>JBAMAX010004525.1:0-157774 GCA_037043745.1 Chymomyza amoena
TTTACCTTAAGCAAACCTCATCATCTAAAAAAATATATATAAATAGAACCAAATAGTGTAGTGGTTTGAGTATCCGACTCTCACATGGTAGGCCCCGGTTCAAATCCCTTTGTGGACATTTATTTATTTTTATTTTTTTAACAATTTAATTTTTTTAATTTTTTCGTTCCAGTTTCACTAACGAGTGAAAACCCAATAATTAGTAATCAACAAAAATAACAAATTAGTTGCTTTTTGTAAAATGAACATCGATAGGTTCAGTGGAAATTTCCACTGCATACTTTCGTTGGGCAACGGATCAGCGTGCTGAGACGTTGCTAATAACATACAAATCCCAGTCGGGGCTTTTCAGCACCGACACAATAGGTTCGGAACCTCTCAACCGGGGGTTCGATGTTTAGAAAGTTCAACTCGGGAGTTTCCGAATGCTTATTTGTTGAGAGAAATTTCAGCAGATTAATATCATAACAAACAAAAAAAAAAAAAAATGTAAAAACCATGTAAAATGTAAAAAAAAATTAAAAATAAAAAAAAAAAAATAAGATTCTATATTGTTTTTATTTTTCCCAATATTTTATTTGCATTGTGTGTTTAAACAATAAGTTCATTTTCTAAATAATAATTAGCAAAATTAAAGTATAATTGCAAGTTTTCACTAAAACCCATTGGAAAATTTCGTGAAAATTATTAGTTTTTGATTTTTTTTAAAAGAACTTAGTTAGCGACAAATCGTTAATCAAATAATTTTTTTTTATAATAATTAAAAAATATAATTACATATTTCAAGTACAAGTTTTGTATATGTATAAAAAAAATGTCTTTAATCTTAGTTTTATTTTTAAATTAACCATAAATGTAGGTATTATGCACGTCTGTATAGGTACATATATTCAGTGTTAATTAGAAGCCTTATAATAATTATTTGCATATTCAAATTTCTTATTCACAATACTTTTTTGTATTTATTAATATTTATAATTTATTAGTATAAAGAAATCAGGGATCGTAATTCTTATAATATTTAAAATAAAGATTATGAAATAATTATTATTTTTTGATTTTTTTATTCAACTCAAATATTAACTCTTATTTTTTACATAAAAATAAAAAAATAAAAATTATTGGGCAAGTTTTATTTAAAAATTTTAAATAAGAGTTACACAGCAATTTTTATAATAAAATTCAAAAATAAAATTTGTTGAACAATTTTTATTTAAAAATTGAAAATTAGAGTTACTCTGTAATTTTTATAATAAGAATTGTTCAATAATTTTTATTTTTGATTTTTATTTTTATGTTAAAAATAAGAGTTAGAATTTGATTTTTTTATATAAATAAAAATGTATCCCTTTTTCGTAAGGTCCTTTAAAAAAAATTATATATCGCTGCATGGACGATGAAATATATATGAAATATAAACCACTTTTTTCGCTTTGATTTTTTTCATAACCATTACTCTTATTTGCGAATCCTGAAATAAATGATTGCATTTGCAGACGATCTTTAGTTTAGATTGTATTATTTGCTTAATTCGTAAATGGAAATTTTTTCAAATCTAAAACTTTAATAATTAATTTACTTCTAGAGTGGGTCTATTAAAGTGTTTTTCAATTTAAGAAAATATCAATTAGCTTTTATTATAGTTTTGGGTTATATTTTATTGGAAAGCAATTAATGTTCCATCTTTGCCGATAAGAAAGTTATTTTAGGGCGAGTAAAATTTTATGACCACTCGTTTATTGACAAAAGCATTTTTGCTTAAGAAATGAATTTTGCTACCAAAATTCGGAAATTATCGATTTTGATAAATTTGATAATCGATAACATGCAATTTGAATTTTTTCTTCTTAATTTTAGAAAAATTGAAATATTTTGAGTGCTAAAAAATTGTTACATTCGGCGGTGAACGAGTCCGAACTTTTTATTTGTATTTTTCTCTAAACCGAAAGCTTGCTGCTTCCAATTTCACCAAAACGTATTTTTTATGTGGTTTGAAACCGAATGTTTTGTTACAAAGACAATTATAGCAAATTTACAAAATATGTAGAAAATAGTACGCATTTTAAACTGAAATCATTTTTTAAATATTCTTTAATATTCTCAAAATCCATTTATAATAATTTCAATTTGAATAGTTACACTAACACGCCTAGACCTCAGAGATGGTAAGAGCTAGAGTAACCAAACTTTCACAATAGATCCCATATTATTCCATAGGAGACAAGATTTTTTTTTTTTTTTTTGATATCGGGGACAAATTATATAGCTCCCATATGGGTGTTTGAGACGACCTCGAGAAAAAAAAAGTTTTTAGATGGATTATTCATTTGTTCATCAAGATATCTTAACCAAATTTGGTATTCGAAAGATTTTTATGGGTGCCAAGTACTGTACCAAATTTCATAAAAATTGGTTGACTATATCATATAGCTCCCATTGGACCGATCGGCCAAAATAACATTTTTAAATCAAAATTCGCTATATTTTGATTTTTAATAAAGATATCGTTCAACAAGTACGGTGACTTTGTGCGTTTGAGAAAAAATATTTATTTAGTCAGCAACATTCATGTTATCCCCTTCAATGTGATCCCGGGAAGAGTGTGCCAACACAATCGGAATCGACTATATCGAATGTACGTTGCCCGCGAAGCCGCTCGAAAAGTCGCCTTATTTTTTGAACACACCTCGTTGTGCGTCGTTTTGAACTGAAATAAAATGTTAAGATATTCGTTGATATTCTCAGATTCCTGTTATTAGCGAGTTTAAATTTGAATAGTTACACTTACAGCAGCTGTACCCAAAAAATTTAACCTACGTAAATCGGTTGACTATAATCATATAACTCTTATCAGGACCATTTTTATCGGTCAACAAAAAAACGTTTTTTAATCCTTAAGCTCGATAGTGAATTTCGTTTTGTATTTTGTTCACTAGATATTTGAACTAAATATCTGGAAATATGTCAGAAAATGCGTTCTTCCTAACGATCCCGATAGGAACGAACGCTCAAGAAAAAAAAGTGTCTGCTCAAATAAAATGACTTCTTTTTTTTGGTTTTTTTTAAGGAACCGTATATCATTGCTAGCTAGTGGTACAGGGTATCCCAAAGTCGTCCGCGCTCGACTTTGCGTATGCCATTTTTTTTTGTAAACTAGTGTAATTAACAAGAAATTAAAAATAATAAATATTTCACAAGCATTTTTTGTACCTTGTTCGCTTTCAAACTAAATTTCTCTCATGGGTTGAAAACCACAACAGCTATATTAATTTTTACACAGAAAAATGTGGCAACACTGTTTTGTGGCGTTCTCTTCTCGTGCCTTTTTTTTGGTAAAGTTTTGTTAGCTGCGTACAGGCATTCACATAAATTGGGTTTAATAAAGGCGTAAAGGAGCCAAACTGGATGCTATTCTAGAGGATTCTGCTTCTATGCTTACAGCTGTAAAATATTGGATAAAAGAGCTGACGACTGAAAGAGGTGAACACTTTAGAAATGGTAAAAAAAAATTCCCAAATGCTTTTGTATGACTGCTGAAGATGTTGAGTTTTTGCGTTGTATGAATGAAATTATGGATACATCACATCAATCCTGAGATGTAGAAACAGTCAAAACCAAGGACTAATCAAAAGCAATCGTCACCAAAGAAAAGCTGATAACAGTTTCCAAGAAAAAACAGAAGCTTTTCATAGAAGTGGCAGCATTGATCAAAAGTCACCACAAAACTTTTTCCCAGTGTACATGCATCTATTTTTCTCTCAGTGTACTGATTGCTGACATTAATTGGCTGCCATAATAAATGCCAACAGAAAGTTAATGAATGTGTGCACTAAAAATAGTGCGCACTAGTTTATAAAAAGTCTGCAGGACTTAAGTATATTGTTCATTTATTGGCAGGATATTCAAAGATTTTAGTGCCTGACCAAGTTGCTGATGGCATATAAAACCAAACCAATGACAATATTGCCTAACTAAGGGCAGGGTTGACATAGTTATATACAGAGCCCAGTCGTCGCGATTGTGCCATACACAACACACTTAAGTAGTGTCCTGGAAGGACATTTCTGAGAGGTCGCAGCTTAGCCAGCTTATTAGCATGAACGACCTAAACACTTGAGACAAATTAGCACATAGCTGAAATTATGTTGAAAGATACATGCACACACAATGTGTGGGTAAATGGGTGTGGGTGCAGTAAGGATGGAGTCCGGGACAGGGAGAGAGTTGTAGTTGTTGTAGGCACGCCTGCCGTTAGCCAAATTGTTGTTGGCCCCAAACGTTTGGCGATTATTATACTTAAAATGGTGTTGACACTTGATAAGTTGGAGGACGCACACACACGCTAAATCGCAAAAGGCATTTCAATGCTAGGTTCACACTGCGTCACACAGGTTCACAGCGGCATTACAAAGTCTGAACTCGATTAATAACATAATATTTTGCCACATTTACGCTGTGACAACAGTTGGTACAGTTTCTGTTTACTTCTAGAAATACGCTTGTAAAAGGATTTAACTGTGGACGGGCTCGTTTGGCAGTGACAGAGCGTTTTCCACGATCATGCCCGGTCGTTTTTCGTGTTTCTGCTGTATATATTTTATTACGTTGTCAATCTTTAAATGTGTTCTTCCGAAAGTCGTATTTTTAGAGGTGGAGTGAACGAATTTTTTTTTTTTTTTAATTCTATTACTATACGAATTTTTTGAATTTTTGAAAAAGCTCGTGTCTATCCATAGCCAAGGGGATGAGAAAAATTAATGTTAAAGGTTTTTTTGGTTTTATATCATCTGATCGGTCAAAATCGTTCACCTTGTGCGCCCTGGACACTTTTGACGAGGACGCAGTGAGGGACGTGTAGCAGTCACATACATAATTTTTATGTAAAATCAAAAAAACTATTTAAAGTTCAATAATGAATGATAACAATACAAAAAACCTTCTTCCCGAAATCATTTGTAGTTTTCTTGTAATAAATTTTTGAATATAGCGCTCGGAAATGAGGTATTACATACATGCTTTTTTTGATTAAGATCGCTTACATTTATTAAAACAGCCTTGACCATTTTTAATATAAACTATGATTTATTATTGGGTGTATAAATGTACTGCGACCCAGGTGGGTCTATTGCACCTACTTCATGGCTTAGAGCTCTCCAAAATGTCCTAAGGCCTGCATGTATTGCAGTATTTTGTTTAGACTTATGGTAACAACGATCACCGGTGGGAGAACGTACATGCCCAGGAGCTTGTTTCTTTGTATGCCATATATTCATATAATACATGGGAAGAAGTTTCTTCTTCGATGCTTAAGAAGCGACATAGTCCACAATCCACTATGGCAATTTTGTTTGAGTGGCTGCGGAGCCTACAATGTCCCGTCAGGATTATCACGGTGTTCTTCCTGTGCGTTACCATGACTTTAAACCTCTTACGATTGTAGTTGGTGAGGAGGGTTTTTGACTATTTAAGCCCTGGTATCTGCGCCCAGTGAAGCAGTAATTTTTTTATTCTCCTTGATTCTCAGTAGGTCCCGTACCACGTGGTTACCAATCCCACAGTGTGGCTCAGGACCGATTAGCGGTGTTGCTGCACCGGTTCGTGCAAGTTTATCTGCCAGCTCATTTCCAGGAATATTGTTGTGTCCTGGAAGGCCATCCAATCGTGAGCTTATTCCTGGATCCTAAATTATCAGTGGTCTACTTCTTTAACCAGTCTTGATGTAATCTTGGCTTTGCTTGAATGCCTTTATTGCTGCTTGACTATCAGACAGGATGGAAATATCCTTGTCAGGGTAGTTCTTCTGGCAGCTCATTTCAGGGAATATTGTTGTATCCTGAAACCCATCTAAACGTGAGCTTATTCCTGGATCCTAAATTATCCGGTGATGTTCTCACTTCTTTAACCAGCTTTGATGTAATCTTGGCTTTACTTAATGCTTTTATTGCTGCTTGACTATCAGACAGTATGGAAATATCCTTGTCATGGTAGTTCTTTTGCAGATTGAATTCTGGTTATCGTCCATTAGCACAGACTTCAGCTTGGAAAATGCTGATGTGTCTGCCTAGAGGTTCGTAATATTTCGTCCTGGGTCCTACTACCCCCAGACATAAACTATGATAGTCATCATATCAATCTATTGATAGTTTCAGCATATTGCACACAAATATTTTTCCTTTGCCAATTGTTTTGGCCAGAAGAGTTTATTTTTATATTTAAAGTGGCATTAATAAACATTTTTATTGCAATTTCGAGTGCATTTTGATTTGTGTTTACTATTTTATTGTCTGAAAAACCACAAAATTGTGTTTGTTGTACTTTAGAGAGCTTTTGTTTTATTTATGGCAGCAATAAATGGTCAAAGGTGTTAACATTTAAATTTAGGAGTTTGATTAGTTATTGCAAATTGTTTTGCTTTTTGCCTTGGAATTTTGCAAGAATTTCTTAAAATAATCTGTTTTTGCATTTCAAAGCTTACAATCTGTGTCTAGAGTGGACTGTTTGTTAGCTGCAGTAGTTTTTATTTGTTTTAATTTTATCATAAGAAAACGATTGAAAACAGTCATCTTTAATCGTAAAAAGACAAAATTATACAGAAATCGCATCTTCATATCATAACCAATAACTTAAAATAGCTAACTTTTTAGGTGTCAAATACTTTTTCCGATAAAAATAGTGATATTTGTAGAAAAAGTCACCAAAATGTTGCGTTTTTTGGCCTTTCGGGCACACATTTTCGAGTGTAGCTTTTTCTTTAGGCTACCGATTTTTATGATTGGGGACCTTTGGAAAGGTATTTGATTCTGCTTTAAAGGAAAACTAAAATAGTCCTAGAAAAAAAACAAGCTATAACAGGATAATAAAATATACGGATTTTGAATGCTGAAACATTGCCCTAACATAAAATATAAGTCTCATCTCTGGAGAAAAAAAAGTGTGAAATTTGTCGACTAGTGTAATTTTTAAATTATGTGTGGATACAAAATAATGCTTTGTTAATGCCTCAGATTGTAAAAACTGAGAGAGTCCGATTTTCCAGAACTATGTGTTTCACCCATTACCTATGCAAATTTATTTATATACAATATAATAATATAGTTTTTCTATAAATCTCTTAAAATTAATCCAGAAAAAACAGCAAGCAAGCTTTGCATTTCATTTTCACTTCGTACTGCTTGTAATTCATAAATGGTTTTAACTTTGGTTTTGGCAATTAAATGTCTTTTGATGTTCTTATTTCATTTATTTATTCCATTTTTCTCAACATCATAAAACAAATTCGTCTATTTTTGGTGAAATCATAATTTTTTGAGTACCTCGGTGATGCATCGAACTGCTGGAGTTTATTAGACAATTTGAATTTCACGAAAAAGTGTTTATTTTAAAGGTTACGGCTCATACTTTCTATAAAAATTCAAATATACAATAGATAAATGAACTACATTTTAAAGGTTAACTGCAGTTGAAAGTGACAAAAAAAAATCGATCGAAAAGAAAAGATTTTTTTTTTGATTTTTAATAAAAATTCAATAAATTGGTCGGTCATCTTTTATCATAAAAAGACAAAGTTATGCAGAAATCGCATCTACATATCATAACCAATAACTTAAAATAGCTAACTTTTTAGGTGTCAAAGACTTTTTCTGAAAAAAATAGTGGTATTTGTAGAAAAAGTCACCAAAATGTTGTGTTTTTTGGCTTTTCGGGCACACATTTTCGGCTGTACTTTTTTCTTTAGGTTACCGATTTTTATGATTGGGAACATTATGGAAAGGTATTCTATTCTGCTTTTAAGGAAAAAAAAATAGTTTTAAAAAAATTCGAATTAGTACAGATATTATGACGTCATATGTGAAATCGTTTTTGGTAAAAGGTTCTTTTTCACTAAAATAGTCCTAGAAAAAAAACAAGCTATAACAGGATAATAAAAAATACGGATTTTGAATGCTGAAAGATTGCCCTAACATAAAATATAACTCTCATCTCTGGAGAAAAAAAGTGTGAAATTTGTCGACAAGTGTAATGCTAGGGTAACATTAGTAAAATAATTTTCTTTCAAATTAAAGTTTACGTAATTTTAAAAAAATATTTCGTTAAGATGAACGAAAATTTGTTATTTTGAAATATGGTCAAAAATCTTTCCTAGTCTTTTTTTCGACTTTGGTTACTTGTAACTT
Source organism: Chymomyza amoena (assembly GCA_037043745.1). Lineage (NCBI taxonomy): Eukaryota > Metazoa > Arthropoda > Insecta > Diptera > Drosophilidae > Chymomyza > Chymomyza amoena. Next base: position 8,175 of record JBAMAX010004525.1, read on the forward strand.
TAATAACCTTGCAACCTAATCGTCTTTTATGTCGATATACAATTTTTAGTATATTGAAAACAAGTTTTTCGAAAAATTCTCTATATTGGTGATTAAGAAAAAAAAATTGTCATAGTCGTCTTTTTCGACCCAAAATTACCCTAAAAACCAATTTATGACGAAGGTTACTTTTTCGTGTAAACTAGCGTTATCTGTCGTTATATGGATTATTCTTTTTTATAAAAAAAACTTGCCATCTTTATGCCATTGTCTCCAACTTAAAGTTTCTTTTCGTTGAGATATATTTTTTTTTTAATTTTATTTATTGCTTAATTCCCTTAACATTCAAATTTTCTTTAGTCGGAATAAAAAATCGATTGTAAAAGAAAACAAAAAATAATTTAATAAATAACTAGTGAGCCCGGCAGATGTTGTTCTGCCCAAACAAGATTTGGCGTTAAGAAGTTCCCCGAAATCAACAAAATTTAATTCAAATCAGTCGACTATTTAAATTAGGAAATTGCTTAATTTTTTTGTAATAATCTTCTTTATAAAAAAACTAATACCACCATTTAATTTTCTTCTTTTTTCATGATACTTGCTCATCTATAGGTAAGTTAAAAAAAGTTTTTGAATACTCTTAAAGTGAATAAACATCGTAAGATTCTCTAGTAAGCATATCTGGAAAAATATAAGAATTTTTGAAAAGTTTGCAGCTCGATTCAAACTTGCGCCATTATTAACGGGTCTGTCTTAACCGAAATCTTTTACGTTTCTGGATAGTACGATTAGATTGATAAATACTTTAGATTCGTTGCATTTTTTCCAATTGAAATACATCATGCATTGATCGATTAGGAGTCGGCATTCCCAATTGTCCTAATGCTTTTTTAGCCATCGCAAAGCATAGATCTTCATAGTTCTTCTAATTAAAGATTCATTGTAAACTTCCGGCGTAAATTCCATCACTGGATTACTTTTTGCTTGACGTACTTGAAACTAAATATCTTCTGATAAATAATCTGGAAATTTTACCCACAATTCAGGTGGATTTGATGGAAATCATGTTGCCAAAATAATCGCAGTAATAGCAGCATCAGCTAAAGTGTGATCCCAGCGCAAATCATTTTCCAACAAATTCAATTTTTGACATTCCTACAATACGCCAATAACTGTTCTCAAACAAAACAACAATGCCAGTTTTTGTATTCACAAAAATGCGTATATCTCACGAACCAATACACAGAAACACATCAAAATAAGCTTAAAACTTCCGTATTGGCAACGTCTAACACACTCAAAAATCATATTTGAAATTTATCGACGCATTCATGACAACATCCGTAACACGCAAAACATAAGTTTCTTTTATATATATAGATTAAAAATTGTATTTATGTATATTCATACAAGCTTTATCAAGCAAGTTAAATTTTTCATTTATTGTATGAAGGTCTGGAAAGGCATGGGCAAATTTTGTATTTCTGTAAAAAGATTTAAGACAGGTTTTAATAATTTATTTGGGCATCTTTGAAGATTTTTAGCATGGGTTTCCGCGCAGGTTTTCCAAAATGATGATCTGTACATCATAATGCATACAAAAATAGTGAGTTTTTTGAAAATGGACATAATTGGTTTTGCAAAACTAATTAATATAAATGAAAAACATTTACCTAAATCAATGGATGAGCTTACATGCTCGGTTCTGCCTTCGTTTTTTTTTAAGTAATTAAATTATTACAAGAAGTGTTTCTGCAGTATAAGCTCTTAAAATTTTTGCTAAATTAAATTAAATTAAAAAAAGTAATTAACTTGACTTTTGCGACTTGGTATTCACATAAAAATCACTAATTTACTTTTTTACAGTGTAGTGACAAATAATGTGAACACTTTGCATGTCACAATTTTTGCTCAGTGTAAACATAGCATAACAGGTGCCTAGTTATAGTTAAAGTCGCGACTAGCTGCGGTCGGCAGCGGCATTGACGTCGACGTCGGCAGCGACAGCGACTGCAGAGCTATAACTAAAGCTGAACGCAGCGTTGTTGTGCGTTGATAGGAGAGCTTAACTCAAAGACAGATTACAGCCTAAATGATGCATTAAAGCAAGCTGACAAAAACACTCACTCACACACACTCAAACATATACATATACAAACATACTATACACACATTTACACGCTCAAACACAGGCACAAATACAAATAGAGAAAAGGTACAGCGTCTGTTGCTCATATTATGCGCTCTTGAATTATATGCTTGACGAGGGTAGGCTGAAAAGTAATTTGTATTTATTGTTAGCATATTTTATTTCGGGAGTTTCGGAAGGTGTCGGTTAAGAACAACATTGAAGAAACCAAGTGGAGTGATCAAAAATGCTAAAGAGAGACTTATTCGGTCATGAAATATTTAAAATAGTAATATAATATAAGGGCCAGCAAATGTAGGGTGGATGCAAACAAACGTGATGGGATAACTATATCTTGATGTTTTTGTAAATGATTAATCGCAATAAGAAAACATTTTGTTTTGTCTGCTTTGTAAATGCAGATCAAACATGAGATGATTATGGTTGGTTTGGGTGCCGTTTGAGTGACAACTTATTCAAACTCAATTAGCGCTAATGCGCCATTTTGTTACACTTCTTATGGGAACCACTGCTGTTCGGTTTACTCAAACCATCTCGATCCGTTAATAAACCTACTGATGTCGTCTTTATTCTTTTCTGCCAAGTCACGTAGGCTAATCTTCCTAGTGCTCTGTGGCGTAAGGACCCCAATCGTGGGCACTCACATAGATAATGATAAACTGTCTCTTATGTGTTCTCCTGGTCACACCTTCGGCATCTGACGTTGTAGGGCCAGCCCATTTTCTTTGCATGATCTCCTAACGGCCAATGTCCGGTTATTGTCGATGCTATTCTGAAGATCATTGTTCTTGGCTTGCTTAGCAGTTCGGCCGTTCTACGATTGTCGTAGAACGGCCAAATTTCCTTTGCAATCTTGCAAGTGCCAATATTTTTCCATCTGGTTTCAGCCTTGTTCTGAGCTCGCAGAAGAAGTTTTCTCTTGATAGCGCTGAGGGGATATTTGACAGCTACCTCCGCTGCTTCGCCATCTAATGCTCCTTTTCTCGCCAGTTCATCAGCTTTTTCATTCCCGTATACGTTCCTATGTCCAGGAACCCATACGAGAGCGATGTTCATTCTGCTTGCAAGGGCATTGAGATCTTCTTTGCATTGTCTGATGATTTCTGAGTTCACGGTTGACGATTTGATCGCCAGCAAAGCTGCTTGACTGTCGGAGAATATACACACCTCCGCCAGCTGACTCGGATGATTATTCAACACCTTACATGCTTCTCTGATGCAAAAGACTTCCGCCTGGAAGATTCTGTTTCTGCTGCCTAGGCGATAGGAGAGAGATACTTCGAGTTCGTCGGAGTAGACCCCTGCTCCTACACCGCGATCCATCTTGGATCCGTCAGTATAGATTGCAGCTGCGTCTGCTCTCATTACCCTGTTCATGTCCCACTCCTTTCGCGTCGGGAATCTGACGTCGAACCTCTTCTTCAAGTCCAGTACTGAGATGATTATAGTAAAGCAATATTATAAGAAGCGTTTATAATATTGCATATTGATAAGCCGGATGATTATCTGCAAATGTTATTTAAAGATGTTGTACAGATTAGATGCTAGTTTGAAGCAAAAATCAAATTATTTTTAACTATGATCAACGAGCAATGGGCTTTCCAGCCATTCGACATTTCGGATTTGATCTGTGTCTATGGGTTTTTTTTTAAAGTCAAAGAAATGACACAGAAACAATTGAATAACTTTGTAATGATTTACAAATGTAAGCTTTTAAACGAGTTGTTACTCTAAGAAAACTAGAAGATCGTACTTTTTATAAGGCTTAAAAATAACGAGTTCGAGGACTTAATCTTACTGGGAACCCAATTTAATTTGTTAAATAATTTCCTTTCTTCACAGTACACCGTTGCCATTTTACACAGTCACTGGCATTACTTTTCAAGCTGTTCTCGTATATTTACGCATGTGGGCGTGTCTGAAGGAGCCGTTTATTATTGACTGCTAAAGACCAAAGCTAAGCTAGAGCAAACGGCAGCCAGAAAATACGCAGACATTTAAGAGGATTTGCTCACAATGCCCAGACAGCAAGTTTAATGTCGATGCTCTTCTAGGTGTCCACCGAACCAAGCACCCTCCAAACACACTCCCCCTACATACACACACGCCATAGCAGGGTGCCTAGACGGCTCTAGGACAGGGCCAAAGTGCAGCCATTTGTCGAATTGAAATGAATATTTGGCTATTTACGGTACGCATTTTTATGAGCCGCCATTTTGTTGAATGTGTGCGCCTGTGGTACAGTAAACACGGCAGCTGCCCCCAACCCTAAGCACAAGCTCATACCTCAAGCCCACCTCCAACTCCCAACCCTGCCCCGGAGCTTGGCGACCGCTTAGTTTAATTAAATTGCGCACAAGATGGCGCCTTTGTAGCCACACTCCAAATGCCGCTAACGGCAAAGTGAAGCACATTGTCTTAAGTGCGTCGCTGCCGTGCCTGCCTCCTGCCCGCCCACTGTTGATGCTACTTCCTGCCGTGGGTGGTCAAGTATAAGCACAAAGCAACCTACATACACGCACATATGATTATACTTGGCATGTTCTGGTTTTCAGATGGGAATCAAAAGTGAAAATGATTTCATTCTTATTTTTGACGGAGTTTGAATAGTTTTTCTTTTTTTCCCGATCTTCTAGAGAACCTTAAAGCGGTGCTACTTAAAAATTAAATGTTTGCCGTATTTATTTATTTGTTCTCATTCAAATGGGTTTAATATTCAGATTTTTTACGTCGATTTTTTTGTTAGAAATATATTTTAGAACAAGTTTTTAATTTGAGCCATATTCCTTGTTTCCAATATTGGAAGTTTTGCACACATAAAGAGACTCATCGGGTCAAACAGGGCTAAAAAAAATATTTTTTTAATATACGTTCCCTAAGTCAAACAATAGTTCAAATTTTAATTTGTATAATCAACGAAAAAGCTAAATTTATATTAAGGTATAACAACAGGTTCTACTTCCTGTCCACTTCGCTTTCCAACCTCAACAAACAAAACATTAGTTTTGTGACTCCTAATTTTACTTTTCAATTTGATTAGAAATCAAATTTTTTACACTCTTTTTCAAATTTTCTAATCTCTGCTTATAAACGCTATATGAAGGATAATGCATTTTTTTTGAAATATTTTGAAAGTTTGACATTTTTTTTTTACCATTTGCTTTACTATATCTTATATATCATAGACGCATGAACTTTAAAATTATTAAAACAATAAATATTACGAGGAAAAATAAAACGAGTTCAAGGATTTAACAATTATTTCGCTGATGCCGATTTATTTTATATTTGGCAAGTTTACAATAAAAGCAATAATGGCATATAAGTTTAAAACATCGCTTACGAGTATAGACTAATAGATGATTTTTTAAAATATTTATATTACACTAGACGAGCGAGCGAAGCGAGCGTGCCGGAGCGCAGCGGACTGTATTTTTAAGGAAATTTTCCACAGATAATGAAATTCCCAGTCCGATTGCTGTGCGACCAGTAGTTACAGAGATATCGGTAGTTAAATGAAAAAGGATCCTTTAGTGTTCAAAATTCAATATCTCAGAGAGAAATGGTCATATCGGGGTCATGAAAAAAGCATCTTGAAGCTGAATAATCAGGCTTTGTGATCCATGCATTGATGAAGCTCAAAAAATTTCCCCATTGCCGTAGAGTTAAAAACAAAATGTACAAAATTTTTTCTTTGCGCTTCATCTAAAGATTGCATGAGAACCGGAACTCCTAAAAACTTTTTCCAAAATAATCTGAAAACTAGAGTTTTCAAGCTTTAAAAGCTTTATTTTTTATTTCCTGTCCGACCATTTTTCACTGAAATACAGCCTGTTGAAAATCACCCAAAAATTTAAAAATTTTTACTGTTCCCTTAATTTTTGCGAGAAGTGTATAAAATTCTAGTTTCACAATGTTAGTTACCATACTCCTCCGAAACGGCTGTACCGATTCTCATGAAATTTGGTGTGCCTCAATAAAATAAAATGTATAACGTTTATAATTTTTGTGTTTCCTTTCGACAAAAACAATTTACTAAAAAATATTAGTTAATCTGACAATGTACACAATGTCAAATTGTCCTTTTTAGTAGTTTCGTCGCAATTAGCGGACAAAATTGTGAATCTAAACCATTCTCAGATCCCCTTGAACACAGACAAAAAATTTCATCAAAATCGGTCCAGTCGTTTAAGAGAAGTTCAGTGACATACACACTCACAGAAGAATTATATATATAAAGATTTGTGCCATTTCCAAAGAAAGACCCAGCATGATGAATTAAAAACTAAATAAAAAAGAATGTTGAATTTTAATAAAATAAGAAAAAAACTTGTAAGACCAGCAATCTGGATACAAGGCTAAAAATTCAAACTTTTTAGCAGATTTGTTTATTTTTAAGAATCTTCATTATTTTTTTTCAACAAGCGAGTTATACTCATTTAAATTTAAAATCTATGTTTTTTTTTAGCCTCAAGAATTTTTAAAAAAATGTTGAATAAATAATATTTAGAGCAGCTTTAAATAACTTCCCGCTAGATACTAAGAATACTAACTAATTTAAAAGATAATATATAAATAATATAAATAATAATATTGATGATAATAGATAATACATTAACCTTTTTAATACAAAGGACTTGCGCAATTAAAAGAAAAAAATTGATTTTAAAATATAGTTCAAAACTCAATACTGAAACGTCACGCCAAACTTAATATTTTACCATTGCATTATCTCTTTTTTCTTAAAAATGAAATGAAATTATAATTATAAATAAATTTTAATAGAAATTGGAGTAACGTCACGCCGTGTTATGTCACTCCATTTGGATAACAATAATAAGAAACGGCTTTTTGCGATAATAACTTAAAAAAGGGAACTTCGTAAATGATTCCATTAACAAAGTCTTAAATAAAAACTTTTGAATGAAAATTTAAGTAACGTCACGCCAGATACAATTTGCTTAATGCACCAAAATAATGTAAAAATATTGTTTAAAGCTAGCTTAAAATATTGAATCAAGGTTTAACAAATCGAATTTTACAATTGAGAAATTAATAAAAAAAAATTTCTAACTCTACAAGAGCTTAACTCAAAAATTAAATACTAAAGACAAAAATACGAATTAATTTTTTGATTAAATAACTTGTTAAGTTGACTGAAATAATTTCAAAACATAAACAAAATATAACGCCATTCAAAGAAGCGTTTCGATTTTCTACACAAAAAAAAACCCGAATCGTATTTGGTAACGTAGCGCCATGAGTAGCTTTCATTTTTCATTTTATTTTAATCGAAAGATTAATTGTTTTTATTTGTTAATAAATTGCAATAAAAAAATAAAGCATAAGAAAAAAACTTATGGAAAATTTAGTTTTTTCTTTTCTGTGTATCGTATTTGCTTAAAGTAACGTCACGCCAAAATGCAAATGCACATATATTGTATAAAATCAAAATAAAATGCGATATTTTTATTAAAAAAAGTTTTAAATTAATGAAAATATATTTATTTATTTATCAGCTCGTGTCTTTTTTCATTTGTTAAACAATTTTTAATAATCGAATTTCAGTAGTAAATACAAAATATTTGGTTAAAAGAAAAATTTTTTGCATTTGCAATCATTGCAAGTCACTAAACTCCAAATCGAATCCGTGTATTGTAAATCAGTTATTCAAACTTTATTCGAAAGGGAAAACCAGAAGACTCTTAATATTCCGAGACAAAGTGCTATCTATAAACTTCAAGTGCACTTCATTAAATTCAAGCATTTTGGTGACTAAATATATAAAGTCATGTTTAATTTGACAATTGCGATTACTTTTTATTCGCAATAGGAAATTACAATATCTTAATTGGGAGAAAATTCGATATAAGGCCCTCATTTTGTTGAGCCTCATGTGGCTCTTGATTGAAAATAATGCACTCAACTTATGCTTCGTAAGGCTTTTAATTCAGTAATAATAAATTTAATTGAATAATACGAAATGTTAAGCAATTGCGATTTCGCAAAATTTACGTGGAAAGCAAAATCGAAAAATTCCTGGAAATGCATAATTAGTGCTTTAATTCAAATGGAATACAGGCAATGTGCATAAATATTTTTATTATGATTTACTATTTTAATTTATTTGGTTGATATTGGAAGTGAAATTTTTAAAAATGCTATATTCTAAAATCCTCACCTAATGCAAAACATTTCATTGAATAAATGTCCAAATGTACTAAAAGAATTTTAATAAAGTAACAACTATTCCTACTAATATTCTCATTTTCGCTCAAAAATTCGCAAAGTTGTAATTCGGAAATTCTCTGGTCACCAAAGAATGTTTCTTAATCTCTTAATCACTTTAAAACTATTATCCGAGTTCCCGAAATGCGGTGTACCAAAACTTTTCGACTTTGAATTTTTATGCTTGGTATGGAAAACCGGAACATGCCCGTATGTATGTGTATGTGAACATGTCTGTGTGTGTTTTGGCCATAAAATGTTCTCCTAGCCTGGCTAAATTTTCTAATGTGCGACTATAAATTTTTTTGTTTTTGTTTGCGTTGGTTTTATTTTTGTTTTTTTTTTTAGGTATGACGCTGACACTAGAGATTTAGCTGGCGGGCAATAGAGGGCGCTGTAAGTTCTACGTTTTGTGCGCTCTAATAATTCAAAGCCAAAGAGACAAATTCCAGTGACAAGAACAAAAACAAAAACAACAAGAACAATATCTATAAGAATAACACAAGCTTTTCACAGCTGACAAGCGTATCAAGTTTCCAGCACTTAGCTGCTGCTTGCTACCTGCCCCTGCTGCCACAAAAGTTCCAACCTATTTGACACATATATACCACATCTATATAGTATATATCTATATAGTATATAGAGAGTGCTTCTTTAGCTAACCTTGTCCCACATGCTGGGCAAACATTGTTTATAAAGTGCTAAAGTTTAAAATATCGCTTCATGTACCTTAAGCTTAATGAAAGATGTCTTCTCGCACTCTCGGAAGACGCGCCAGTAAATGAAGCGTTTAGATTACTAGACTCTAGCTGGCTGCTAGTTTGTCCTTGCTTTGTGCTCCGCCCCGTGCCACATGCCACATGCCGCATGTGGCACAATGAGTTCAAGCAAGCAAAGCGAAGCTAAAGAAAATTAATTATTAGCACGGCTGCTTGTCGCCTGTCTGTGGACGGGACGGACTCGGCGTACTTTAGTTAAGATTAAATAACAGCGAAAATTGCTCAGCTTTAATTTAAATTAAGCGCCACTTGAGCCATCATCATGCACTTGCCCATTTGCTCACTTGCCCACTTGCCTTGACTTAAACTCCAGACTCCAAGAAAACTCCAAGCAAACTTCGCCCGACTCTACTCTCCTCCTCCAAGGATTAATTTAAATTTATTTGCGCTGCTTTTGAAGTTGCAGCTAAATTTTATTTTTTTGCACTTGTCGACTGTGTCTTGCCGTCTCACTCGCGCCTTTAAGCCATCTCTTTCTCATTCTCTTGCTCCTTTCCTCGCCATATCGCTCTCTTAGGCATCGGCTGAAAATCAGCTTAGTCCTTAGTCCTTAGTCTATAACTTTCATTTTATTTTATGGCATGCGAAAAATCAACAATTCAAACTAAAAAAAAAAACAGAAATATTTAAGCTAATACAAACAAATAAGATTACTTTCGTTGAAAATATCTATGCGCACTTGAGATGCTCTATAAACGATAGTTATATACTTGACTTGATGGAGTTCCGGTGTTGGAGTCCAAATTTGTACGTCAAAATTTTTTTTAAATTTTTAAAAAATTTATAAAGACAAAAATTTTAAAAACAGGGAAATTATTCTTAAATCAAGATTAAAAAAACAAACTAAATTAGACCAAAAATTAAGGGAATTTTATTTTAATTAAGATAAAAATAATCTTAAATTAAAATTTTATTATTTTTTTGTAAATGATAAATCAAAAATATTTCATAAAAAGTCCATTCTTCTTTAATAAAATAAACTTTACATGAGTTAAAAATATCAAGATTCACGATCAAAAATTTAAAAAAAAAAAATAATGGTACAAAAGTAGGTTTCACTAAAAACTTCCTACGACTTTTATTTTATTTATAGTTATTTAATTAAATAACTTATTGTCTGAGGACGGATTGCAATTAAAATATTAGGATTTAAAAAAGATAAAGAATTTAAAAAATTTTATTTTTGTTCCCTATCACACACACATTAAATTATAATGAATGTGTAGCGATTAATTTGACTTTACCTATCGAGTGCCAATAAAAAAAATATGTATAAAAGCAGGATTTTTTTTAATTGTTTCAATTATTTTTTTTTTAAACTCATCAAAAATGAAAATTCAATACATATTTCATATTATACTATATTGAATAAATATTTAGTGTAAATTAAGATTAAAGTTATTCTTAAGTCAAGATTCTAAGAATAAAAAATTTCCTAGCTCAAAATAAAAAATAAATCAAGATATTTGTTTTAGCTGCAGAAATAGCTGAAGATAAAAAGCATGAAAGCAACATCTGCTCCCTAACTTTAATCTTTAATTTCATCTGATTTGGCTTCGTGTGACTTCTAGCTATTTCCAAAACTCAAAAGACAACTCCGAGGAAACCGTTTTGAGTCGATTGAAGACATTCAACGTGAATCGGCGCGCGCTTTGAAGGCTGTACCGGAAGAATTTTTGACATGAACTTATCAGCGCGGTCAGCTTATGAACGGTGTGGTCGGTCACGCTCTCAGAGATCATCATACATAAAACATACAAGAAAATTATTGCCAAATGACTAGGCCCATTATATATCGTACCTCGCACGTGTGTCAGCACGCAGGACTTACGACCTAAATGAATGGTGCTGGAAACTGCCATAGACTGACAAGGAGTTTTAAAAAAGCTACAAAAGTTGCTCCTTTATTCCTGTTGCATTTTGCAACTTATAATATTGTGTGTATATAATGTGCTGTGTTTAGGAAATGTGTGTATAAGTCTTTTGTGTTTCTTTTGTATGTAAAACTATCCAGACTAACGTTCGTATTGCTTATTTCTAATTGCAGCAAGAACTAAGCATTTACGAACGTTATGTTATGGATATTACAATGTATCTAGTTTTAATGTATCTGTTAGTTGTATGTTTGTGTGCTATATACAGTTTACAAGACATATTTGGCGTTAATAACGGGTGCATTTTGTTCCATGGCATCCTTATGAGTCTGATACTGGATTGTAGCTTCACCTAAGGGCAATATCTGCTTAATCGTATTCCCTATGGAAAGCACAGCCGTTTCATTACTCGCGTTTCGAGTCCAGAGAGCTGCGAAAAAAAAATTAATAATTGAACTATATATAAGTAAATAGAACTTACAAAGTTTATTGCTCTTGTGGCGTATGTTGATAACAACACCACAAATCTCATCGGTACATTCGTAGAGGTTTCCTATAACGCTTAACAGCTGCGGGGTTAAACAAAAAAACAAAATAGGCTTTTAAAACATTGTTTGATTTAATGACAGTATTTTAAAAATTACCATTTCTTGCCACATTACATCGGTATTATTCGAATCTTTATCCAATAGGACAACCCAACGTCCACCTTGCTGATTGTTTTGGTCCTCCCACATAGGACTAACCAAAAGATAAAAATGTACATGAACAAAAGCACGCAACTATGTAGCAACTTACCGTATTCCCTGCTTGAAAACCATATAATCGTTCATGGGCTTCAGGTACGATGGTGGCTTAATGAAATAATATACGCTATAAAGACATTTGCAAACATATACCACATGTAATATACAAAACTTATAATACGCACCTGAAGAAGTCCTCGACGGTGTTGAAACTGGTTATTTCGTTGAGACTGTCGCACCAGGACTTGCTGCGATCAATCTCCCAGTGCCACAATGTCCAGATGCTATTTAAAGGATGTTTAAATAACAGTTCATAGTCTATGAGACGCACAACGCGATTGATGGAAGGCTGCGATTCGTTCAGCTCTTCTTGCTCCAATTCTGCGTTGAAATTGTTAGCCGAAAACATTTTTATTTTCTAAGTAATATATTAAATTATAAAACCGATTTTATGCAAGGAATTTGCGTGATGCTTTGTCGAAAATTAAAGACTGAATAATAAAATGAATTTATTTTCTCGCACGTATTTGATACAAGTGACAGCCTTCAGTTTATTGCCCTGCAAGTTATCGATAATAACAAAAACACATTTTTGATACTTTAAGGTGACCATGCTATGGAAAGCTTCAAATCAGTTTTGCTACGGATTTTTCAATCGATAAAATTGACTGATTTTAGGCTGATTTGTAAGAATACAAATTTTTCGTTGATATAAGAAATTTATTCTAGTTTTATCCAATGACGCGAAATAGAAAATAGTGTGACCAACTCAAGTTTGAGCGAAACCGAGAAATTTCATGAAAAAAGTACTAAAATATTAGACGATTAATAGTGTAATAGATAATTATATTTGAATCTATTTTTCTGTTACTTCTTTTTTTTTTCAATATTTCCACATTGAATGCACAAGTCATTAAAGTAAATACACCGTTTGAAAAACAAAAGAAAGATCTTGATCTAGTATAATTAGAAAATCATTTGAATTATATTAGCTTTAAAGCAGTCAATTCACTTTAGAATTAGCCACCTAAATCTTATTCTAAGAATGTTGAAAATCCGAAAGAAAGATTTATGCCATTATCTTACTTTTTTTTCAATCTCCTCAATCTTTTTTAATTAAATCTAAGTAAGAGATTACTAAAGATTTTAAAACTATTTCAAAGGGGTGTCTGGGTAATCGAGAATTTAAGTTCTTGGGAAATTTGACCATAAACAATTTTTTACGCTCGATTTGCTTAAGTTGTGCTTAATTCAATTCCTTAAATAACACAATTTTTTTAAGACACTCACTTAAAAAAAAAATTTGTAGTCTTTTTTATTTTTATATGAAATATTTTATTTGTCAATAATGAAAAATTATATATTTCTTACAACATTTTCGGTTTTACAATAATGAATTTTGTTGGTAAGTGTAAAAAAAAAACTAGCAAATTTTTTTTTAATTATGAGCATTAAATAAAAAAATTTCCGTAAAATTATGTTGAATTTTGCTGGTAAATCTTTTAAAAAATAACAACAAACGGGTTTTTTAAAATTATTATTAATATAATAATTATATTATTATTATTATTTATACTATTATAAAAAAAATATTTTCTGTAAAAATATATATATTTAGTTTTATATTGTTTTTTTTTTTTTAAATTTTGGCATTAAATAAAATAATTTCAATAAAAATATATCGGTTTGCCTTATGTGCAAAAATTAAACTAAAATGAAAAAATGAATTAAAAACTAAAGAATTTTTTTTATGTTGGACATATCTTTTTCCTCATTAATCAATGCCAGAAATAATAAATTGAATTGGTAAATTAAATAATTATAATTAATATCAATTAATAATTAATTGATAATTACCAATTTACTAATTAAAAATAATGCATAATTTTTTAATGATTCAAAGAATTCTTTTTTTAATTTTTAAACTGCTTTACCAAACAGTGAGAAATATAAAAAAATAAATTTTTCTTAAAATTAAATAATATTTATATTTAGATTACGAATCTTATTATGATTTTTTTTAAGAACTTTTAAAATTTTGGGCAAATTTTTTATTAACTATCAATGATAAAAATAATAAACTCGATGGTTTTTAAATTAGTAGCATTTAAATTAACAAATATCCTTAATTTCCAATATTTTTTTATGAATAATTCAAAGTTGTTAAAAATATATATTTATTTTTATTGAACATTTAAAAATAATATATTTTAAATTGCTAAGCTATCATTGCCTGGATTTTGTAGCAAAATTTTTAATATATGGCATATAGCTAGTGGTGGGATAAGAATCTTTGACAATGGATTTTTAGATCTAAAAAGCAGGTTTCATAATATACAAAAATAAAAAACCCGACAAATGGAATCAGAAGCCGGACCATAATATTTAAATGTTTTAGGTTCGCTGAAACTGAATCCAAACTCCAAAATACCCTCGCATATAAGGGTTCTGACGTAAGCTCAAAAAACGTTATGAGGAAACGTATTTTGTAGGTTATCTTAGAATAGAAGGTAGACTCTTGGCTGGGACCAAGAGTATTAACGATTTCTCAATCCGGCAAAATGTATTAAAAACATGTACCTCGTCTACAGATCATAACATAAGATATCTGCAAAAATTTTAGTGACGAAATGGTTATGGGATAAAAGCCAAAGCTTAAGTCATAGCCATTTGGCATATATAAAAATCCAATCAAATAACATCTACCCACTAAACTAACCAACTCCACTGCAGTGTATTAAAAGAATTTCTATAAGTCAATGCAGCTAATGACTGTGGGCAAGATGGAGGATAAAAAGATATCCAGAAGGAAGGAGCGCTTAAAAACAGCAGCGTTGACAAGGCAAAACTTTTTCCCAAATACCATAAAAAAAACAAGCCGCACGCAGTTTCCAAGAACTTTCTAATAAATAACTTATTAAAATATTAAAGTGAACACGGAAAAGTCTTTGGTAGTCTGTCTGCCTATCCGCCCCGCCCTGCCCCCGTCCGCTCGTTCTCCCACAAGCACACATGGCGCTTTTAAGCCGCCTTAAGCTTAAGTAACTTTTTAAGTTCATTTCTTGTTGAGATTTTGCATGAAAAACAAACAAATGTCAGGCGATAATTTCTTCGTTTTTCTTGTTTTCTTTGCGTCTCATGGTAGGCTCTGGGATTTAAAAAAAAAAAAATTGTTGGGAAGTCAAAAAAAACAAAACAAAATGGCATTAAGGATTTCCACAGTTCAAGCTGCTAGTTGTGTTGCATGAGAAATAGAGATTTCTACGGCTATTCAAATTGTTGCATTAATTTAGAACTTAAACGACCTTTTTGGGCACCTTGAGACTGACAAGTAGATACTTAAATAATTCAACATTGACTTTATAAAGTAAAAGACAAAAAAAAATAGTTAAGCGGCAAATATCTTTTAGAACAGCTGTTGTTGCTGCTGGCGCCATCTAGCCGTTAAATTTTTTATTTTAGTTTCTTATAAATTTAGTTAGTACAATCTTAAAAAAAAAAAAACAATTTGCATATGGCACCCTAGTACATATAAACTAATAAGCAATTTTTTTATAGTTACACATTGTATATTTAAATTATATATTATACGAGGTGTGTTCAAAAAGTATTGCGAATTTTGAACTTTCGCGGGTTACGTAGATTCGCATTACGATTTTTTTATGGCGTTATGTTGGTACTCATGTCTTTCACTTATGCCGATAAGCTCGGCCATTTTGAATGTTCACTTAATTGTTGACAGCTGCTTTGCACGTGTTTTGGCTCGTCTTCGATTTTTACCTATTCAAAAAAATGGATCAAAGAACCTGTATCAAATTTTGTCTGAAAAACGAAATTAAGTGCGCGGATGCATCCCGAATGTTGACTGTGGCATACGGGGAAGCTACCTTGTACCGAAGCAACGTTTATCGGTGGTACAAAATGTTCTCAGAAGGCCGGAAAGATGTGAACGACGAAGAGCGTGCCGGACGCCCGAGCACTTCAACAACAGACGAAAAAATTTATGAAGTAAAGAAAATGGTATTGGCCAATCGTCGAATCACCGTTAGAGAAGTTGCTGAGGACCTAGAGATATCGATTGGCTCGTGCCATTCAATTTTTATCAATGATTTGGGGTCGCCGCGAAATTCGTACCAAAATTACTCAATTTCGACCAAAAACAGCATCGCATGAACATTGCTAATGAGATGTTGGACTCTGTCCGCGACGACCCAAATTTGCTCCAGAGGATCATAACTGGTGACGAATCGTGGGTTTATGGTTATGACCTGGAAACCAAAGCTCAATCATCTCAATGGCAGCTGCCGCACGAACCAAGACCGAAAAAAGCGCGCCAAGTTCGGTCGAATGTGAAAGTTTTGCTTACAGTTTTCTTCGATTGCAGGGGCGTGATGGATCAAGAGTTCTTACCACAGGGTAAAACGGTCAATAAGAAATATTACCTGCAAGCTATGCGCAATTTGCGCGAAGCAATCCGACAGAAACGCCCGGATTTGTCAAGGAACAAAAATTGGCTTTTGCACCACGATAACGCGCGACTTTTGGCCAAAAACAACACACTAATGATGCCGCAGCCACCGTATTCCCCAGATCTGGCCCCCTGTGACTTTTTATTGTTCCCTAAACTGAAGAGGCCCATGAAAGGACGACGCTACGCTACGATTGACGAAAAAAATACAGCATCGAAGGAGGAGGTAAACAAGATTAAAAAAAAAATGATTTTTTGAAGTGCTTCGAAGATTGGAAAAACCGTTGGCACAAGTGTATAATATCTCATGGGGATTACGTTTTGGCTATGTGCGTTACGGATAATCTGGTTAGTCTAAAGAAGATTATTATTTTGATGTGACTTTGTATAGCGCTTGATCTCTTCATCGACGATTGTGATATTAAGATCTCTATGCAGGTCACAGTCACGAACGTACCATGGAGCATTTGTGATTGCCCTAATCAAAATATTTTGGAATTTTTGGATGGTCTGCCGATAGCTGGGCTCCATACGACCAGATAGGCGTCAAGACTATAGCATGATTTTGTTTGGAATTGAGAGCGTTGACCTGCTCCCGATTAACCACTTCAATGAATGAAATTTTTGGTTGAGCTCACTTCTTTTTTTTCTTACATGCGCAACCTACCGAAGCTTGGCGTGTAGTGTCATTCCAAGATATTTCGCAGTATCGGAGTGGGAAATCTGTACAGTATCTAAATATAAGATTATATATAAGATCATATATAAGATTATTTAATTAAATTCCCCATTTTCTTGTCCATGCCGTGATTTCATTTAGCCCCGATTGTAAGTCAAAAGTTGTTTCCGAATCGGAGCTTCCTCTTACAATTAAAGCGGTATCATTTGTAAAGGTGCCTATATTTGTGTTGTTTGGACACGTCAAATCGCCTGCGTAAATTATATATAAAAGCGGTCCAAGTACGTTGCCTTGTGGGACATCAGCCTTTATTGGATGCAATTCAGAATAATTGTCCTAAAGCATCTGTTATTCAAATAGGACTCAAGTAACTCTGAGTAGCTCTTGGGCAATATCGATTTTATTTTATATATCAGACCTTCATGCCAAACCTTATCGAACGCCTGTGCTACATCGAAAAATACTATTGAGCAGACTTCCTCTTTCTGCAGACAGTTTTCAATCATATTGGCTATTCGGTGAACCTGATCAATAGTAGAGTGATTAGCTCTGAATCCAAACTGGACATTTGGTATCAGACTACTCCGCTCTATTTCTGACATTCTCTTTTTGATTAGTAATTTTGTAAATATTTTGGACGTAAGAAAATTGAACTGATTTATCGAGGTAAAGTTATCGAATGAATTGCTTAAATGCTTGTCTAGGCAGCTCAATTACGTTGTTTTAGGAACGACCCACTACGCTTAGTTAGTCTCCTAGATAAGGTTCCTAAAATATAAATTTTAGCCTATTTCTTTAATAAAAGAGTTACCATGTCGTAAAATCGTCTAAATTGTTTTACATTAAAGTGGCGCTAAATTAGTAGCCTACATTATGAGCATATTCGGCCATGATATAATAATAAAAAGGTTACGCAATGTACAAGTTCCTTATTCCCGACTCTATCAGATTGCGTACGCTGCTTCAATTTTTGTATGCCAGCTATATAAAATAGTGTACCGATTTTGATCGAAAAAGTGTCAGTTTTATGTAATTTTTTCTTGTGCTTGCAAAGGAGCTGCAACAAAGATGGAAGTTGGTTTCACATACACTGCATTGAAAAAGTCTTGGCACAGCAATAATTTTTAAAACTTGCACTGCTTGTTTGCTGTAAAGCTGTTGTATGGTAGATTTTTCCCAAGGTGTTCATGTGCTGAAATGCATTCTAATCTGAAAACCGCTAGAGATATTTATATGATTCTGGGTTTTGAGTTCTAAAAATACAAAATATGAACTTCTGCATATTGCTTCCATCACAAATAAAACTCTAAATTAAATTTAAAATTTTTCTTTAAGCTAGAAAGATTTTGTGTATGAATTATAGAGTTCAAGATAAATGAGCTTAAACGAATGTCAAAATAACGATTAGACTTTTTGGAAGGTCTTTAGAAAACTGGGTTTTACACATTCCCGTATATTTCATTAGAAAACCTTACAGAACACATAATAAAACAAGAAACTTGAAGAATTCAAAAATATAATTATAAATGTGTACAAATCTGATTTTAGGCTTTAAAATATCTCTTCAACTAGTTGTGAATTATAAGCACCAGCAGCTAAAATATGGCTCAAATTTATTTACATATCTGAATTGAGAATATTTTCTTTACGGCGTATTTTTTGAGTAGTATCATATAATTATGGATATGGCATCGTTTCTAGTGCTTAGATCTTTATGAAATTTGTATAAAAGAAATTTGATTTTTTGTTGACGACCAATTTTTTATAGATATAGCAGAGGTATAGGTCTTCGGAGGATTTCCAAGAGACATGCAGATATTTCAATTTGAATGAAGTATTGATAATTTACGCTAACAGGTAATTCTTTCAGGACTTCAGTTGTAATAAGGTCATATTCTGCTGATTTGAGTGGTTTGAATTCCCAGTAGATAATATCTACTAGATGATTTTTTAATACATTATTCATATTATTATGAGTTCTAATAAACCTTATTTATGTAATATTCATGTTAAACTTTAATAACAAATTAACCTATAATGAATTGCCTGATAAAAAGGATTACCTTGATTGGGTAAATTATGTAATATTTTACATTCATTATTTAAATTTAATAGAATTAACTATTTCTAAAAGTATCAAAAACTTTTGTGCTTCGTACACCCAAATATACAAAAATAAGCTAATTAAGCTACTGGGTTCACACCCCATTTATAAAGTTTATAATCCTTTTCTTTTTAATTTTTAATAACTCTTCAAAAATTTTACTTTTTAGAATTATAATTATTGGAACATTAATTATAATTTCATCAAATTCATGATTGAATTGGATTAGAAATTAATTTATTATCTTTTATTCCCTTGATAAGAGATATTAATAATTTAATTTCTGCAGAATCTTCGTTAAAATATTTTTTAACTCAAGCTTTAGCCTCAATTAATTTATTATTATCTATTATTTTCTATTATTTTATTAATATTAAAAACTAATATTAATAATGAAATTAATTCTTCTTGAATTTCCATAATTATATTATCTTCTCTACTTTTGAAAAGAGGAGCGGCTCCATTTCATTTTTGATTTCCTAATATAATAGAAGGATAAACATGAATAAATTCTTTAATATTAATAACTTGACGAAAAATTGCTCCTTTCTTGTTAATTTCATATTTAAATATAAATAATATACTATTAGTAACAATGTTTTTATCTGTAATTATTGGAGCAATTGGAGGATTAAACCAAACATCCTTACGAAAACTTATGGCATTTTCTTCAATTAATCATTTAGGATGAATATTGAGAGTAATAATAACACTGTCCTACAGAATTGACAAAAATCAAAGAACTTTTCAAGTGACCTAGTGTACGTTGTAGGTCTTGACGAGTAGATCACGATAGCGTTTTTCAAAATTGTCTAACACCCCCAAAATCGGAAGTTATCGTTTAAAAACCGTTTTTCGGGTACTGCGATCACTCCCACTATCACAACGTCGCCATTTTTCAACCGATTTTCGATTGCTTTACGGTTTTGGAAAGAAGAAGATTCAAGCTTTAAGATGATATACACTTGTTTATACTTTATACAAAGCAACTACGAGATTTTTTAAAAGTTATCTAAGATTTACACTTTTTTTATTCGATTTTCACACTTTGAAGTCATTTTTATATAACATTTTGTTAAAACACCTTTACTTTTTTACATTTAATCTTAAAGAAATATCAATGCCGAGTAAGAAAAGTCATGGTTTATTAAAATCGGTCGATAAATTTTTAAGTTACGACGCTTATTGTAAACAAGAAAATTAAACTTTCATCGACAAAAAAAAAGGTTTTAGATGGATAGTTCGTTTGTTTATAAAGATATCGTAACCAAATTTGGTATAATGCTTAAGAACATTAAAAAACTTACAAGTGCCAAATTTGGTTGTAATATTTTAAAAAACAAACGAAATACAGCAAATTTTGTTAAAAAATCGATTTTTTGGAAGACAATTACTATGGGAGCTACATGATATAGTCAACCGATTTTGTTTAAATTTGGCGTTTTGAAATTTTTTAGAGCACTTAAGCAATGTGCCAAATTTCAACAAAATCGGTAGACTATATCATATAGCTCCCATAGGAATTATCGGTCAAAAAATCGATTTTTTAACAAAATTTGTTGTATTTCGTTTGTTTTTTAAAATATTACAACCAAATTTGGCACTTGTAAGTTTTTTATAGTTCTTAAGCATTATACCAAATTTGGTTACGATATCTTTATAAACAAACGAACTATCCATCTAAAACCTTTTTTTTTGTCGATGAAAGTTTAATTTTCTTGTTTACAATAAGCGTCGTAACTTAAAAATTTATCGACCGATTTTAATAAACCATGACTTTTCTTACTCGGCATTGATATTTCTTTAAGATTAAATGTAAAAAAGTAAAGGTGTTTTAACAAAATATTATATAAAAATGACTTCAAAGTGTGAAAATCGAATAAAAAAAGTGTAAATCTTAGATAACTTTTAAAAAATCTCGTAGTTGCTTTGTATAAAGTATAAACAAGTGTATATCATCTTAAAGCTTGAATCTTCTTCTTTCCAAAACCGTAAAGCAATCGGTTGAAAAATGGCGACGTTGTGATAGTGGGAGTGATCGCAGTACCCGAAAAACGGTTTTTAAGCGATAACTTCCGATTTTGGGGGTGTTAGACAATTTTGAAAAACGCTATCGTGATCTACTCGTCAAGACCTACAACGTACACTAGGTCACTTGAAAAGTTCTTTTTCACTGTTGGACAGTGTAATTAATGAAAATATTTGACTAATCTATTTTTTATTTTATTTTTTTTTATCATTTCTTTTATTATTTATATTTAACATTTATAAAATGTACCATATTAATCAAATATTTAGTTGATTTTTAAATAACAAATCAATAAAATTTATTTTATTAATAAATTTTTTATCCTTAGGAGGTCTTTCCACCTTTTTTAGATTTATCTAAATTAATTATTTTTTAACAATTAACATTTTGTAATCAATACTTTTATTTATTTATTGCTTTCCCTTCCCTTCGACTTTTATACTTACTTGATGAAATTAATGAACCTTCAATTACTTTAAAAAGTATTGGAATATCATCAATGATATTGAAATTATGAATAATATTGCATTTGATACATATTTAATCCCAACAAATGAACTATCAATTGAAGGATTTCGACTATTAGATGTTAATAATCGAATTGTCTTACCAATAAATTCCCAAATTTGAATTTTAGTAATTGCTGCTGATGAAATTCATTCTTGAACAATTCCTATTTTAGGTGTTAAAGTTAATGGAACTCCCGTTCGATTAAATCAAACCAATTTTTTTAGCAACCGACCGGGATTATTTCCATTTTATGTCCATAAAATATGGACAATGTTCAGAAATTTGTGGAGCTAATCATAGATTTATATCTATTGTTATTGAAAGATTACCTGTTAATTTTTTTATTAAATTCATTTTTAATATATAAATAAATTCATCATAAGATAACTAAAAGCAAGTCTTAGTCCTTCAAGCCACTTATTTGTAAATGATCACTTACTTCTAATGAAAGAAAAATTAGTTTAACTCATAAACTATAAACTAAACTAAAATTATTAATATTTTTTAATTCCACAAATAGCTCTTTCAAGATGACTTTTAATATTTATTTTTTATTTCTTTTGCTTTTATTATATTTTGTAAATTAAATTATTATTCTAATATACCATCTTTACCTAAGTCTAACAGATTAAAAAATATTAATCTAAATTCAATAAATTGAAAATGATAAATTTATTTTCTGTATTTGATCCTTCAGGAATTTTTGATTTATCTTTAAATTGAACAAGAAAATTTTTAGGATTATTAATAATTCCTTCAATTTATTGATTAATACCATCTCAATTTAATATTTTTTGAAACTCAATTTTAATTACTTTACATAAAGAATTTAAAACAGTTCTAGGACCTTCTGGACATAATGGTGTGTCATTTATTTTCATTTCATTATTTTCTATAATTTTATTTAATAGTTTTATAGGATTATTTCCAAACGTTTTTACAAGAACAAGCCACATTTAATTATTTTTATTAGGAAATGTTATTACTTTATCAGTTGTAAAAAAGAAAATAGAACATGGTGTCCGGTTGTCGCATCACCCGAGCACTCTGGCCGATGTATGATCCAAAGCGAACATCTGAACTCCTGTGCTTCAATGAAAACAGGACTAGGATGGTGGTAGGCGTTGTAACGGGATACTGTACCTTAGGTAACATGGCTAAGAGGTTGCACGATCTCCATCACGATTTCTGCCGCAGCTGCAGAGATGAGGAAGAGACAGAAAGCAGAAGATTGCCTATACAATCTAACCTAATCACAAAAGACATCCCGAAACTTGCAAAAATAAAATCAAGTCCAACAAAATTGACGCATAAGGATACTTTTTATTGTAATATGCGTATATGTTTATGGCCGTCTGCTATTTGCCATTTTGTATCTGTGTCTCGTATCTGTGGTGTGTGGTGTGTTACATCCGGGATAAGATACATCTCTGCAACAAAATCGAACGAATGCAAATCTTCACGCCCTCGGTTGATGCCGCCCAAGAGGGTTGCGCGGTACCATCTTCGATTTTGTTATGTTTGTATAGTCAAAGGAACAAATAAAATGTTTTTAGTTTCTTTTATTGAGGTCCCACCTTAAAATATTAAACGTTACTTCTTGTTCCAAATAAATTTCTTTTGTACTTACTTTAGTTTGTCATTGTATGTGAAAAATGTTTAAACTTAAAATTTTTAACTTTTTATAATTTAGGTCTGCTTGCATCAATGTCGAAACGTATACTGAGCTTCGTAGCAATTCAATTTAAAATAAAACCTGTGACATATCCAAAAATGTTCAGCAAGGTTACTATGTTAAATCTGTTTGAAAACGGGTTTATCACAAAGTGTCTCTTAGTCTTTGATCTTTGCAAAAATGGTAGATCCTGCCTTCGTTCGCAGCACGATGGCGACATGATATAGTTCCACGGATACATATCCAGCGACAGGGCTACTTTGTTTAAATTGCTTAAGGGAATGGAGTATTTTTTTATTTTTGGGGTGGCAACTCTGTCAAGGAACCCGCGAACCACCGAATACTTAGTGGGTTTATTACAAAGTGTGTCTAAGCCTTTGATATTTGGCAGAGATTATTTTTCAGAAAAATTGCAAAGCTTGCTGCCAAAATAGATCGCAAGGTGCAAACATATCTGCAGGGATGATTCGCTATAAAGCCAACGCAAAAACGTTTCGGTTAGGTTTTGTGATGTTGGAAAATCGCTAAGGATAAGTAAGTTGGGTTGGTTAGAATGAGATCGTGGTGAAGTCGCTGATGGCTCTTAATTGCAGTTTTTGGACGGATTTACTTTTAGCGTGTCCAGAGCGAGTCGCAAAATTTCTATAGCACATGGGGTGTTTTTTTTTTTGGCGATTTTAAATTTGGCCGTAAACAGAAGTGCAACGTTTTTCAAAATGGCTGTCATAAGAGGCAAGCAAAACCATCCACAGCCAAATATTGGTATTAAAAATCCGCTCGGTACTCCACTGAAAATCAAAAGCCCCTCAACTTATTTTTGAAATTGATACCCAATATGTTAATACAAATAATTCATTTTTAACCCCCGACGCAAAAAGAGGGGTGTTATAAGTTTGACGTGTCTGTCTGTCTATGGCATCGTAGCTCCCGAACGCATGCAGTGATTTCAATTTAGTTTTTTTTGTATTAAAGGTGACTTATGTGCGAGTGTTGTTAGACATGTTTGATGAAAATCGGTTGAGCCGTTTAAAAGTTGTGGGGAGTGAAAGTGGGGAGAAAAACATCAACTTTGTCCGATTGGCTTAAAATTTGGACCTATTGTAGCTGACGACGCCACTGATTCGAAAATGTGGTTATTTTTGCTCTATCTCTTCTCGTTTAGAAGTTATGGCCATTTGAATCTAAGAACATAAACTTTATCCGATTGGCTTAAAATTTGGTCCTATTGAAGCTGACGACGTCACTGATTCGAAAATGTGGTTATTTTTGCTCTATCTCTTCTCGTTTAGAAGGTTTGGCCATTTGAAGTTAAAAACATCAACTTTGTCCGATTGGCTTAAAATTTGTCTGTCTGTCTGGCTGTGGAATTATAACTCCCGAACGCATGCAGTGATTTCAATTTAGTTTTTTGTATTAAAGGTGACTTATGTGCGAGTGTTGTTAGACATGTTTGATGAAAATCGGTTGAGCCGTTTAAAAGTTGTGGGGAGTGATAGTGGGGAGAATGCGTAAAAACAAAGCAAACGAGCTTGACCTTAAATGTAATCTATACCTTAACAAGAATCTAAATTATAGTAAGTACGTTATAGTATACTAAAGTCTAACTTAGCCTAACGTACCTATAAATAGTATGAAATAAAAAATTAAATTAAAAATTTAAAAAACCCCCGAACTTAAGTAATTTTCATTTAAAAAGTAAAAAATAATAAAAGAAACTTAATGTTAAAGCATCTAAGAATCTATTAATAATTCTAAAAAAAATAAGTCGCGTTGGGGGACCGCTCCTAAACTAACAATTTAAATACAAATAGTCTAATTAAGCAACAAAGATTAACTTAAAACAAAATTAAGAAAATACTTCAAAAACATTCATAGAATTACTTCAAAAAATTTGCATGTAAGATACGACTGTCAACGACGTCTGCCCTCGCGTGTCCCCCAACGCGACGTATTTTTTTTAGAATTATTAATAGATTCTTAGATACTTTAACATTAAGTTTCTTTTATTATTTTTTACTTTTTAAATGAAAATTACTTAAGTTCGGGGGTTTTTTAAATTTTTAATTTATTAATATTAAATGCTGCATTATAAATGCTTTTCGGATCACTATCAGAGCTACTAACCAGTCGGGAGTGAATCGTGAGCAGAATGGAGGACCTTCTAACGGCCAACCAGCAGATCCTGTTCCAAATGGCAGACACTCTAACGCTGCTGCTTTTGGATCTGTCAATATTGGAGTACACACAGATAGCTTCTGGTCAGGACTTAATTATGAGCAGAATGGAGGATCTTCTAACGGGCAACCAGCAGGTCCTGTTCCTAATGGCAGACCCTCTAACGCTGCTGCTGTTGGATCTGTCAATATTGGAGTACACACAGATAGCTTCTGGTCAGGACTTAATTATGAGCAGAATGGAGGATCTTTTACCTAATCAGCAGGCCCTGTTCCTAATGAAAATCACGGAGAGGATAATGAAAGTTCCGAAGAGGGAGCAGTAGAATCACGATCAAGTACAGCCTTGCGTTGGATATTCGGCCCAAAATCAGATTTCAATTAAAACAGCTTAACTTGAAGAATAAATATGAAGCTCGTTCTATTTTGTCACCATCTAGTTTTTTACATCATAATCCATCTACAAACGCCCCTCGCACGAGTCCTCGCGGGCTGGGTCCTCCAGTGCTCGAAAATTCTGTTTATGTTTATGTTTCTGGAGTAAAATGTCAATTGTTAAAATAGTTAAACAGCATAGAAAAAAATTTTTGTTACTTACCTTTTCATATGCAATTGGTTCAAAATTAAAAAAAAAATTTTTTTTTAAAATTGGGCTCGAATGAATAAGCCCAAGAACAAAATCCTTTATACTAAATAATCAAGACAAATTCCCCGTCAAGATTTGTCGTCTTCTTAAGGTGACTCTTGTCATATATTGGCTGCATTGTCGTTTGTTGCTATCGGCACAGTTAAAGCATTTGGAAATCCTTGATATTGAAAACGCTATCTCTTGCAGAATGCTGCAACAAATGAATCAACTAGGCGCACTGCAATTCCTTAAAATACCCCGAAGCCAAAATTTTTCTGAAAAAGACATGGAGTCACTCTGTGATCTTAGCCAATTGGAATACTTTGATATCAGCCATTGCGATAAAGTGACAAACAACTTGGTAGTTCGTCTGGTAATTTCTTGTCAAAATCTATGTCAAATTTGTCTGACCTCTTGCGACAAAGTAGACGATGCACTAGTCTACGAAATTATTGAGAATTTTCAACTAAATTTTCCGACTAGACTAGACGCTTCAACGCGTACACGTGAGGATAAAAAGCGCTTGCAATGATGATATGTGATGTTTCCAAAACGTTTGAATTGATGTTCGTGAGTATGTCATCAGACATAAAATCATGGCCATAACGCTTTTTGATGCATCCCGCAAAAATACAAGAATATTTCCAGCAAATATCTTATTGACTTTTATGCAAGTTGTTATCGATGCAGGCAAATCCTTATCGGAAAATTTAGTTGAATCTTCTCAATAATTTCGTAGACTAGTGCATCGTCTACTTTGTCGCAGGAGGTCAGACAAATTTGACATAGATTTTGACAAGAAATTACCAGACGAACTACCAAGTTGTTTGTCACTTTATCGCAATGGCTGATATTAAAGTATTCCAATTGGCTAAGATCACAGAGTGACTCCATGTTAATTATAATTTTTTACTTACCCATTTGTGTTTTTTTTTGTCAGTGTATAAGTTTTACTAAAAATTATTATTTTTTTTTTCACGAAAATAATTTAGAATTTTGTTATATTTAGATGTGTTCCGAACGAGTGCCAAACTTAAACTGAGCTCTGTGGAAATTCGATTTAAAGTAGCAACTTTGACAGTTTGTAGAATTTTTGAACAGGCCTACTTGGTTTAAAAAATCTTATAAAGGGCCTACTTCGTTTTCGGGCAACTGTTACGTAAATTTATTTTGTTTTTATTCTTTTACAATGTTAATTCGGAGTACCAGGATTTTTCACAGTTGCATCTTAAGTATAGCTTCAATCAATAGTTTAATACCAAACTCGGCACAAAAGGGGCTAGGACCTGTCTTAGGATTTTTATCTAAATGAATTATTATCCAACAATTAACATATTATAATCAATACTTTTTATTAGTTATTTTACTAATATCAACTTTAATTACATAATTTTTTTATTTACGAATTTGTTATTCTGCTTTTTTTTTAAATTATTACGAAAATAATTGAAATATTAATATTCAATATAATAGTTTTATAATTATATATTTATAACTTTAAAATTTTTTAATATTTTTGGATTATTTCTAATTTTTTTTAAATTTTTTTATATTTTAAGATTTTAAGTTAATGAAACTAATAACCTTCAAAGTTGTAATAGGATTCCCTTAGTAAATTATTACTCCTTTAGAATTGCAGTCTAATATCATTATTGACTATAAAGCCTAAAATGATTAGGAAGATATTTTCTTATAAATAGATTTAGAATCTATCGCCTATATTTCAGCCACTTAATCGCGACAATGATTATTTTCTACAAATCATTAGGATATTGGAACACTTTATTTCCTTTTTGGAGCTTGGTCAGGAATAATTGGAACTTCTTTAAGAATTCTTTAAGAATTTTAATTCGAGCTGAACTTGGACATCCTGGAGCTTTAATTGGTGATGGTCAAATTTGCTATGTAATTTTAACAGCAAATGCTTTTATTATAATTTTTTGTATAGTAATACCTGTTATAATTGGAGGATTTGGAAATTGATTAGTGCCCCTAATATTAGGATATAGCTTTTCTTCGATTGTCGCCCATATTGTTTTTTTTTGCTCAAAAATTATTTATTTATTCATGAATATCTATTTTGTCCCCTTCAAAGTAATCCCCATGAGATATTATACACTTGTGCCAACGGTTTTTCCAATCTTCGAAGCACTTCAAAAAATCATTTTTTTTTATTTTGTTCAGCTCCTTCTTCGATGCCCTCTTTGTCACGTCAATCGTAGAGTAGCGTCGTCCATTCATGGGCCTATTCAGTTTAGGGAACAAGAAACTGTCGCAGGGGGCCAGATCTGGGGAACACGGTGGCTGAGCTTTTGGCCGAAAAGTCGCGCACAAGCAACGATGTGTGAACAGGGGCGTTATCGTGGTGCAAAAGCCAATTTTTGTTCTTCCACAAATCCGGGCGTTTCTGGCGGATATCTTTGCGCAAATTGCGCATAACTTGCAGGAAATATTCCTTATTGACCGTTCTACCCCGTGGCAAGAACTCATGATGCACCGCGTCCTTGCAATTGAAGAAAACTGTATGCAAAAGTTTCACATTTGACCGTACTCGGCGCGTTTTTTTCCGTCTTGGTTCGTGCGGCAGCTGCCATTGAGATGATTGAGCTTTGGTTTCGACGTCATAACCATAAACCCACGATTCGTCACCAGTTATGATCCTCTGGAGCAAATTTGGGTCGTTGCGGACAGAGTCCAACATCTCTTTAGCAATGTTCATGCGATGCTGTTTTTGGTCGAAATTGAGCAATTTTGGTACGAATTTCGCAGCGATCCGTCTTATGACCAAATCATTGATAAAAATCGAATGGCACGAGCCAATCGATATGTCTAGGTCCTCAACTTCTTCACTTCTCTAACGGTGATTCGATGATTGGCCAATACCATTTTCTTTACTTCATCAATTTTTTCGTCTGTTGTTGAAGTGCTCGGGCGTCCGGCACGCTTTTCGCCGTTCACATCTTCTCGGCCTTCTGAGAACATTTTGTAACTCCGATAAACGTTGCTTCGGGTCCAAGGTAGCTTCTCCGTATGCCAAAGTCAACATTCGGAATGCATCTGCGTACTTAATTTAGTTTTTTCCACAAAATTAGATACAGATTCTTTGATCCATTTTTTTGAATAGCTAAACATGGAAGTCGAGCCAAAACACGTGCAAGCAAAGCAGCTGTCAACAATTAAGTGAACATTCAAAATGGCCGAGCTTGTCGCCACACGCCACAAAAAAATTGAAATTCGAATATAAAATTCAAAATTCGGGATACTTTTTGAACAATCGATGTTGTTATCAAAAAAAGGGCTTTAGGTCAATCAAAGCATTGCGTGGTGACAATAATTCTCATAAGATTCGATCAACTAACTACCCTTACAATCTATGTATTCATTCAGAATTTTTCGTTTTCAGATGCGGATCTAGGACTTGGACTTGAGGTGGGGTTTTCTCCACTACAAAGTGTTAATTTATCTCAGTTTCGAAAAGACTTCCATCCCATTTCTCCAACTTATGGGGGTGGGCCGTACCCGAAAACCCAATTGGATAGCAATCTGCAAAAACAAATTATGCCCCCGAATATGTTTAAGTGTAGCTGGTACTCATTTACAAATAAAATTTAAACAAAAAATTAAGCAACAAACTAATAAAATATTTATATAGTAGCTCTATGCTCAAAGACAGCAAAACTGCAACTAAATTTCTGTCTAACACTGGGCCTGCTTTTATACTAACCTGTCTGAGGCGAGGATGACAATTGTGACAAGTCGATAAATTGTTTTTTTTTATCGATTGGTTGGTTACTATAGTTATCGAGTACTATAGCGCGTTTTTTAAAATTGTTTTTAAAATTTGTTTATTTTTTGTATGTCAGCTTTACGAGATAATATAGCAAATTGAATGCCAGTTGAACTTTTTTTAGACTTACCATTTGTGTGAAGTTTGATCAAAATTGGTGCACTATTGCACATAGCTGCCATACAAAAGTTGAACCAGTTTTCTGCGCACTTTTTTGCTTTACCTTTTGAAATTCATTGATTCATGAAGAGGCCAAGTTTGTGGTCGTATTTTAATGAGCTACAATTAGAAGGTTATGCAAAGCTACTCAGTTACTCGTGCCTCTCTAAAAAAAGAGAGAATACAGGTTCAATTTTGGTATTTTATTTAAAAAAAATCATAAAAATTTTCGTTGCTGTCTTCAGGCTTCATTTTATTTTAAGCCTCCGGACTTCGTTTTATTTTTTGTTCTTTCTACTTCGGCCTATATACTTTATGGTCTCTTATCGATTTCCTCCTTTGCGTTCTGCGAAGGATTTATAGATTTTTAATAAGAAAGGCCCAAAGCACTAATGGGAGTTAATTAAAAAAAAATATTGTTTAAAACCAAACTAAACCTGAGGTATTGTCATAGCCTTATTAGCAAAAAGCACAAAACTTGGCTTATGCAAATCTATAATTTTTGGTATTTAAACCTTTTTTGTTTATTGATTTTTTTTATTTCAACTTTAAAAATCTAGCAAAACTTAAGCTATAATATAATAAACTCTGGTTAATAGGAAGGCTGTTCCACAGTTAGCCAATCTAACATATTAGTGTTAATTAATGTTGGAAAAAAATATTTAAGAACTGTAGAACATTATTTTGAGAGCTTAAATATAAATTGTTTATGGAGCCCCCGTGAGTCCGATGTGACTAAATGCCATATCGAAAAACATCAAATTTCCCAAAACAAATTATTAAAAACGATTTTTAAGCTTCCTTGGCACCATCTCACCTCAGAGCTGAACTAAACAATTTCAAATTTCACAAATTTCGAAATGATTTCAGACAGATTAAACCTCCTGACTTTTATTATACCCTGTACCGTATGGTACAAAGGGTATATTAAGATTGTGCAAGCCGAAAATGTATGTAACATACTCGTATAGAAGGAATCGTCGGAGACCCACCTAAACTAGACAAGTCGATATACCCATGTCCGTCTGTCGTTTGAACGCCTAGATCTCAGAGATGGTAAGAGCTAGAGTAACCAAACTTTCACATTAGATCCCATATTATTCAATAGGAGACAAGTTTATTTTATTATTTTGATATCGTGGTTAACACATTAAAAGCGGGCCGGGTAAAATTACCCGTTGTGAAAACTGCTGCTTATAAGCGGGCCGGGTATTTTTACCTTTTGAATGTAGGCACTTTAAAAGCGGGAGACGGTATTTTTACCGGATTGGTTTTCATATAAAACTGAAAGTATTATTTCATATAATTATTTTAGTTTCATAAATTTCAAGTTTTTCATGGAAATTGTTTGTTTTGTTTCATTCAAAACTCAAATCAACAATTGTTCACGAAAAATGTTGATATGACTGCCCAAGAAACATTTTTATTATATAGTAACAAAATTAGGAAAGGGAATTGTTTTTGTTTTGTATGGGCATAAATAAATAATAATATTATGAGGATCTTTCATCTCATTTGGCACACTTCTCATTATTGCGTATTCATTCATGTTGTTTTATATTTATAAATTTATTACTCAATTGTTTTAGCGACTTGTCATTTCATAACTATCAACAATTATTGCATCAGCAAATACAAAAAGATACCGTTAACTTTCCCACGCTTCAGACAAACGAGAGCGTAATTTTCTTAAGCTCTGAGAGCTGGAGAGCATTTTCATAGAATATTGTGTAAAATGTGAAATAATAATTTTAAATTCAGTGTTTAGTCGGCTTTAGACAGTTGAACATTTCTTTTTATAAATTATTTTTCAATTATTATAAAAATGGACCCTGATAGTGATAGTGAAGTTTACGCAGATAATTTATCGCAAATTTCCAGTGATTCTGATATTACTGAATTTGAGAGTGACTGTGAAAGTGATGAAGACTTCTTTCATCCTAGAAGACGTAGAGTTTTACCAATACAGTATAGCGATTCGGAACAAAGTGACGATAAAGTATTGGAGTGGTCAGAACATGATAATCCTCCAATTATTGAACAATTTTTGGGACAAAGTGGCGTTGTTGAGATGCCAAATAATTCAGAAAGTGTGGTTGAAGTGGTTCAACTTTTCATAGGGAACGATTTGTTCGATTATATGGCAGCAGAAACTAATCGTTATCATTCACAAAATGTTGATAAGTTTAAAAACAGTGCAAAATCTGTGAAATGGAAAGACGTATCTGCAGAAGAAATGAAACAAATGTTGGGATTACTTTTACTTATGGGCAAAGTTCGTAAATAAACTAGGGATGAATATTGGTCTACAGACAAAACAATTGAGACTCCAATTTTTGCACAAGTGATGATAGAGATCGTTTCCGCTAAATATGGTATTCATGGCATTTTTCAAATAATGAAACTGACATCAATGAAAGAGATCGCCTTAAAAAAATTCGCCCAATCGTATCTTATTTTTTAAAAAAATTTGAACAAGTATATAAGCCTCAACGAGAGTTGTCATTGGATGAAAGCATTGTACCCTGGAGAGGTCGCCTATCATTCAAGGTGTATAATGCTTCCAAAATTCATAAATACAGAATTCTTATTCGAATGGTTTGTGAAGCCAGAACAGGATATATATGTAATTTCCGAATATATCATGGTGAAGGAAGTCGACTTCAGCAGACAATTTTACACCTCCTACAGCCGTATGCAAACTTGTGGCACCACGTCTACATGGACAATTATTATAATAGTGTCGATACGGCTAAAGTCTTGTTAGAAAATGGATTCCGAAGTTGTGGTACGATACGTACAAATAGAGGTCTTCCTGCATGTTTACAAAATGCAAATTTAAAAAAAGGTGAATCTATGTTTCGTCGTCAAAACGATATTCTTTTACAATGCTGGCAATCGAAAAGAACAGTTCGAATGATTTCAACAATCCATTCTTCCACTATCGTAGAAAGTGCAAATATTGATTGGAAGACAAGAGAAAACATTTGGAAGCCGAAATGCGTTATAGATTATAATAAATATATGAAAGGTGTCGATCGCGCTGATCAGTATTTTTCATATTATTCAATTGTACGACGCACAAAAAAATGGACGAAAAGGGTAGTGATGTTTTTGCTAAATGGTGCTCTTTTCAACGCTTTCAGGGTTTTTAAAGGTTTAAATACCAATTCAAAGAAAAGTTATAAAAGATTTTTGCACGATGTGGCCAAAGAATGGATAAGAGATAATGGTAGAGAATATTTACGGGAGGCAAAAAAAAGAACCCCAGAAACAATGTTATGTTTGTGCTTCTCACAAGAAGAAGAGTTTAACCTGCTTTATGTGTGAATATTGCGACGTGCCCCTTCATAAGGGAGAATGTTTTTTTAAATATCACACATTTAAAAAATATTTGTGTTAGAAAATACAATAAAATATTTTATACACTACTACTACTACTAAGCTACTTCTGTATAAAAATGAATTTACAAGTATTATATAGGTTTAAAAAACATAAAACATTTTTTTACAAAATATCTATTGGTTTATAAACGTAAATTTGTCAATATAGTTGACATTTTGAAAGGTAAACAGATAGGGTAGGTTGTGTTTTAGTACAAAA
Source organism: Chymomyza amoena (assembly GCA_037043745.1). Taxonomy (NCBI): domain Eukaryota; kingdom Metazoa; phylum Arthropoda; class Insecta; order Diptera; family Drosophilidae; genus Chymomyza; species Chymomyza amoena. The sequence continues at coordinate 41,747 of JBAMAX010004525.1, forward strand.
CTTTTGATAAAATAAAATAGAGTATAGTTGTAAGTACTATATTACCAAATTTTATTAAAATCTAACCATTACTTTTGCAAATATTATTTATTTTGGATCGCGCAATTTTTGCTTGTTTTGCAAGTAATGCCCGCTACGCAGCATAGTTTCATATACTAGGCTACCAGCTTAAAATGTGTTAAATGATATAGCTCCTATAGGGGTGTTTGAGACGACCTCGACATAAAAAAAAGTTTTAGATGAATAATTCGCTTGTTTATGAAGATATCGTAACCAAATTTGCTATTCGAAAGTTTAGTTCCCAATCACTGTACCAAATTTCATCAAAATCTGTTGCCTATATCATAGAGCTCCCATAGGACCGATCGGCCAAAATAACTTTTTTAAAGAAAAATTCGCTATATTTCGTTTTTTAATAAAGATATCGTAACCAGATTTGGCGTTTGAAAATGTTTTAGAGTACTTAAGCAATGTGCCTAATTTGAACAAAATCGGTTGACTATATCATATAGCTTCCATAGGTCCGATCTTCCAAAAAATCGATTTTTTAACAAAATTTGTTGTGTTTCGTTTGTTTGTTAAGATATTGGGACCAAATTTGACATTAGTGAGTATTTTATAGTTCTTAAGCACTGTACTAAATTTAAATCAAATCGGTTGACTATATCATATAGCTCCCATAGGACCAATCGGTTCAAAAAAAACGTTTTTTATACAAAATCCGATGCGTTTCGTTTGTTTGTAAAGATATTTGAACTAAATTCGGCATTCAGATATTTTTAAAGGTATTAAGCACTGTGTCAAATTTTATTGAAATCGGTTGACTATATCATATAGCTCCCATAGAAACGATCAGTCAAAGTCGTCCGCGCCCGACTTTACGTACGCCATTTTTATTATAGTAATACCTATTATAATTGGAGGATATGGAAATTGATTAGTGCCACTAATATAGAAGCACCTGATATAGCTTTTCCTCGAATAAATAATATAAAATTTTGGTTTTGCACACATAAAATTCAATGAGGTTAGGAATCTTCGTTGGAACAGTTTTCCAATATGTCGGTTCTTCGAAGATACTACGCGGCACTGTTCGATCAAAAAGACGCAGCAAATTTTGTTAATGACGGAGTACTAGGGTTTTTTTTCTCACTTAGTGTAATTCAGAATTACGTAATTGTCGAAAATTGTACGACTTTAATATCAAACGATATGTTAAACAAAAACTATGGTAGCTCCTGAACGAATACATAGAACTCATCAGAGGTAAGCAGCTTGGCTGACATTTTACCATATGCAAAAGCCCATATAATATTTCGTGCCAACTATAGGTATTGTAATCAATTTTGGACTTTACCGGCAACAAACAAAATGGCGGCGCGACACTCGAAAACAAAACGAAATTGTGGCGTTTGGCTGTGACATTTTGACCCCTCTTATTTCCGGACAGCCGGCCCATTTCGTTTATTTGAATTTTAAACGTGGCAGCACTTTTAGTGCTTATTCCGGGAGTGAGAGGGGTTTGAGGTTTTTGCATAGTTTTTCGTACATATTGTATGGCATACATTTAGGCACGGTCAGTAATTAATTTTACAAAAATTTTAAGTGGTACGTCACGTTCCCGGCAACAAGCAGCCATTATCCGGTGGACATAGAGTACTGCATATGGTAAATTTTTTTTTTAAAGGATTTCAATTCAATTTGTGACTTCAAAGGTTTTTGAATGCGCTGTATAATTTTAATTCGAATATTTTAGACGGAATTTTAGCAAAACGAATTTTTTAAGTGATGCGAAACCGCATGGTTTGTTGCAAGTGAAATCAAATTAAAGGGGCAAAATAGTCTTAAAAGCGTTGCAGTTTATACTAAAATTATTTTTTATATATACGCTGATAACCTTAAATTGTATTTATGCCGTTTTTAAATTTCATATATTTTTAATTATTTTTTTTTCTCAAAACAAATTTTTGGTTCATATCTTGCATAAATAAAATTCCCTTGTGATAACGATAACTCAATCGTTTGTAATTCTAATAAATATTGTTGCTAAAATAATATTATTGTGTACACTTATTTAAATGGAAAAATAATAAAGTACTATGAATATTTTAAACAAACGAATATGTAATCGATATAAAGTAATTGAAACGTTCAGTGCTTTGTCAACAAAGAGTTAGGAAAATAACGACAAAAAAATTTATTTCTAAATTTTGCATGTTTCAAAAGTATTAAATAAATAATAAAAATAAAATATTTTTAAATTCTAACCATAACTAAGGCAGTACCAAAGCACATTTTATTTTTTGTGACGTCACAGCGTCACAATTTCTAATGAAATTCAATATCAATGAATTTTTACGTGAATATTTTTTGTTTTTGATTTTTGGGAATCTGTTTTAGATTGTCGCTTTGTAAATTTTATTTTATCTTTCGCCATTTTGTGGCGTGAAACTTTGTTTTGAGCATTTTCCATCAATTTTCCATGGCGTTGAGGTTGGGTAAATAACAGGATAAACCAAATCTTGTTGAAACGATAGTTTGTTGCACATATTGTTTTTCAATAAAGTTATATTGGTATTTTTTTCACTCCATTTTTGGTAAATTTCAATTTTAAGTGAGCTGAAAGACTTGATTTTTAGTATGACTTACTATTAAACATAGCAATTTTCAGTCTCAATTTAGCTAAAAAAATTAGCTTTCTTCAATATAATCGTTTCTACTGTTTACATTCCTTGCGTACAGGAAAATACTTTTTCTTTTTACGGCGTTTTATTTCCCGGCTGAAAATTTGATTGAAGAGTTTTCGTGTTGATTTGAAAAGCACTTTTGAAATGCAAATTGACATTCTGGATAGGCTTTTAGCGCTCAAAGTGAACCAATCCTGTTACTGCTAACGCCATCTAGCAGTCAATTTCTTTAGAAAAAAAAAATGGGCAGCACTGTTTGCTCTCTAACACTGCATAGGAGAAAGCAAACAACATGGCGTCAAGTCTATTGCTTGCTATTTTTTTCACGTTTTTGTTGCAAAGCTTTGTAAATGCTGCGTACTAGCCTTAAAATGTAATTTATGCAGCTTTGGCATAGGCTTTTATAGGCAGATATGGCTTTCGCTTATGCTCTACGATATCTTTTTTTATCTCAGCTATGCATTCTTGGACACTTTAATTAAAACAGATATTGACAGACAAAGACAGGTAGGGATAGATATATCTCGTATGTTCTTTGTAGAGCTCTACAATATCTTTTTTTATCTTTTGGACGTTTTAATTAAAATAGTTACTGGTAGGTTAAGACAGGTATAGACAGATACATATTGTATTCTCTTTGTAGAGCTCTACAATATCTTTTTTTTTATCTCAGCTTAGCATTCTTGGGCACTTTAATTAAAACAGATATTGACAGAAAAAGACAGGTATAGATAGATATATGTCGTATATTCTGCAATATCATTTTTTTATCTCAGCTGAGCATTCTCGCACATTTTAATTGAAACAGGTATAGACAGATAATGACAGATATTTACAGATATATAGTACACAGCCATAGATAGATATAAACAGATATAGAAAGATATCGACAGATACACACAGAGGAAGACAGATATAGACAGATATTGGCAGAGAGACAGATGAAGACACATATAGATATAGACAGACATTGAAAGATATAGGTAAAAGTTGACAGATATATTAAAATATACACAAATATTGATAGATATGGAAATATATTGACAAATTTAGACAGAAGAAAAAAGATATAGACAGATATAAACAGACATAGACAGATATACACAGCAAAGTCACAGATATAGACAGATACAGGCAGATAAAGAAAGACAAAGAAAGATAAAGACAGATAAAGGCAGATATAGACTGATATATAGACAGATATAGGTAGACATAGATAGATATAGAGGGATATCAACAGATACAGACAGAGGAAGACAGATATATGCAGATGGAGACAGATATAGACAGATGAAGACAGATATAGATAGCTATAGACAGACATTGATAGATATAGGAAAAAATAGACAGATATATTAAGATATTCATAAATATTGATAGATATGGATATATATAGACAGATATAGACAGACATCGACATATATGGACAGATATAGACATATATAGACAGATATAGACAGATATAGACAGATATAGACAGATATAGACAGATATAGACAGATATAGACAGATATAGACAGATACAGCCAGATATAGAAAGATAAAAAAAGATAAAGACAGATAAAGGCAGATATAGACTGATATATAGACAGATATAGACAGATATAGACGGATATAGACAGATATAGACAGATATAGACAGATATAGACAGATATAGACAGATATTGACAGATATAGATAGATATAGAAAGATATAGATTGTTTTTTTTTCCGAAAAAATTGTTCCTTACAAAGAGGTGGGGCACTGCGGCCAAAAGGTCTTTTGTACCAGACCCTTAAATTAAAGCAAAAGACTTTCCGCTTTCCGCATGAATAGTAGTAGGTCTTTTGTTGGTATTGACCTAAGATGAAAGGGACTAATCCGTTCCTTTACCAAGTGACAGGCTCTGTTCCATACCAGAGCTGGGCAGTGACAGAGAATATGTCTGGTAGTTTCATCGTCTTCTAGACAGAGCCTGCATTCTGAAGAGTCTGATAGGCCAATTTTCTGTAGATGGTATCTAACAGTATGGTGGCCAGATAGGTATGCTACCAAGAGCTTTTATTCCGCTCTCTTAAGACCTTTTGTCTTGATCGCATCCAGAGTTTTGACAAGCACTTTTACTTGACGAAGCCCCAGGAGGGAGAACCTGCATCTCCTATGCTCTCCTGCGGTCCATTTGTTTATCATGGTCTGGATTGTGGACCAACCAATACCACAGAAAGGCGCAGGAGATGTAGTCAGGGTGGCGGCACCCTGTCGTGGTAGATCGTCAGCGATCTTATTACCATCCACCCCTGAGTGTCCAGGTACCCAACATAGCACGACTTTGTTCCGGGCTGACGGAGTTTGGAAGTAGTTATGGCATTCTTTATCCATCGAGGAGGAGATGCTCCAGGATGATAATGCCCTAATAGCAGCTTGGCTATCTGAATAAATGCATATGTTTGCGCCACTAGTTCTCTTGAGAAGGATACTAGGGGCGCAGATCTCTATGGCATGAATCTCCGCTCGAAAAACGCTGGGCCAGATGCCCTTTGCGGTAGAGATACTGGTGTTGGGTCCAAAGATTCCACCACCTACACCCAGCTCAGTTTTGGACCCATCCGTGAACCATTGTTGCCACCGGGGGTTTCCACAGGGGTTGCCATCAGCCCAAGTCTCCCGACTTGGGAAAAGAGATCTAAATTTTTTGTTATGAAATAGTTCCGTGATCATAATATCTGATGTAGAGCAGATCGATACGTCAGGAAGGGAATGTATAAGTGTGGCATGACCAGTGTCACTTGTTAAGAGTTCAGATGTGATCTGGATACGTAGTAGACGCTGCATGGCAGACTTTTTGATAAAAATGTGCAGTGGTGTGAGTCCAAGGACTGACTCCATGACAACTGTCGGACAGGTACGCGTAGCTACCGAGAGAGATATGCATACTAGTCTTAAAGTTTGCTGCATTTCTTAATGGCCACATTTTGCTGCGTTTTGGGCCACCACACAAGGGCTGCATATGTGACGATAAGCCATACCATCATACGGTATATCCTATTCTATAATATGAGGGCTGGAGCTCCATGTGCTGCCAAAGAATTTTCTACAGGCCCACATTGCTCGAGTAGCTTTGGGGAGCACTTGTTCTAAGTGGGAGTTCCAGTTCAGTCGTTTGGTTTAGGACCGCACCTAGATATTTGACCTGGTCTGAACACTCCAGCTCAGTGTTATTTATAACAAGGTTCTGAAGCTCAATCTTGTATATCTTCGTGAAGGGAACAATTACAGCTTTCTGGGGGGTTGATGCTAAGGCTTTCACTTAGAGACGAGCTAAGGGTAATTTGAAGAGCATTATCCATTATCTCTCTGATGGTGCTTTCGTATTTACCCGCCACTATGATAGCCAGGTCGTCTGCGTACCCAATGACTTTATAGCCAAGCACCGTCAGCTTAGTTAAAAGTCCGTCGATTACGAGAGACCATAGCAGGCGAGATAACACACCTCCTTGTGGACAACCCTCTACAGCTCTTATGCTGACTGTTGAACCATCTAGAGATGAAGTTATGTTTCTCTGTCAGAGCGTGGATTCAATCCATTCGGTCACATGTTCTTACGCGTTCTTAACGCTCTAGATATTGAGCCAAATTCAGTATTGTCGAAAGCTCACTCGACATCCAGGAACGCTCACAAAGCTATGTTCTTGGAGTCAAAAGGTCAGATATATTAAGATATACCCAAATATTGGCAGATATGGAAATGTATAGAAAGATATGCACAGCTATGAAGAGATATGCATTACTAACTAACTACAATATTTAGCAAAATTCCCTTTTTTTGTGAGCTGGTTTAAAAAAAGCTGTAGGATTTTGTCCCACATTTTTCTGAGAGCAACTCTCATTTTATTTGTGTTGGTCAAAGAAAATTTAATTTTGATTATATTTAACTACGAGTATGAGTATTATTGAGCAAACATATTGCAGCTGGGTGCCAAAACTTGAAAAATAATTGTTACATCCAACACTAAAAGTAACCGTAACAAATTCATCCTTATATAAAGACTTAATTTCTCAACTTGAGACCAATTGAGCACATTATAAAGACAATAACACGAACAACAAGGAATAATGCCCAGCCATGTCGTGTAATTTTACTCTTGGGTCAAAGTCTTTATTAGAGACATACATAACGTATACGTAATGTGTGTGTGTGAGTGTTACGGTCCATTCTAATGATATTCAAATGTTCTGTGGCTCCTTTGGACTGTTACGACCAGTAGAGCTAGTGGAGGATATGCTTCTATCTAGCTGGGCAAAAAGCGAATGATTTTATTTTGTTCAAACAGCACAAACCGCAAATAAAATTTCAAATGAATGCAGCAAATAAACTTGCATTATTTGCACACTCTCGCTCTTAGTTTTACTAGGGCTATGTACACTATATATACTATGTATGTATGTTTGTATGTAACCAAGCTATACATAGTTGCTCGGTTGGCGCTAGCCAAGTTCCAAGTTCAGAAGTTCAAGCCTTGGCTTCCGTTCAACATTGACCACAAATGAACAATTGCCGAAAAGAATACGAAAATTAATGAAATTCTAGATCTACAGAATGTGTGGCTTCTGGAAATAAAAAAAAAAAAATAGAGGCCACAGCGCAATGAAGACATTCAATATGGCTGCACACTGGGCAAACAAAATGGCGTACGGCCCTGTTGTCTGCTTCCGCTGCTGTGTAGAATTTTGAGCAAAAGTTCATTAGAGTGCCCAAGTTTTGGCTTCTATGCCGCCTTTTGGGTTATGTATTGTGTTGGCTATTTTAATTAAAAGTACATAAATGGGCGCTCCTAAAAAATAATTATTGTTAAGAACATTTTCTTGAAATGAAACAAAAGTCTTGTATTAGTTTTTATTGAATTTTTCAAAAGAGTAAAAGCGAAAGTTTTGCTCAAAAGTTTTCGTGCCACATTTTTAGCCATTGTTGGGCAAGTTCAATTAGTGCAGCTACTACTTTGACAAATGCATTTAAAAATATATTAAACGAGTTAAAGCCTGAACTGAAACAGGCCAAAATGCAAATGTGTCGGTCAGCTTTGGGCTTAAAAAACGACGCCAAAGTGCTCCAAAACCCTGAAGACCCCAACAAATGGCACAGACGTTGAGCTGCTACGTCAGACAATATTAAAGCGTTTAAATAAATGTTCACACTATATTAAGCATAATCCTGCAGTGTGTCCTGCCACATGTGACGTCAGTTGTTGCTGTTGTTGTTGTCGCTGCTGCTGCTGCTGCCACAGGCTTCAAGCCAGCTCAATGGTGCCTTGTTACTCCCCAACTCCGAAGCTACCTCTCTCACTCTGGATTTTGTTGTTGCTTTTTTTTCGCTCGTTTTTATACCCTGTACCCCCATAGGGTCAAGGGTATTATAGATTTGTGCAATGTGTAATACAATACCCGTGAGTAACACACAGCAGATTTTTAAGCTCGAAAAAACAAAAATCCCTCTATGGCGTTATGTACGTCTGTATGATTACGTAAATCTCGGGAAGCACTAATGCGTGGTAAAAAAAATGCTCACAATAATGGCGCTTAATGTAGATGCAGATAAAGTTTGTTAAATTCAGTCAATATCAGCTGTTTTTTCCCTTCAACAGAACTTCACGATTTTTCAAATTTTAAAACTTTAAATATATTATCTTTGGGTCTTACACTTTAGTAAGGCATATTTTTTGAGTATGACTAACTTATGCTATTAAATTAAAAAAAAGGGATTTGCTTATATTTAAAATCGATCACAAAAGTCTTTGAACCTTCATCAAGAGATATTCATATATAATATAAGTATAATTAGCTCGTACGCTTCATTAGGGAATATTTTCAATTAATATTTGAAAATTCTAAATTTTTATTGCTTATGTTTAAGATACATTTATTACGATTTTTTTGGGTCTTACACTTCTTTGAAAAATATTCATATTCGATTTGAGAATGTAATTTTATGCCATTTGTACCCAAAAAAGGAGATTTTATTACGAACTCTTAAGATCTTCTATAAAATTATTCACTTTTAGAGAAAAGTTAGTCAACTTAATAAAATTTGAGAAGAATTTTCTAAATATCTGTTTTAGTCGGAGAGCTTTATGTGAAAAGAGCCACATTTATTTAAAAATAAATAAATATAAATATATTTATTTTTTACAATTACATTTATTTTAACTAGGTTATTACTTGTTACAAAAAAACTATCCAAATCTTATAAGTTTCATTTTATAATACTTGAGCACGTCCTTATTGTTCTGCTCTTTGCGACTGACTGACTCATTATTGAAAGTGACTTACAACTACTCCATAACTAGTCTCTCTCTTCGCGTATTTTCTTAACGTCCTTTGCTACTTCCCTTTACAGCCATGGCGATATTCCGCTTTCCACCTATATTTAACATCTATCAAAATACTAGAAAAGCTTTGTTCTTTATTTTATAATGCAGTTATCGATAAGTTTATAAATAATAGTTAATATTTTTTATTTGACATACCAAGCTTGTAAAAACCATATAAAAATCAACCTTTTTTTATAAGCACCGACCATATTTAAAATGTCGCCCTATGTGAGCATAATGAACAAAATCATGTTAAATTATTTTCATTCATATTTTAGAGTTAAGGGAGCTCATATTTTTTGTCGGACAAGCTAATTTAATTAATAAATAAAATTTAATTACCGATTTTTTCGACCAATAATTTTTACGCATTTTCGATATTAAAATTATTTAAGTTGGACTTTAATTTTTCAGCATGAGGTATTATCCTCCAAGTTTTGACATACATTATACATTGAAGCACTGCTTATTCAAATGCAAGCAAGCAGTTTAGATTTTTTTAATGACACAGTCGTATTAAATAAAAAGGTTTTGTACATAATTACAGATATGCATATATTTTATTTTGTACGTGCTTAAGGGGATCTTATCAATTCTTATCAATACCTATTCAAAAAGTTTCCGGACATTGTTAAAAAAAAAAACATTTTTCTTAAAATTTAATTAAAATCGTTATTATCACCTTCAAATTATTCACCATTAGAGCCTACACACAAATTCCAAGCTTAATCCAATCATTCATACACTTCTGGTAGGCCTGGGCAGGGATGGCTTTGAGTTCCTTCTTTGAATTTAATTTGATGATCTCAATGGTGTCAAAACGCTTTCCTCTTAATGGCGATTTGAGTTTGGGGTACAGGAAAAAGTCACTCGGTGCCATATCTGGTATATACGGAGCCTGGCAAAAAATTCCAAAATAATGAAAAAAAATCAACGTTTTTGGCACGAGTCGAACCGCTACGCGTTTCATGCCCAAAACAAAGCAATCTCAAGAATACCGACACTACGATTTTCGAGCACAATTTTCTGCACTGCTTCGACGTTTTTTCCGATATTTGATGTTGAAGGACGACCGGATCGAGGCAAATCAGTGACGTCTTCACGACCCTCTCTGAACAATTTGTACCACTCGTATGCCTGTGTTTTGAACATACAGTCCTCAGTGAAGGCCTTTTGCAACATCTTAAGCGAATTGCAAACAAACTCGTTGATACACGTTTTTTTCCATTGTAAAAATCGAAGATCGTCCTTTTTTCGACTAACAACATCAGCTGGCAAACCAATACTAATAAGGTAATTGCGTTCAAATTATGACAAGATGTCAAAAACATTCCCACCAACCTAATAAAAAAAGAAATACCCATTTATTTTGCAAGAGCCTTTTCGAAATTAATAGAAATTAACACAAAATTTTTTGATCGGTATAGTATATACAAAAGAAACTTATGTTTTACGTGTTACGGATGTTCTCAAGAATGCGTCGATAAATTTCAAATCTGATTTTTGCATGTGTTAGAAGCTGTCAATACGGACGGTTTAAACTTATTTTAATGTGTTTGTGTTTATTGGTTCGTGCGATATACGAATTTTTGTGAATATCGGTTTTTGTGTGTATATTGCCATATATACAAAAACTGGTATTATTGTTAAACACTGTTCGATGTCCAACATCGTTTTAATCATTGAGAAGAGTAAATGGCGTATTGGTGCAACGTATCGAGAGGCATGTCAAAAATTGAATTTGTTGGAAAATGATTTGCACTGGGATCAAACTTTGGCAGATGCTGCTATTACTGCACATCCGTATCAAATATGAGTTCTATTTGCGATTATTTTGGCAACATGTTTTTCATCCAATCCACCTGAATTGAGATAAAATATCAAGATTATTTATCAGAAGATATTTTGTTTCGAATACGTCAAGCAAAATGTAATCCAGCGATGGAATTTACGCCGGAAGTTTACAATGAAGCTTTAATTCATATTTAAGGTCAAGCATTAGGACAATTGGGAATGCCGTCTCCTAATCTATCAATGCATTATGTATATCAATTGAAAGAAATCCAATGAATCAAATTAATTAACAATCTAATCATACTGCCCAGGAACTTGAAGATCGTAATGAACGTGAAAGAATTCGGTTAAGACAGACGCATGAAGCGAGACATTCGACTTATAATGGTGCAAATTTGAATCAATCTGCAAACTAATCTAAAAATCTTATATTTTTCTAGATAAGCTAACTAGAGAATTTTACGATGTTTATTCACTTTAAGAGTATTCAAAAAGTTTGGGCAGGACAACGTCTGCCGGGCTCACTGGTTTTTAATAAAAATTATTTCGAAGTTGGTAGAAATTGGAACCAGATAGCAAGCAAAAAGCTTGGATATCATTATTTCGATTACGAACTGATTGATATCACAGTAAAGTTATCTTAAAATGTTTGAGCTTTAAGCCATTTAAGCTTCACCGAAAATCACAATCGCTGTCAAGTTATGTTATAGAACTAATTGGTAGTATAAAATAATATCGGTCACTTACAAGAAGAGTGAAGCTCGTTTTTTTGAATAATAATAATAGAGATTTATTCGTTGTAGAAAACTGTACGTTATGTAAAAATTTTATATTAATTTCATAAATGAATCGGTCATTTCAAAAACCTCATAAGTCAAATTTTTTTGCAACATGCTTTTTTTTGCTAAAAATGGTTCCTTAAAGGGAGATACATATTCTGGGTAAAAACTATTTATGTCAATACAATCCTTCCTTTTCAAATAATAATAATTAAGCATAAAAAAGTCCGTTGAAACTAATTTTCTTGCGTATGCAACAGTTTTTATTGATTTTCTGAAAAATTCTAAATTTGTGACTTATGAGGTTTTTGAAATGGCCGATTCAAATACTTTCGGTGTGAAAATATCAAATGTCGTAATTTTATTCCATTTATTTAAAAGAATTTAATTCGAAATGGTGGAGTTGATTGAAAACTTTAAATGTATTTTCTACCAAATTGCGTTTTCGTGTCTGACGATATGTATCGTAATATTTAACACTGCTTGTTAGACAGCAAATAAGCAGTTCAGACTTGTTCAAAGAAACTTGGACTTCAAAAATAAAAGTACAGTGAAGCAGTAAAATAATTACAGAATTTTTGTAACATTTTGAGCCATAAAATTCTTTTCGCTGCAATATTATATTATATTTTAGGCATAACATTTAAGCACTGCTTGAAAGACTGCCGACAAGCAGTTCGGAAATAAAAGTAACTTGAACGTCAGACCTAAAAAAGTTAATTGACAGTGTACAGGTATTAAAGTTTTCGGAGCTAAAGTAGTAAGCAGTGTATTCCCATTTCGACAAACGACCCAACTATTTTTTTATATTTTTCCATATGCTCTTCTCGTTCTCGTTTTCTGGCATTCAGTCGTATGAATTTGCAACTTAATTGAGTAAATGTGGTCATCAGTTGCAATTCGGCGAGGCACAACTTAAGCACGAGCTAACGGCTTGGATAAGCTTAGGGGCGAGGAGGCAGGAATATCTGGACGTTGTCAGTGGCAACTATAGTGTGCCAGGATAGCCGAAAATGACAACGTGCAGTTGCCAATCCCAATCCCAAAGCCAAGCGCCCGTAGTCCGTAGTATGTAGCCGGTTTCCATTGCTGGTTGCTGCCGCTAAGCAGCTTAAGGACGCCAACTGCTGCACAGTCAGTCGTCACTGGCTAAGGCTAAGAGGGCCTGACTGTGGCACAAAGATGTATTTGTTGTTGCAGCTGCAACAGTGGCAGCGGTTGGAGGCAAAATGGCAGCCGTTGGCAGGTTGTGGCAACTGGTTGCCATTCAACATTCTACGCCAAAGTACGAACTTTGTGGCCCAAACTGACCCCAGACAGTCATCGTGGCTATTACTCTTTGGCTATTGTTGTTATTGCTGTTGTTGTTGTTGTTGTTGTAGCAGCATTTGCATGTGTTGCCAGTGTGTGACTGTTGTTGCCTCGTTTTGACTTAGACAACTAAGCAGCACACGTTTAACTGTGTTGCAACATGGGGCAAATGGACAAGCTGAGAGAGAGAGAATGGGGGAGTGACAGAGGCACAGATGAGTCAACTTCAAAGCGTTCTGAAGAAAAGGTTTACAAACTCGGTCTCGGTTTGGGTTTATTTTGTTGCACTATTTAAATATTAAACGCATTTAAAAGTTGCATTCGCTTCTTGCCACATATGGGTGCAATTATACAAAACCAACAACAATTTTGAGTCTGGGACTTTTTATTAGTTATTTGTATTTTTAAAATTTGTAAAGGAAATTTATTTAATAGTTACTATGAAGTACGTTAAGTAAAGGAGGGTGGGCAAAACGCGCCATTAGTCCCATTATTGAATTTTTTAGGCAGCCAAAGGGCTGAGGGGGTCTTAAACAACTTTAAATTCTAGCTGCTTTAAGACTAAAAGACTAGGGTGGGGCAAAACGCGCCATACCGGATAACACGTTTATCGCGTGGCTTATTGCTGAAAAAATAGTGGGAAACATAAAACGAGAAATTAAATTGGGAATTTTCTAAGGAAATTGTATTTTAAAAACGTCAAGAAAATTCAAAATTTCTTCATTTAGTGACTTAACGCGGTCGGTCTCGGTTTTTTTTGGCTTGTTTGTTCCTCGTGCGTCAGAGCTTTCATAGGTCCGTATTATCGATTAGATCTTGGAGAAAATTAAAGGCTAGGATAATATAACTTGAGATTTAAACTTCTTACATGGCGATCAGGACACATTAAGCTGATTTTTTCTTTTTTAAAATCTTCTTTTCTGACACAATAATTCCAATACTTCAATTCTACGGCTTTATTTTGTAAGCAACACATTATCAAACTTTATATTACGATCATAAATATACAGAATAAAAACAATATAGTTTTTCATAGGATAAAAGTTAGCATATGTTGGTCTTAAAAGTTTAGATCGAATGAAGTCCAATTTCTTGGAGTTAATATTTAAAAACAATATAGTTTTTCACAGGATAAAAGTTAGCATATGTTGGTCTTAAAAGTTTAGACCGGCTGAAGTCCAATTTCTTGGAGTTATTTTTTTTTTTCATATTGTGCTGAGTTGGACAAGTTTCACTCATATGGAAATTGCAGATATAAAGTTGAGCGGGTAGAGAGAATATGAAACTAATTCACTGTCGATTTGAAATTTTTTGAAATAAAAAAGTTATTTCTTGGGAACTCATTTTTGTAGAAATCTTTAAAATTTGTACGAAAATATAAAAAGCTCACGGAGGACTTAATATAAAATATAAAAATGCATATAAAAAAAAATGGCCGACGTAAAGTCGGGCGCGGACGACTTTAGGATACCCTGTACCACTAGCTTGTAATAAAGTCCGATTTCTTCACAAAAAACCAAAAACAGAAGAATTTTTAAGCAAAAAATTTTTTTTTTGACCGATCGTTCCTATGGGAGCTATATGATACAGTCAACCGATTTCAATAAAATTTGACACAGTGCTTAAATACCTTAAAAAAGATCTGAATGCCAAATTTATTTCAAATATCTTTACAAACAAACAAAACACATCGAATTTTTGTATAAAAATCGTGTTTTTGGACCGATTGGTCCTATGGGAGCTATATGATCTAGTCAAACGATTTGGATTAAATTTAGTACAGTGCTTAGGAACTATAAAAAACTTACGGATATCAAATTTGGTCCCAATATCTTAACAAACAAACGAAACACATCAAATTTTGTATAAAAATCGGTTTTTGGACCGATTGGTCTATGGGAGCTACACGATATAGTCAACCGATTTTGATCAAATTTGATACAGTGCTTGGGAACTATAAAAAACTTTCGAATGCCAAATTTGGTTACGATATCTTCATGAACAAACGAATTATCCATCTAAAACCTTTTTTGTCGAGGTCGTCTCAAACACCCCCATGGGAGCTATATAATTTATCCCCGATATCAAAAAAATAAAATAAACTTGCCTCCTATGGAATAATATGGGATCTAATGTGAAAGTTTGGTAACTCTAGCTCTTACCATCTCTGAGATCTAGGCGTTCACACGGACGGACGGACGGACGGACGGACAGACGGACAGACGGACATGGGTATATCGACTTCTCTATTCACCCTGATCATATTTTAGGTAACTTTGGGGTGTCTCCGACGTCTCCTTCTATATGTTACATACATTTTCGGCTTGCACAAACTTAATATAATACAATACACCCTTGGTACCATACGGTACAGGGTATAATAATACATACTTTTCCAATTTTTTTGATTATAGACAACAAATACCCATTTAAAATTTTTAACATTTTATTTTTGCTGTACGTTAAAGTCTGGCTCGAACGACTTTGGGATACCCTGTACCACTAGCTTGCAATAAACTCCGGTATCTTGCTAAATTAGGTTCCTTCATAAACAACCAAAAACAGACGAATTTTAAGCCAAAAATGTTTTTTAGACCGATCGTTCCGATGGGAGCTATATGATATAGTCAACTGACTTTGATCAAATGTAGTACAGTGCTTGGGTACTTAAAAAAAAAAAAAAACTTCTAAATGTCAAATTTGGTTTCAATATCTTCACAAATCAACGAAACACAAGGAATTTTGTTCGAAAAACGTTTTGTTGACCTATGGTAGCTATATGATAAAGTCCACTGATTTTTGATCAAATTTGGTATAGTGCTTGGATATTTAAATAAATTTTGAATGCCATATTGGGTTACGATATCCTCATAAACAAACGAATTATCCATCTAAAACTGAATGTTTCTTTCGAGGTCGTCTGAAACAACCCTATGGGATCAATATAATATATCCTCGATATCAAAAATATAAAATAAACTTGTCTCCTTTGGAATAATAAGGGATCTAATGTGAAAGTTTGGTTGCTGAGATATAGGCGTTCATACGGACAGACGAGCATGGTTATATTTTTTATACTTTACGTAACTTTAGAGGATCTCCAACGACTCCTTCCTTCCTTTTAGCATTAATTAACAGGCGCAAAAAGTCTTTAAAAAAAGCCTTTTTCTCACACTAACACGAACAATTTTTTTTAAATAAACTTATATTATATTACTATTATAATGCTACTACTATTATAATATTTTTTCAATCCAATCGATTATATATATTCATAAAGAAGAAGCTAATTCTAAGTTTTAAAGATTTGTAGCCCGAGCAACGTAGGACTTCAGACTGGTTAAAAAATAAACATACATTATATTCTTATTATATTATTGTTATACATTAAGTATTTATATTAAATCTATAGGTGAGTTTTATAAATTTTTTTATATTTACGTTGTTGGTCTCTGCGAGCATTTCAGAAGAATTTAGATTTTGTAAGGAAGTGCATAGGATGAGAATAAAGTGACAATGTTTAAGGAGCCCGCTCAATAATGAGTATTTTTATACCCTGTACCGTATGGTCCAAGGGTATATTAAGTTTGTGCAAGCCGAAAATGTATGTAACATATAGAAGGAGACGTCGGAGACACCCCAAAGTTACCTAAAATATGATCAGGGTGAATAGAGAAGTCGATATACCCATGTCCGTCTGTCCGTCTGTCCGTCCGTCTGTCCGTCCGTCCGTCCGTGTGAACGCCTAGATCTCAGAGATGGTAAGAGCTAGAGTTACCAAACTTTCACATTCGATCCCATATTATTCCATAGGAGGCAAGTTTATTTTATTTTTTTGATATCGGGGATAAATTATATAGCTCCCATGGGGGTGTTTGAAACGACCTCGAAAAAAAAAAGCGTTTTAGATGAATAATTCGTTTGTTTATGAAGATATCGTAACGAAATTTGGTATTCGAAAGTTTTTTATAGTTCCCAATCACTGTACCAAATTTGATCAAAATCGGTTGACTATATCATATAGCTCCCATAGGACCGATCGGCCAAAATAACTTTTTTAAAGAAAAATTGGCTATATTTCGTTTTTTAATAAAGATATCCTAACCAGATTTGGCGTTTGGAAATTTTTTTAGACCACTTAAGCAATGTGCCAAATTTGAACAAAATCGGTGGACTATATCATATAGCTCCCATAGGTCCGATCTTCCAAAACATCGATTTTTTAACAAAATTTGTTGTGTTTCGTTTGTTTGTTAAGATATTGGGACCAAATTTGACATTCGTGAGTATTTTATAGTTCCTAAGCACTGTACCAAATTTAGTCCAAATCGTTTGACTAGATCATATAGCTCCCATAGGACCAATCGGTCCAAAAACACGTTTTTTATACAAAATTCGATGTGTTTTGTTTGTTTGTAAAGATATTTGAAATAACTTTGGCGTTCATATCTTTTTTAAGGTATTTAAGCACCGTGTCAAATTTTATTGAAATCGGTTGACTATATCATATAGCTCCCATAGGAACGATCGGTCAAAAAAAAAATTTTTGCTTAAAAATTCTTCTGTTTTTGGTTTTTTGTGAAGAAATCGGACTTTATTACAAGCTAGTGGTACAGGGTATCCTAAAGTCGTCCGCGCCCGACTTTACGTACGCCATTTTTTAAATTAATGATGAAAATCTATTACAAGTTTTCAGTCAAACCCAAAAAAAGTTGAGTTGTTAGCTTTAAAAATTGTTGCTATCCAAATAAAATAATCACTTTTTGTAACGAGTACTCGTTGGTACCCGTTTTTGTTCTATAAATAGAACACAAGTAGTTGCTTTTTGTAACGAGTACATCGAACGCTCCTTTAGTGTTTCGATTATAGGTCGATTATACGCGGCCTCGATAGCCTAGAGGTAGTGCACTAGGCTATCATCCCAGAGGTTGTGGGTTCGAATCCCGCGGTAAGCATGGTCCCCTGCACTTTTCCCTTTTCCCTTTTCCTATTCCCCTATTTCCCACCTACCATTCTAAGACTCGACACTAATCTGGTGTTTGTTAGTGTCGGCTTTGGAGCAAAAAGTAAAGACCAAAAAAGCCCCAGGACATCTGCCGAAACATACAACTATAACAAGCTAAAAACTAAAAAAAAAAAATGTAAAAACCAATGTAAAACGTAAAAAAAATTAAAAAATAAAAAAAAAAATTTTTTATTATTTATATGGCTTTATTTATGAAATTTTTATTTTTTTATCATATTTTATTTACTGTCTGTCTTTAAGCAATAAGTTAATTTGCTAAATAATAATTAATAAAATAAAAGTTTTATAGCAAGTTTCCGCTGAAACCCATGAAAAATTACGTAAAAATTATTATTTTTTAATTTTTCTTAAAAGAACAGAGTCAACGACAAATCATTAATCAAATCAAATTTTTTTTATGATAAGAAAATATAAATATATTTTAAGTTTAAGTTGTACACATAAAGATTTTAAGCTTAGCTTTATTATTTAAATAAGCCGTAAATGTATTTTGAATGTCCGTAAAGGGAAATATAGCATGTACTTAGTTTTAATTAGAAGCCTTTCTAAGTATATTAATATGCTTATTCGAATTATTTTTTCATTCATACGTACTTTTTTGTATTTATTATTATCATACATTTGGATTTATAGTTAATAATATAAGTAAATCTTACATATGCAGACAACATCAAGTTAAGCTTATATTTCCTCACTAGGAAGTTGGAAACAAATTTAATATTATTTTTTAATAAAATATATAGATTATAAAAAAAAAAGGCGGAAAGCATCCAAGACTTGCTTTGCGATTGTCCGGCGCTTCTTAGAACACGAACTTAGTTTCTGGGTAAACCATTCTTTGAGGATCTGGGTAGTTTAGCCTATGCGCCCAAAGCAGATCTGTATCTTTTCGTCGAATCCTCAAAATGGTTCTGCAACATGAGAAACTTAAGTGATTAGGGATGTTCAGTTTTAGATCCTCCTCCACATTCCCTCCCTTTCCTCAATTACCTTTTTGCCCCTTTTTTTTTAATTAGACCTCATGGTCTCTGGGTGATCCCAGTCACTATCTGAGCTGCCTATACAACCAAACCTAAGCTAGTGTTACCTACTAAAGTTTTATATGTGTGTTTAGTTAGCCAAAATTAAGATACTATTTTTAACACTCTAAACAGTTTAAATTTGAATTAAGACATTTTCAAGGATATTTTTAATTTATGTATAAGCCCTAAAAATAAAAATTCGATACGATTTATGCTTTTACTGGCAGTTTTACCTTTTAATTTACCAGTCACATATAAAAGACGCCAAATAATTTTGATCTTGTGACGTATGTGCTGAGAGCGGGACAAGAGTTACGCTCGCCAAAAGCAACCTCGACTTCGTTCACGCAGACACGTCACAATGTCTACTACAAATGCATTGCTTACGTATGAAGAGCAATAAAAACTGCAAGCTCGCTCTTCTCTCTCTTTAGAGTGCTCAAAAATAATTTGCAATCTATAAATAGAACACGCAAAGAGACCCTTCAATCCAACATAGTCTAGCGGTTAGGATATCCGACTCTGACGCGGGAGGCCCGGGTTTAATTCCCGGTGTGGACATTATTATTATTTTTTTTTTTTTTTTTTTTTTAATTTTTAACTTTTAACAATTTAATTTTTTTAAATTTTTCGTTCAGTCTCAGTAACGAGTGAAAGCCCAATAATTAGCTAAGCAACAAAAATAACAAATTAGTTGCTTTTTGTAAAATGTTCATCGATAGGTTCAAGTGGGAAATTTCCACTGCATACTTTCGTTGGGCAACGGATCAGCAAGCTGAGACGTTGCTAATAACATACAAATCCCAGTCGGAGTTATTTCAGCACCCTGGGTTCGAATCTTGTGTCATCTTTGAGGGTTCGGTTCAAACAAATTTTTTTTTTCTATTTGGTTTTTATTTACGAAATTTTTTGTTGTTTAATTTACATATATCCTTAAAGTTGATTTGCTTAATAATAATTTATGAAATAAAAGTATGAAATGAGAAATTACGTAAAAATGATCAGATTTATATTTGAAGTTTAAGTTTTAAATGTAAAAAATTTTTTAAGCTAAAAATAATGATGGCATATTTTAATAAACCATACATGTAATTTGAATATCCGTATAGGGAAATATTGCATATACGTAGTTTTAATTGGAATACTTTCATTTCATTATTCGAATTTTTTTTTTCATAATACCTTTTTGTATTTATTATCATCTTAAATTTGGATTAAGATTATTATTAATATAAATAAATATTACATTTATAGGCTTTGGCTAAGATTGTTTTTTCAATTCTTAAATTTAAATTATTAATTTGCTACTAGACCACACATTTGGGACTATTAGAATGTTTTAAATGCAAATATATATTAACTAGCATTTATTTAAGTTTTGGCTTATATTATATTCGAAATCATTTAAAGTTCTTTAAGTTCCATTAAGAAAGTCATTTTTCAATATAACGAGTAAAACCGTAAAATAATTCATTTATTGGCAAAATTAATTTTCCTTAAGAATCCAGTCTGAAATACCTAATGAAGTTCGAATGTTATCAAACCAAACATTTTGAGAGATGTTATTCATATGAAAATATATATTAAACTTCTAAATATTAAACATATCATATATGGTATATAGTGTATATATAGTAAAAAGAGAAATAAATAAATAAAATATCGTAAGGAATTTTAAACTTAAATTATGATTTTAGCAGTCATAGCTTCCATTAAAAAATCTTAAGTCGAGAACACATGAACAAGCGTAATATATATAAAGAAAAAAATTTCTTATTTTCTTCATTAAAAGTGACTAAATTGGATTAATTTAAATGTTAAATGCAAATCCACACATTTTTATTGAAATTAAAAGACTTAATGAAGATAATTAAAAAATCGTTTGTTGAGCAATGTTAAAGTTTTTATATTTTTATATAATCAAGAAGTATGCCTTCCAATAAGTATTATTAATTTTAACAATAATTTTTGCCATCTTTTGATAAAAAAAAATAGTTTTTTCATACATTTTTTAAAAAATACAATACAAAATTTTCGTCATATTTTTTTTTAACATTGTTCCACCAAATCGATTTGATTTAAATTCACACAATATAAAAAATGCATAAAAAACATGTTAAAAAAAAATTGTGATTGACATATTTAAGGAACATAGTTAAAAAAAAGAGGAAAATTTCATTTTTTTTTTAAGAAAATGTGTTGGTTAAAAAAAACGTATTTAATTTTTTTTTAAGTCGCAATTAAATACGCATGAAAAACACGTTTTTTTAAATAAAGGCGCTACGCGTTAAGTTTAAAAACGGAATTTTGATTTAAAAATTTTTTTTTTGCCATTCTGCATCGAATTGCATCATTACCTTTTTTAAAAATCTCTGGGGGCAGTTTCCAGTACCCTATACAGGTAGACCCTTTAGTTTTTGGAATAAGGGAAATTTCCCATGTCCTCTACCTTTGTGGGCTTAAGCCCTACAATTATATTAATTGGGAACCGGATAAGACAGTCAAGCATTGAAATTTATTAAAATTATGATTTTTTTTCAATGGCAGTTTACAACGTTGGGATTTTGAGTTGACTTAAAAATTGTGTTTCTTTTTTATTAATTTGGAATTTTTGCAAAGGCATGCGCCATTTTTTTTACAGCCGCTTTGGTTAATATTAATTGAGACTATTGTAATTTTTAGACAAAGAAAATTGATTTGCAGAATATTAATTAATTAATTACAAATATTTAAAAAATGTTTTTTGGAATTAATATTTTATTGTTCGGCAATTAGTCGCAAAATAAAGCAATCGTCATAGCATTGAAATTAAAATATTTTTATTATAATTAATTTAAGATTTTTGTAGAAGTTCAATTTTTCAACGGCCTTGTCACGTGCGCTTTTTTTTTATTTTATATGTTTTTTTTACGAAGTGTATTTTAATTTTCAAACAAAGAGCCACTAAATTTTAGAGTACATCAGCACACGTAATTTTAATAAATTTTGTTTAATTTTATTAAAAAAAAAAAAATATTTTTATTAATATTTTATTGCCAGGCAATCAGGCTATTGTCATACAATTAAAATAAATTACAATGCTAAAAGTAATCAATTTTGTATGCTAATTTTGTAGCTGAATAGGGATAATGGCCAACATTTATATTCCAGTATATGTCACTAAAAGAAGCTAAGGATTTCCTTTAGATCCTTGGGATAGCAATTCAGTAGTAAAAATAGTCAGTAATACAAATACTGCTTCCTTTATACAGCCAAAATATTGACCTAAGAAACTTTTGCAGAAATCTTTTGCTTTTGGAAATATTATCTTTAATTAGTTATGAGGGAAAAAGATTTGAGAAGTTAGCAAAATGAGTCATTTTTGGAATTACAATTCGCAGCTTAAATTGAAGTTCGGCTTGAAAAAATGTTAT
Source organism: Chymomyza amoena (assembly GCA_037043745.1). Classification (NCBI taxonomy): domain Eukaryota; kingdom Metazoa; phylum Arthropoda; class Insecta; order Diptera; family Drosophilidae; genus Chymomyza; species Chymomyza amoena. The sequence continues at coordinate 64,125 of JBAMAX010004525.1, forward strand.
TATTTAATATGTATTTAATATTTAAATTGAATTAAATGATTTGAGCCATGTGTACAAGTGAGCGCTTTTGGGTTGAGCTAATAAATTTTATAATTTTATTTTATTTTTTTAATTTTATTTATTTAAATTGCAATCTGTCTCTGAGAATAGGACATTAAGCAATATGTTCAAAAATATTCAAAAAAGCATTTGTGGTCTTATTCCTGCTAGTTAGCCACTTTATTGTGCACAGTCTAAATTAGTTCAATTTAGTTTGAAATGTCCTTGTAGGTGGCGAAGTCTCTTTTCTTAGGGTATTCGTAACATGGACGGACTTTGCTTCGTTGGCTTTAATACGCCATTATTTAAGCCAGGCAGAAATGCTATTCAAGCTAATTTGAAGTAATGCAGAGGCTTTTGCCGCATTTTTGTCCACAGCGAGGACAGCTGTGTCATCAGCGAATGTACCCACATTAATTCCATTAATAACTGGAAGGTCGGAAGTAAATAGTAAATAAAGTGTTGGGCCCAGGACACTACCCTGTGGAACACCAGCCTGAATCTCCTGAAGATTTGAAACGTCTTCACCACATTTCACAAAGAAATGCCGGTCACTTAAGTATGATTTCAAGAATAAGAAGTAATTGATTGGCAACATTTCCTTAATCTTATATAATAATCCCTTATGCCAGACCCGATCAAAGGCCTGAGATATATCTAGGAATGCTGCTGAGCAGTACTGCCCATTTTCAAAGCAGTTATAGATAATGTCTATTAGCCTATGTGTTTGCTCAATTGTGCCATGTCCATGTCTAAATCCAAACTGGTGGTTAGGGACCAACATTTTTTCCTTAAGTATGGGATTCATTCTGCTCAAGATCAAAATTTCCAGAACTTTCGAGGGAATTGGTAGGAGACTTATTGGTCGGTAAGATTTTGGCTTTTCAGCACTTTTACCTGGTTTCAAGATCATTGTTATTTGAGCTACCTTCCATTGAGGCGGAATATAATTACGCCTAAGTATCGCGTTGTAAATCTGTGTTAGTGCTAACACACCTTCCTCAGGCAGTTCCCTCAAAACCTTTGCTGTGATCAAATCGTATCCAGGTGCTTTGTGCTGGTCCAGTTTTAGAATGGTGTTACGTACTTCTTTTTTCGTGAATTTACTCATGGGTGGATCAAGCTGATAAGTTTCAGTTAATACACTTGAAATTTGATCTGCAGATGTACTCGTACAATCTTCACAAATGTTGGGCTTAAAAACTTCCTTCAGATGCGTAGCAAAGGCTTTGGCTTTTTCAAGATCGCTTTTAGCCCATGAATTGTCCGATTTTCGAATTGGTGGTTGATACTGCTGCGGTCGCTTTAATTTTTACGTAGCTTTCCATAACGAATAATCAGTAGAAGCTGTTGCATCTAAACCTCCGAGGTACTTCTCGACGCCCAGATTTTTATCCAGACCAAGCATTTTCTTTATTTTTGCAGTAAGGTAGCTTAGTATTTTTTTATCTTCAGGATGTCGTGTTATTTTATTAATTTATTTTATTTTCATTTCTCTTTTTCATTTTTGTATTTGTTAATGTCATCGTATTATTTTCTAAAGATTTTCTGTCATCTAAGTTGGTTTAAGCCCTTCCCTTAACTTACGAAAGATATTAAAAAGATGTTTTGTATACTTTTATGCACAAGCTCGTCGTTTCGACGAAGACGTCTTTAAATTGTTTAATACTTTGAAAATATTCAGCTGTGCTACGGAAAAGGAAAAACCCAACCTAATAAATTTTATTCGGTTATTTGATTTCCAATTTAATTTTGTTCGTCATGTTGTAATCAAAACGGGATTTAGTTGGTACAGTTGCTTCCGATATATTAATTATTTAAAATGAATCAAAGCCATATTTATTTTTTGACTAGGGGCTTGCGCTTTTTAGTTATAAACGATGTACTTGGGATTTCTCTCTCATTATGAAAAACTAATTAAAATTTTGCAACTTCCAGCTTGAAGCAGATTTGTTATGAGATAAATAAATTATGGCAGCAAAATCCATATGAATAATTTCAGTATCATTTTATATAGAACTTGGAGCTTTATAAGCGATATATCTAAATTTTAAACACTTAAAACCAACAAGCTGTGCAAAAAATTGTAATGGCTGCCAAAATCTCTTAGAGAAAACAAATATTAAACTTTAAATGGGAACAATAGTTCTAAAATCAGGAAAAATCTTCAAGTGTATATAAAAAAAAAAGAAATTGTAAATTTTGACTTTAAACTATAACTCTTTAAATTTATTTAAATAAAAAAAACCTGAAATTAATTTAATCAGAAATAAATTTAGGAATACCAAAAATCAAAATTTATATTTATTTGTCTTTGTTTTAGACCTTTTATTTTAAAGCATGTTTATGCTAGTCTCAAGATTAAAGTTCTGATTTGCGTAACACTATTTTTACCGTGCTGTATCTAAAGACTTAGCATAAAATTTATCTCTTAGTTTAATTTATCGAAAACATTTTGTTTTTCCTTTTTTACAGGTATATATCGCTTTAATACCAATACAAAAAATAATTTGGTTTTGATAAATGTTTAAATTTTAGATAATATAAGATAATAATTTAAAATAAAATTTAGGCAGGTATCGTTTGACTCCTCTTGGTAGAAATAATGATATGAAATTTTTTCGATGATAATTTTTTTTAAATATCTTTTATTAAGAGGAATATTATTTATTTGAATTGTTTTTCGTCAATTTTAACCAGATTAAAAAAAAAGTTGAACTTACAAATTTTATTTATTTTGAAATCAGATTTTAATAAATAAGTTAATTTTTTATTTTTAAATGGTAATACGTTAAAAGATATCAATTGCTGCTATAGAAATAATTTTCATCCAAAATGGTAAAACATCTGGAAATAATTTAAAAAAATTTGAATGTTTTAATGTATTCCGAGCAACATATTATTTAAAAAAAAAATCCTAAAAATTTTGATATGTACTAGTGAACCCGGCAGACGTTGTCCTGCCCAAACTTTTTGAATACGCTTAAAGTGTATAAACATCGTAAGATTCTCTAGTTAAAGTATATAGACAATCACAAGATATTTGGATTAGTTGACTTTGAACTTAAGTATTCTTTAGAGAGCTCGCATCTCTTATAAATTCATGCCCTACAGAAACTACAATTCCCTTTGCAACTACGCTTCTGTCTGTACTTCAATACCCGATGTTGAACAATTTTCTAAAATGCTATATTCACGATATTCACGAAAATGCGCATATCTCACGAGCCAATACACACAAACAATAGGCTTAAAACCTCCGTATTGACAACCTCTAACTCACTCAAAAATCAGATTTGAAATTTATCGACGCGTTCATGAGAACATCCGTAACACGAAAAACATAAGATATAGATCATTACATTTTTTTGTTTGTGCAGTCGTAAAATAAGCTCGATGCTAAAACAAAAAATTAAAAAAAAATGTTATCACTTAGGAGTATGCAAAATAGATGTTTGCCGATTCTCAGACCTACCCAATAGGCACACAAAATTTCATGAGAATCGGTCCAGCCGTTTCGGAGGAGTATGGTAACTAACATTGTGACACGAGAATTTTATATAAAAGATTATATTTTTTTTGCCCAACTACGTTTGGCTTATAAAAGTTTGGCCCATTTGCTGTGTGTCTTAGAATAATGCTGCATTTAGGGGGGGCATGGCGATTTGGTCATAAGGGCTGCTCAGCATTATTCAGTTTATTTCATTTCTAATTTGCGCGCTAGACTCAAAACCAACAATCAGACAACGTCGTCCTGCTGCACTCCAATCCCAGAACTCCTGACAACAAATTGAAACATTTATGCAACGCCAGCCAACAGTGCAATGACTCCATTGGGGCACCACCGGCAGCCAGCAAGCCGGCAGCTTGGCAACCCTGCAGCTCAGCAACTCGACACAACTCTGCAGCTCAGCCACCGAGTCGAGTGGCCACAGCAGCCACAATTCCGGCAGAGTACACAAAAACTCTGCCGGATTGTCCTTCCTTTTTTGTCGGAGTCGTCACTTTGATGGAGGTTTTCTCTTGTTGTTGTTAATATGTCCGATGTTGTTGTTGTTTTTTTGTTGTTTTTTTTGCTGTTGTTGTGTTGTGTTTTTGTGCCTAAAGCCAACAGATTTGGGAATGTCAGCCAGGACTGGTTGCCACGAGGCGGTAATTCTAATTGTTAAGCGGCAAATGCCAAAAAAAAAGAACAAAAAAAAAAAACATTCGTTGGGTTCTACAAATTGCTTCTTATTTAACGTCAGATGCGTAAAATAGCAGTTTCGTCAAGTTTCAATCTTAATCAGTTTTGATAGGGGTTAACAAAGAGGCCTTTAGGGCTGTAACCAGTAAGTGATATAGGCCTTGAATACTTAAACCATGTTTGTGGGTAAACGATTTGGTCATGATTCGATAGTTTTGGGTTCTGTGAATCGAGTTACACTTGTGATATAGATACCTATATGGATTTTAGGCGCTGAAGCCGAATATGAGTATTTCAAAGGAGGACTTCCAAAAACATCATTAAATTGTTTCTCTTTTTATTTTCAACGCGGTTTTTTATATGTTTTTGGTTTCATCAAATTTTATCAAAATCGGTTGACTATATTATATAGCTCCCATAGGACCAAACGGTCCAATAAAACGTTTTTTATTCAAAATTCATTGTGTTTCGTTTGTTATAAAGATATTTGAACCAAATTCAGCATTCAGATCTTTTTAAAAGTACCAAAGCTCTGTGTCACATTAGATCAAAATCGGTTGACTATATCATATAGCTCCCATAGGAACGATAGGAACAAAAAAATGTTTGAATACAAATTCTTCTGTTTTTGATTGAACCTAATTTGGCTATCAAAAGTTTTTGTGTTTTGAAGCAATATACCTAATTTTATTACAAGCTTGTGGTAAAGAGTATCCCAAAGTAGTCCGCGCCTGACTTTACGTGCGCCATTTTTATAATAGTAGCAATTTGGCATCAAGCAAGTACTTAGACTTTAAAATTTTGAAAGATTCAATAAGTGGATTTAATCGATTTGGCAGTTGACCATTCATATGTCATTAGTTTTTCTACAAGAAATATATTTTTTTTACCATTAGGGCTTCAACAAGAACCTTCCACCGGACTCTGTTTGGCGCAGTTTGCTTTGCTGTGTCCCAGCTGATGTTGCGTTGGGACAATTCGTTGAGTGTTGTACGATGCCAGGTTGCCTTTGGCCTTCCCACTCGTCTGCTTTCTTGGGGGTTCCATTCCAAAGACATCCTGACGATGCTCCTTCGGTCTCTTCTGAGAGCATGGAAGATCCAACGCCACATGCGTGTCCTTATCTGGTTACAGATAGGAACTTCATTAGTGTAGTGCCATAGTTCCGCTTTTGATATTCTGTTGGGCCAGAATATCCCGCATATAATCCTTAAGCACTTGTTGACGAATGACTGCAGTTTCGACATCATTCTTTGCGGGGCCATCCACGTTTTGCTGCCGTACAACAAAATGGACTTGACGCTCGCATTGAAGATCCTCAGCATTGATTTTTTGCCTATTAGCTTGTTTCTCCATATGCCGAATAAGCGTCCAAACGCTGATAGCGCTTTGTTTAGACGATTCTCTATCTCCTCATCCACCCCACCACTGCTGGAAATTGTGGTGCCAAGGTATGAGAAACTATAGACAAAGTCGACAAAGTCCCGCAGATGGTTATGCTACCTTGGTTGGTGTGGTTGAGATGCATCGCTTGAGTTTTGGATGGGTCCAACTGTGCTGGTAAGAGTCTCGAGATCATTGACTTTGACTTGGATATCACTTAGTTTATGAAAGATGAGACAAATGTTGTCCGCGTAATTCAGATCTTCCAAATGACGGGTGAGACTCTACTTAATCCCACGTCTAGACCTGCACACATCTCTCATAACCTCGTCAAATACTATATGGAATAGTAGTGGTGATAGGGGGCATCCTTGCCTAACACAGGTGCTTGTTTGGAAAGATGTACTAATTTTCCCGTTGTGTAGTACAGCCAAGTCCGCATCATCGTACATCGCTTTTACTATCGATGTTGAATGGCACTCCTTTCCTCGCCAATGCCCGCCATATCGTTGCTCTGTCTACTTAATCGAAGGCCTTCTTGAAGTCGATGAACAGGAGGTACAGTGGTGTGAGCCACTCCACAGCTACAAGAAATATACCTCATGGAAATTAATTTATGTGCATTGCTTTAATTACATTTATTTTTTTAAAGATGGCTTACATTTTTTTTAAGTCATATCCCTTTTTTAGGGTTTGCTATGAGTTAAAAAAAATATAAAAATTTTTGTTTTAACATTACTGAATACTAAAAAAAAAGATGCAGTTTTTCTCCATACTAGATTACTAGATATTTTTTATTTCCAGAACTTAAAATAATGCAAGTTAGATATTGTATTTAAATTTACTTTATAGCCAAAATTTTATAGGGTGGAAAAGTTAATTTGGGGCTCAATCCACTACAAGGTCAATTTTTAGGACTTCTTCAAAGCAATACTTCGACAAATATGTTTTTAAACGACATCTATATAATATTTTTAAACAGATTTTGACCAAAGTTTGTTGTCGGCCACTCCATAAATGCAATATTTTTAGCCCTAAAGTATAATTTGAAGCTTCAACTCCATGGTTTAAAGCCTTACAAGACTGAAATATCCTATTTCGGCAGGTATATCCCTCGGATATGGTACCGAATCGTAGCTGATGCAATTTAATATTTTCCAGTGCATACACTTGACCAGATACATCACACGTAGGATCCTTTCACATAATTTTAATATCAGACTATAATATGAAGGGTTTTCGGTAACCGATTTGTTTTGAACAAATGTATATAAATTTATAATACTCTGACGGGCAGAAGGCCATCGCAGCCACCTCTCTTAGTCTTAAGCTAGTTTATAATTTTAATTATAAGTTAGCTATTTGTAAATAAATATTATTTTATTTATATATTGTATATATTATGTTGTATTCTTTTTCAGGCCTTTTTGTGTTGCTGCGTACCGGCCTTATAACCTGATTTTGTTCGTGAATACAAATTTTAAAGTAAGTACTGTCAATGTTTCTGAAAAACTTTGTCGACTTTTGTTAGAAATTCCTTTTTAAGTTCATAAAGTTATATATTGGTTTGGTAAAATTAAAGTCAATAGTTCCTGAAAAAACTTTTCCATAGAAACCATAATTGTGGAGCAAAAAATTATTTCGAGATACTCTGATACTAGCAATAGCACAGTTATTGTTGCTTAGATAGAAATATTATCAAGTAGGTACATATACAAATTCAAAAAAATACATATATGTATATGTATATATATAGTGACATATCCAAATCGTCAACTTCACTTTCAGGCCTAGTTTACCATACGAATTTGTTTAGGTAAACTTTGTTTACATAATGCCGACTTTTAAAAAAACCTAAATGTCAATAAGCTAGCGCAGCAGAACCCATTAAAACCATCCGGAAAGCCGAGGTTTCCTTTTAAGACCAGAAATCGAAAGGTTACTTATAGTCGGTGGATTCGGTAGTTTTGAGATTTAATTTAAAAAAAGATATTTTTTTATTTAAAATCTGGACCCACAATCTTTTATTATATATATATGCTCCCAAAAGGCATACGCATAATATATTCTAATCCTTGGACGATTAATTAAGTTCATCGAGTTACGTTTGCTTTTTTTTATGTCAAACATAAAAATAATTATAAAATTATAATGAAAAAATTGTTTATTACAATTTAAGCTGCTTTATTTTTATATGTTGATAAATTACAGCACCACATTTGGAGGTATTGCTGGGGTGATTAGCCAAATGTACGTCAAAACCAGGAATATAAAATTTCTGTCTAGGATTTATGTAAGTTTCGGTTACAAGCACTTAAAAAGAAACTGAGCTCATCAGTGATCCGATTTTTATGCCTGAATTATTCATTTTGGAATTAACCTTTGAACCAGTTTCCGAAAAGTTTAATTTGTGTTCGTTTCTTGGATGAAAAAAAAAAAAACATCTTTTATGGTTTTTTCTAGCTGATTAAACTTCTGATTTTTTGTAGGTTTACTCAAGAGGTTGCATATTGGTTTTGCAGACGAACGAGTAGAATTAAGTTTAACCATTTCCGCGTACGAAAAGCATTTTCAAAAACAGCCTCCAAAATGAACTGCGGCCGGTAAATTTGATGTTAGACCGACCGTTTTTTGAAAACTTAGGTGCCGGTTTAAGCTTTTGATCAAATTATGTCTAACTTTACATCTACTTTAGCTGGAAATAAGGTCATCACCATACTTAATTAAAATAAAACTCAGCCCAGAAAAAAAAAGTCCATGGAAGATAAACAACTTTGCTGAAAAATAAGTTGCAGACACAGTAAATTCTTTTCAAATATAAAATAATTTTATTTTTAAAACGGTGCACATTTGCTTTTATTTTCGTACCTTGTTTTTTTTAAATTTTTTCGCCTATTCATTTAATATTTTTAAAACACTGGTTGAATGTGAAAGGATTTATGTAAAAGTTTCCAACCTACTCGCAAGGCGCACCAAACGCAACTCGAATAAAATTTGGATGAGCGGAGACGATCATTTAAACGGGAGCATAGTTCTCGACTGGAATCACGCCATATCCTAAGGGCACCACTATAATGGAGCGGTTGACATCACCGCCAATCGCCAACCTGCACCGACTCTCCAGACAAATTGGCACAGCGTCCATTGATGTCACCTAGTGCGTCACTTCAACAAAGCGCCACAACATGTCCAGACACAGCAACCAGAATGGGCAACCAACCCAAACATCTGGATCTTATGGCATTTAAAGATTTAAAAAAAAGTGGAGTTGGCGAAACTAAAATCAACTACGCAGTCCAAGTGGGACCAACCACGACTGCCCTATACGACATGGCAACGTTTTAGCGCAAAGGAACAAAGGACCACGAAAAATGCTGACCCAAAAATTCCAAAAGAAAAGGCATCTATGGCTGTGGAAGCTTCACGAAAAATGATCGAGGAACGCCAACGCATTTGGGATTTTGATGCGGTTCACAACAAGCTGGAGAACATACAATCTGAGTTTATGCACAAACTGCACGCGCTCGGGTCATCGGTGCCTATAAACTGGTAGCCCTAGAACTGAACAATGAGTGTAAATTCGTGGACCATGAGGATGACTTGCATTCTTTACCAAAGTGTTTGTCCTTTGAATTGGCCAATGTCTTTTTTATGTCACATCGAAAAACGTTTCCGTTCGTTTGCTCACAGGTTGTCCTTGCTTTGTTTTCTAATTGGGGCTCATGCAGCGTTCGACTCCTCACTATGGACTATGGGTCTTATTATTTATTATCAGACTCTTTAGACAGTCGCTTCTTACCTAGTATTTTCATTTTCAAAAAAATAATTTGGAATTGGAGCCAGGAAACTCTGTTTCTGGAAATAAAATGTAAATTGTTTAAATATAACTACATCTTAGAAACAAATGTTTTTGCTTACCTTTATGTCGTTTTTATTAGGTCCATGCTTTCCATGTTTAAAAGGAGACGATCGAAGCATTTTTTGTATGTGACACCTTGGAAGCATTTTCTCATTCCACCACCAGCGGTCACCAGTCACTGCAGCAGCTATAACCTGCATTTACTTTGGAGGTATTATTATTGGTAAAAAATGCTAGTCATCCTTATGGACTACGAATGGCACTCACTGTTCAGTTCTAAGGTAACCAGCTTGTAGGCACCAAGCTTTTCTTTTCATGTCCTTGTGATCCGAGTGACCCGAGCGTGTGCACTTTGTGCATAAACCCAGATTATATATCCTCCATCTCCTTGTGAGCCGCATCAGAAGCCCGAATTCGATGGCGTTCCCCGATCATTTTGCATGAAACTTCCTCAGCAATAGATTCTTTTTCTGAATTTTGGGTTCAGCATTCTTCGTGGCCATTTCTTCCTTTGCATTGTTAATACGCTGCCGTGTCGTTGAGCTCAGTCGCGGCTGGTCCAACTTGGGCTTCGTCGTCGAATCGAGTTTCACCAACTCAACTTATTGTTCATCTTTTCAATATCCAGATGTTTGAGTAAGTTGCTGGTAGTTGTGTCCGGACATATTGTTGTTGCACTACGCTGAAGTCACACGCTAATGCGATGATGGTATTAATGGATACTGCGCCAATCTGTAAGTTTTTAGATCTCGATGTGAGCCAGCTGCACGGCCATCGAACGAGTCCTCAGTGACGGTCGCCTGGGTCCTCCAGCACCATTCATCGATATCCAGATTTTAGGGTATTGTCTTGTTTATGGCCTATCAACGTAGTTCGAGGAAGCTGTTTCCGGAAACACAATATAAATTTTTTAAATAATTTTGGAAACAAATTTTATTTCTTACCTTTATTTAATTTTTATTTCGTCTAAATTTAAAAAAAAATTAAATTTTTTTTTACAAAAACTTTTTAATTTTGTATGTGTGTTCCGAACGAGACCAAAACTTTAACTGAGCTCTGTGAAAATTCGATTTTAATGTTACAAATTCAAACTTGAACAGGCCTACTTGGTTTAAGAAATCTTGAACAGAGCTACAAATTTAAAAAAATTATATTTTTTTTTTTTACAACTAATTTATAAATTTTTATGTGTGTTCCGAACGAGAACAAAACTTAAACTGAGCTCTGTGGAAATTCGATTTAATGTTACAAATTTGACGTTTCGTTTAAACTTGAACAGGCCTACTTGGCTTAAGAAATCTTGAACAGGGCTACTTAGTTTTCTGTTAAAGTGTTAAATTCTTTTGTTTTTAATTATTTTTAATGTTAACTTGGAGTACCATGATATTTCTCATTATATTCCATAATCGAGTATATTTTCTATTAATTATTGTTCGAAATTGCACTCGTTACTTTTTTCTGTTCTTTTGAATGAGTTATTGAGTTAATTCGTCGGAATGCAATCGGAATTTTCCCCACAGTATGTTGGTATGATGTGGATATTTTAGAATGGCTTTTTTGACAAAGTTGTTAAATATTAAATATTTGAAGTCAACGTACAAATTTTACCCATCTGGCAATGACTGTTATCGGCAGCGATGTGTTTCTAAAATATCGATAGTAAATCAAAAAGTTGATCCGAGTGGTGTAAGCCATTTATGTCAAAAGTTCTAAGGCCAACAAATTATAAATATTCGGCTTTTTAAAAATTTAACAAGTTATTGAATTTTAAGAAATTAACTTTTATAAAATGGATCAACTCGTGATGCGTGCTTCCAACTTGTCCAACCGACCACCGCCTCGCTTTACCAGAGCCTTTGTACCGCATTTATGCAAAGTATTTCTTGCTCTAGTAACAATCTTTTCCGGAGCCGGTTTTGCCCTTTACCTGTACTATCTGGACTTGATGCCAATACAAAAGGACCAGTTTCAAAATATGACTTTTCGCTTAGCGTTGGCTGCAAATATTCTGAGTTACTGCGCAACAAGGAACGCGAAGTTATGGATAACTATTCCTCTGATATACATCGTGAGCTTCAGTTCAGGTCAGGCGCTGTGCCGTTTTTTGACTGGAGTCCCCCTGGAAACCCTGTATATCGCAATTTATGGAACAATCGGAGTTTCTGGCTGCATGGTGATGTGCTCGCTCGTGGCTTCACGGGAAGCTAATTGCATTCATTCTGAAAGTTTCAAATATTCAACGCTCTGTTTAATGATTTGGCTCTTCGTACTGGATCAGTTTTCCGCCATTATATGCTTTGAATTATTACTACATATAATTTCAATTATCATTTTGTGCTATATGGTTCTGTTGACTACCGATTGCATGTTGAACGACTTGAGAGATGTTGGAACCGGTGAAGCCCAAGTTCTGTTTCATGCATTCCGATATTTTATTAATTTGATGGCCATGTTTCGTTGTATACTCAATCTTCGAATGATAATTTATTTTATTCGTGCGGAGTACACGGTACAATTTAGTGGTATATTCAATAAATAAATGCATTATTATTATTATTCAAACCTTGGTTTTTTTTAACTGATATCCAATTCTAAGGGCATTTATAATTTCAAATTATATTTAATTTCTGCAAATAAACTTGATAGAACAGGCACTGACATAGCCTCATAATGAATAAATAGATAAATAGGATGAGGTTATCTCAGAAACGTGACGTGCTGGGATTTTTTTTTTACCTCGGATTCGGATCAAAGCGGCCTCAAGATATTGCTGGACAACATTTCCACAATAAATTGTTAGCGTGGTTTTGAGGTTAGAATAGAACTTAGACCAGCTGATCCAATTCTGCAATCGGATTCGGAGTTAGCATGTTGAAATATATATCACTAATTTACAAATTTTAAAGTCATCGAGTTAACTTTAAAAGTATTTTTAGGGGTAATTTTGGGTCGAAGTATTTCGAAAACCCGTCTTTGGTCACTTTTCTTTCGTAAAAGATTTCTCTTTCCGCTTAAAAATTCGAATAAATTTTAAACAAATTTTCTCGTTAGTAAAAAGGAAACCGTAAATTGTAATTTTGCAAAAATCAATTTCAATTTCGAACAACACTTAAAAAAAATATATATTTAATTATAAAATATGAAAGAAAAAAATCATGCTTCTGCCATGGCACTCCAAATTAATATTACAAATAATTAAAAATAAACCAAACTTAATAGTTGACCCAAAGTAGCCCTGTTCAAGATTTCTTAAACCAAGTAGGCCTGTGCAACGTTTTTTTGTAATGTCAAAGTTGTTATATTAAAAAAAGTTTTCACAGAGCTCAGTTAAAGTTTTGTTCTCGTTCGGAACACACATAAAAATTTCTAAATTATTAGTAAAAAAAAAAAATAATTGTAATTTTAAATTTGTAGCCCTGTTCAGGATTTCTTAAACCAAGTAGGCCTGTTCAAGTTTGAATGAAACGTCAAATTTGTAACATTTAAATCGAATTTTCACGGAGCTCAGTTAAAGTTTTGTTCTCGTTCGGAACACACATAAAAATTTCTAAATTAATTGTAAAAAATAAAATAAAGGTAAGCAAAAAAATGTGTTTCCAAGCTGTAAAATTATTTTAACAAATAATATTGTTTCCGGAACCAGTTACCTCGAACTACGTTGATAGGCCATAAACAAGACAATACTCTAAAATCTGGATATCGATGAATGGTGCTGGAGGACCCGTTCGATGGCAGTGTAGCTGGCTCACATCGAGATCACAGACCTTTACAGACAGATTGGCGCAGTATCCATTAATACCATCATCGCATTAGCGTGTGACTTCAGCGTAGTGCAACAACAATATGTCCGGACACAAGTCCCAGCAAATTACTCAAACATCTGGATCTTCTAAAGATGAACAACAAGTTGAGTTGGTGAAACTCAATTCGACGACGAAGCCCAAGTTGGACCAGCCGCGACTGAGCTCTACGACACGGCAGCGTATTAACAATGCAAAGGAAGAAATGGCCACGAAGAATGCTGAACCCAAAATTCAGAAAAAGAATCTATTGCTGAGGAAGTTTCATGCAAAATGATCGGGGAACGCCATCGAATTCGGGCTTCTGATGCGGCTCACAAGGAGATGGAGGATATATAATCTGGGTTTATGCACAAAGTGCACACGCTCGGGTCACTCGGATCACAAGGACATGAAAAGAAAAGCTTGGTGCCTACAAACTGGTAGCCTTAGAACTGAACAGTGAGTGCAATTCGTAGTCCATGAGGATGACTAGCATTTTTTACCAATAATGCCTCCAAAGTAAATGCAGGTTATAGCTGCTGCAGTGACTGGTGACCGCTGGTGGTGGAGTTGAAAGAGCTTCCAAGGAGTCATGGACAAAAAATGCTTCGATCGTCTCCTTTTAAACATGGAAAGTATGGACCAAATAAAAATGAGAAAGGTAAGCAAAAAAATTGGTTTAAGATGTAGTTTTCCTTAAACAATTTGCATTTTATTTCCAGAAACAGAGTTTCCTCACTCCAATTCGAAATTATTTTTTTGAAAATGAAAAATACTGGTAAGAAGCGACTGTCTAAAGAGTCTGATAATAAATAATAAGACCCATAGTCCATAGCGAGGAGTCGAACGCTGCATGAGCCCCAATTAGAAAACAAAGCAAGGACAACCTGTGAGCAAACGAACGGAAACGTTTTTCGATGTGACATAAAAAAGACATTGGCCAATTCAAAGGACAAACACTTTGGTAAAGAATGCAAGTCATCCTCATGGTCCACGAACTTACACTCATTGTTCAGTTCTAGGGCTACCAGTTTATAGGCACCGATGACCCGAGCGCGTGCAGTTTGTGCATAAACTCAGATTGTATGTTCTCCAGCTTGTTGTGAACCGCATCAAAATCCCAAATGCGTTGGCGTTCCTCGATCATTTTTCGTGAAGCTTCCACAGCCATAGATGCCTTTTCTTTTGGAATTTTTGGGTCAGCATTTTTCGTGGTCCTTTGTTCCTTTGCGCTAAAACGTTGCCATGTCGTATAGGGCAGTCGTGGTTGGTCCCACTTGGACTGCGTAGTTGATTTTAGTTTCGCCAACTCCACTTTTTTTTTAATCTTTAAATGCCATAAGATCCAGATGTTTGGGTTGGTTACCCATTCTGGTTGCTGTGTCTGGACATATTGTTGTGGCGCTCTGTTGAAGTGACGCACTAGTACGATGAGGTGACATCAGTGGACGCTGTGCCAATTTGTCTGGCGACTCGGTGCGGGTTGGCGATTGGCGGTGATGTCAACCGCTCCATTATAGTGGTGGCTTTATGAGTTGGCGTGATTCCAGTCGAGAACTATGCTCCCGTTTAAATGATCATCTCTGCTCATGCAAATTTTATTTGAGTTGTGTTTGGTGCGCCTTGCCGAGTAGGTTGGAAACTTTTTCAAAAATTCGTTTAAATACAACCAGTGTTTAAAAAAATAAAATGAATTGGCGAAAAAATTTAAAAAAAACTGAAGGTACGAAACAAAAAAAACAAATGTGCACCGTTTTAAAAATAAAATTATAATTTGAAAAGAATTTACTCTGTGTGTGTGTAACTTATTTTTCAGTAAAGTTGTGTATCTTCCATGGACTTTTTTTTCTGGGCTGAGTTTTATTTTAAGTATGATGATGACCTTATTTCCAGCTGTAGTAGATGTAGAGTTCGACATTATTTGATCAAAAAGCTTAATCCGAAACCTTAGCTTAAAAAAAATGGGCTCTCTTATAACGAAAATACCGGCCACAGTTCATTTCGGAGACTGATGTTGAAAATGGCTTTTCTTATGCGGATATGGTCAAACTTAATTCTACTTGTTCGTCTGCAAAACCAATATGCACCCCCTTCAGTAAGCCAACAGTAAATCAGGAATTTACTCAGAGGTTTAATCATGTAGAAAGCGCCATACAAGTAATCGATTTGATGAATCGACTAATCCAAGAAACGATGGACGCAAATAAAGCTTTTCGGGAGCTGGTGCAATGGTTAATTCCAAAATGAATAATTCGGGCATAAAAATCGGAGCTTCGACTCTTCCTAAGTGCCAACATTATGTTAGTAACCGAGTCCTAACAGCAAATTTATATTCCATATTGCTTATCATCTCAGCAATACCTCCAAAGGTAATGCACGAACCCATGCTGTAAATGCAGATTCAAGCTGATGCAGTGACTGGTGACTGCCGGTGGCCCGGTTAAAATAGCTTCTATGTACCTTTCCCCCAAAGAGCCATGGACAAAAGATGACTTTGGTCGTCTGCACATTCATCGCAGTAGGGGAGTTTCATGCAAAACTCCATTGGTGGGGTAACGTGCGATTATTGTCATGCCAGATTATGGCAACTGGAAGGCCTACATTCTATTCAAACAATATTCGGCATACCCTCTGCACTGTAATTCTTTATTGTCAATGGCAAAGACTGTGGAGGACTTTCTATTGACAATGGTCAACATTCGTTTCACATGGTCTCTGCTCGGACCATCTCCATATTGTGCCGGCACTCCATCGCTCACCTATATTCAAGCGTCACTCCTGACCCTTCTGTTGATGATTTTAAATCCGAATTAGATAGAAACCTTAACATCAAAATTGAGCTAAATTCTTCTGAAGATGTCGACGATTAAAAATAAGGAATGATTTTTTTTTAATTCAACGAAGACGCAACTGCTAGACTTTCGGCATTTATATCACAGACCACATGACGTTACGTTTTAATAAATCCTTTTTTAGTTTATATTTGTTGAGTTTATTAAATAGTTAGTTAAATAAACTTCATTTGTAAACTTTCACTTGTGTATCAGTACTGACGTCACATGTTTAAAATAAAGGGAGACAGTCAACTAAATTTAACAAATATCCCTTCATGTTGAATTTGTGACGTCAGTTTAGTCGAATTCAGTAAAAAGTTAGCAAGAATATATGCATTGGAACTTTCAGTAATTGAATCTAACTTGAATAAAATGTTACTTGTGGAAGTATTTGCTCACTTTTAAGGTTACGACAAATTTGGACAAAATGGATTACTTAATTTTTTTTGAGGCGGAAAAATTTAAAGTCAGCTTTAAACATATTGCTGTATTTTGTTATAAATGATAATATGTACACTTTATTTTTTTTAATCTATCTGCAGTTTCTTAAATTTTGTATTCAATGGCGTTTATTATTGAAGTCAATCAATCTTAAGCTAAAGTAATTTACAAAGTATTCAAATATTGCAAATACTCCATAACTTAAAACATTTTTTTTTCGTAAGGGTTCCGCATGAATAGCGAAATAAATAGGTCTTTTGTTGGTATTGACCTTAGATGGAAGGGGCTAATCCGTTCCTTTCCTATGTGACAGGCTCTGTTCCATACCAGCGCTGGGCAGTCACAGAGAATATGTCTGGTGGTTTCATCGTCTTCTAGACAGAGCCTGCCCTCTGAAGAGTATGATAGGCCAATTTTCTGTAGATGGTATCTAACAGTGTGGTGGCCAAATAGGTAAGCTACTAGGAGCTTTAGGTCCGCTCTGCCAAGAACTTTTGCATTGATCGCATCCAGACAAGCACTTTTACTTGACGAAGCCCCGGAAGGGTATCATCTATGTTCCCCTGCAGCCCATTTGTTTATCATGGTCTTAATTGTGGACCAACCAATAGCACAAAATGGCGCAGGAGATGTAGTCAGGGTGGAGGTACCCTGTCGCGGATCGTCATCGATCGTGTTACCATACACTCCTGAGTGTCCACGTACCCAAAACAGCACGACTTTGATCCGGGAGGACAGCGTTTGGAGGTAATTATGGCATTCCATAATAATCCTGGAGGAGATGCTCCAGGATAATAATACCCTAATAGCAGATTGGCTATCTGAGTGAATACACTGTTTGCTCCCCTAGTTCCCTTGCGAAGGATACTAAGGGCGCAGATCTCTATGGCATAAATCTCCGCTTGAAAGACGCTGGGCCAGCTGCCCATTGCGGTAGAGATTCTGATGTTGGGTCCAACTACTCCAACACCTTCTTCACACTTTAAAACCTTTATTTCAAACCACGAAAATGTAACTTAATAATATATTTACAATCGTTTCCAGGAAATTTCCTTCTTCATAGAAAGAGAAATTGCAAGAAAAATATATTTGCAAATGAAACTCTTTCACTTTTTATAAACTTTCAAAATTATTTGTCTTTTATCTAGTGTTGTCATTATATTTTTGGAACTAAAGTGGTTCACTTGAAATTATTAAATGGGTCACTCAGACTCTGAGTATCAGCCTGTGAGCCTTATAAGCTCAATTATTTTCTTCCTAACTACTCAACTTACTAAAATTTGTTTAATTAATTAAAATATCGTGACCAATTTTATATAAGCTACATTTTGTTTAAGACTAAACATTTTTGTGCGGTTTTATCAAAAAAAGTCCCATATTTCATATGGCTACCATACAAAATTTAATCAGCTTTACGAAACATTGTAAAATTCTTTTCGTCATGGGTATAGCGTATCCGTCTCTGCGTAAATACTATAAAATAAAATGATTGAAATAAATTAAGTAAAGGAAACATCAAACCATTTAACAAATTAAAATTAAAAAAAGAGAAAATAACGCATAGAATTAAATATTTCGACACATTCTAGCTTTATTAGCTTAGCAGATAGGACCAAAAAACGTGTGTCCTTTTTATTCTAATGTCTGGCAGTGTATTTGCCCATTGTTCACAAAGTACTCTTAAAGTTATTACAAAAATGGCACGAAGTTAAACAACACATTTTAAATAATTTTATTTGAAATACTTTTTACCACTCTTAAATACTTTTTTCTTATGTTTTTAAATTCAGTGTTAGTATGCGGCAAGTTAAATGAAATCTTTGTGGTTGTCTTTTTTTTATTATTTCTTTTTATTACGGTTAGATTCAGACCTCTCCCCGAAAGCTGGCACCCCTGGAACGTTTATGAAAATTCATTAGATTTGAGGTCACGCACACAATCTCACCCAGACATGGATACTAACACGAACACACAGACAGGCTTAAATAATCCCTTTAACATAAAAGGTAACTTGCCACTGTGTGTGTGCCACTGTGTGTGTGTGTGTGTGTGTGTGTGTGTGTGTGTGTGTGTGTCTGCATGTGTTTATTTAATTATGAAAAGGAAATTTAATTTTTAATGAAAATTGTTTGAAAAATTTTACACTTCATTGCATGAGACCGTGTCGTTGTCTCTATCTCCGCCGGAACCCCGCTGCGTCCTGAATCAGGCTGCATTTTCATTTTGTAATTTTTACTTTTCAGTTTTTCCTTCGTTTTTGGAATACCCTGTTTGGATGCAGCATAAGGGTTATATTTAATATGAAACTAGAAGTAAAGGGAAAACTGGTGAAAACTTTTAGAGTGCGTACTAAAATATTCAGAACGCAGAATACAATCAATTCGATGTTCGGGGTTACCATTTCGGAATGCCCAAATAAGACAAATTTTTTGTAAATATTCAGAACGCAGAATACAATCAATTCGATGTTCGGGGTTACCATTTCGGGATGCCCAAATAAGACAAATTTTTTTAAAATATTCAGAACGCAGAATGCAATCAATTCGAAGTTCGGGGTTACCATTTCGGGATGCCCAAATAAGACAAATTTTTTTAAAATATTCAGGACGCAGAATCCAATCAATTCAATGTTCGGGGGTTACCATTTCGGGATTCCCAAATAAGAAAAATTTTTTAAAAATATTCAGGACGCAGAATACAATCAATTCGATGTTCGGGGGTTACCATTTCGGGATTCCCAAATAAGAAACATTTTTTAAAAATATTCAGGACGCAGAATACAATCAATTCGATGTTCGGGGGTTACCATTTCGGGATGCCCAAATAAGACAAATTTTTTTAAAATATTCAGAACGCAGAATGCAATCAATTCGAAGTTCGGAGTTACCATTTCGGGATGCCCAAATAAGACAAATTCTTAAATTGCATTTATTTCTATTTATGTAAGCTTCCCTTTCCTTATAATAAAAAAAATAATAATCATTTAGACTTTTCATTTTAAGATCTTGTATTTATGACAAAGTTTTTTTTTGTTTTTTCATATGTTATTAACAATCTGTCTGTTTTTAGACAAGCAAATTTTGTAAATAATAATAATAAAATATATATAAATTAACAGCAAGTTTGCATTGAAATCTAATATTGTGATTATTATAAATTGAATAACCTAACTACCTATGATATGAGTAGGCATGCTTGTGTATTTTTATTTCTTGAATTTATGATATAATATAGATAACACAGGTCTACAAATACAGGGGTCATGTGAGTTGTTGGAAAGCTAAGGGTTATTTCCGAAGTAATTTGGTGCATAGAATCCGAATCAGGCATCAGAACTGGCCCATCACGTCAGGATTTTAAGATATTTGAGGTTATGTACCCCAAAAACGGCGTTTTTTCCTACTTTTGAGGTTATGTACAGGGCGCAAAAAATTTTTGCGGTCTTTCTCTTCAGTTACATCATTTAGTACAACTCTCCCTTTAATTTAAGGGTTCAAGAGATCAATTACAATTTTTTTTCGCAAAGTTATGGCTTTTCGAAGTTACGAGATATATCCCTTCGACGTCATAAGCATTTGCAATAAGCCTTTGAGATAATACATGTCAACATGGTTCAGTTGTTGGAAAGCTAAGAGTCATTTCCGAAGTAATTTGGTGCGTAGAATCCAAATCCGGCATCAGAACTGGCCCATCACGTCAGAATTTTCATCTCTTTTTTAGTATCTGGTATCTGTTATTTTGTTTCAGATATCTGCAACAAAATCGAACTAATGCAAATCATCACGCCTCCGCGTGAGGCCCATTAACGCGGTTGCGCGGTACCATCTTCGATTTTGTTATGTTTTTGTAACTCAGCGATCATTACTCTCCTTTCAGCTGGATTTTGTCATAAGATGCTTCTTCCCTTCTGGTTGAATTGTAAAGACCGTCTTTTAAGTCACTACGTTCCACCTGGTCGGTATTTGTATTAGTGTCCTTGGACATCTATATTATTTTGGAGAATATCGCTACATTTTTGATGTACACTCCCTTTACTACAATCTGCACTAGAGCTTCTCTCCATGGTTGGCTTAAAGGCAATCTGAGGCAATTCGCCGGCAGACAGTTTCTGGAGCAGAGCTCGCGCAGAATAATGCTTTGCTTGTTTCTTGCTGGTTCCATTGCCTGTAGCCGTAATCTGTTTACCATTATAACCAATTGCGACTTGATAATGAAAAGTTAGATTGTGCTTGCCTCCATCAATCTCCAAAAGCTTAAACTCAGGTGTAATGCCATATTGCTGTAAATGTTCATGCAGCTGGCTTATAGGCGTCTTATAAGATAGATCCATTTGAATTTTGCCCTGTGAATTGACCAAGCTATTATTATCTTCATTCTCACTGCTCTCCTTTGAAGTGACTTCATCAGCAGACAGCTTCTCCAGTGAGGCCGTGGGAACAGCCTGTTCATTTTTGGTGTGTCCAGTGTCCATTGCAATTAGCATAGCACTGAAAAATTGGTCCAAACATGCTTTTGCAGCTGCATTCTTGGCCTCCTCTTTTGTACTTCCAGCACCTTGGCCAGACATCTTAAGATTTGCGAATACTTCATAGTAAAACATGGGCTGCTGAGGGGCATTCTCTTTTGGCAGCAGCTTATAGTCAGGCTCAGTGCCATAAAGCTGCAAAAAATCTTGAAGCACCGAAACAGGAGTCTTTGTAGCTACATTCTTAGAAGAGTTAAGATTTTGCGTATTTTCTGTAGAAAACTTGTTGAAGCTTTGCTGCAATTGGCGTTGTTGATCCAGTGGGAGCTGATCCATTTCTTTGTTGAAATTTTTTTTTAGTAATTTTCAACCACAATTTGAGAAATTTTTTTTTTCGTGCAGGTTAGTCTGAATTTTAAATCAAAGTAAAAATAAAATGACATTTTTTTCATAAGCCTACTAATTTAAATGAATCAATTTTTTGAGGTTATAAACTTATTTTCCTATTTGTTCTACTTTGCTCCGCCGTTTTCCAAAAGATGGCGCTAGTAGCCAGTAATAGTTCAAATAAATAAATCACAGCTGTGTCGTGAGTGGTGCCAGCGCTTTAAAAGCGGTGATTTTGTTGTTGAAGATCGGCATAGCGGTGGCAGAGAAAAACTTTTGAAGATGATGAACTGGAGGCTTTACTAATGAAGACTCGTGCCAAACTCAAGAACAGCTAGCAAAATCATTGGGAGTAACTCAGCAAGCAGTATCAAAACGCCTGGAACAGCTGGGAATGATCCAAAAACAAGGATACTGGGTACCGTATCAGTTGAAACCAAGAGATGTTGAGCGACGTTTATTTGCTTGTGAACAGCTGCTTGAAAGACAAAAACGAAAAGGATTTCTTCATTGTATTGTTACTGGGGACGAAAAATGGGTGCACTACGACAACCCTAAGCGACGCACATCATGGGGATTGCCCGGCCACACTCCTACGGCGACAGCTCTACAGAATATTCACGGATCCAAGGTCATGTTGTGTATTTGGTGGGATCAGCTTGGCGTAATTTATTATGAGCTGCTAAAACCTTCTGAAAAAATTACTGGTGCACTTTATCGAACGCAATTAATGCGTTTGAGTCGGGCATTAAAAGCAAAATGGCCGCAATACGCTGATAGACACGAAAAAGTAATTTTGCAACACGACAATGCTCGACCTCACGTGGCGAAAGTAGTCAAGACGTACCTCGAAACACTGAAATGGGAAATTCTACCTCACCCGCCATACTCTCCAGATGTTGCTCCATCTGATTACCATTTATTTAGGTCGATGGCACACGGCCTGGCGGGCCAGTGCTTCGATTCTTTTGAAAAAGTGAAAGAATGGATCGATTCTTGGATCTTATCACAGGATGAAGAATTTTTCCGACGCGGGATTCGTTTGTTGCCTGAAAGATGGGCCAAAGTAGTGGAAAGTGACGGACAATACTTTGAAACATAAATAAGATACCATTTTGATACCCTGTACCGTATGGTACCAAGGGTATATTAAGTTTGTGCAAGCCGAAAATGTATGTAACATATAGAAGGAGACGTCGGAGACACCCCAAAGTTACCTAAAATATGATCAGGGTGAATAGAGAAGTCGTTATACCCATGTCCGTCTGTCCGTCCGTACGTCCGTCCGTCTGTCCGTCCGTGTGAACGCCTAGATCTCAGAGATGGTAAGAGCTAGAGTTACCAAACTTTCACATTAGATCCCATATTAATCCATAGGAGGCAAGTTTATTTTATTTTTTTGATATCGGGGATAAATTATATAGCTCTCATGGGGGTGTTTGAGACGACCTAGACAAAAAAAAACCGTTTTAGACGAATAATTCGTTTGTTTATGAAGATATCATAACCAAATTTGGTATTCAAAAGTTTTTTATAGTTCCCAATCACTGTACCAAATTCGATCGAAATCGGTTGACTATATCATATAGCTCCCATAGGACCGATCGGCCAAAATAACTTTTTTAAAGAAAAGTTCGCTATATTTCGTTTTTTAATAAAGATATCGTAACCAGATTTGGCGTTTGGAAATTTTTTAGACCACTTAAGCATTGTGTCAAATTTTATTGAAATCGGTTGACTATGTCATATAGCTCCCATAGGAATGATCGGTCAAAAAAAAAATGTTGCTTAAAAATTCTTCTGTTTTTGGTTTTTTGTGAAGAAATCGGACTTTATTACAAGCTAGTGGTACAGGGTATCCTAAAGTCGTCTGCGCCCGACTTTACGTCTGCCATTTTTTTTATTAAATATGAAAATAAAAATGGAATTTAAATATCCGTAGAACCAAGGGAAGTACTTGTGAGTAGTTTATTTGAAGCATTATTTAAGGAATAATTTATTTTTTCTTAAGCATTAAGATTTTTTCGAATTTTTTTTTAGTTTCATATTAATTTTCTTTTAAAAAGAAACAAGCCAATGTGGCGTATTTATGTTTTTGTCATGTTAGTCCGATTTGTGCAAGTAATAATTGTTTCCAAAAACTTTCCTTTTGATGCACAAATTTTTAAATCTATTTCTCTTTTACTTTTTGCATAAATTATCAACCAGTTCCCAGTATTTGACTCTATATAACCAAAGCACTATAAAAAATTCTTTTTGTTCAAAATGCATAAAAAATAAAATAATCGTCTCCAGCTTAAATAAAAAAAGCTACTCAAAATGTACAAACAAAAAAACACGAAGGGAATTAATTTTAATGAGTTGCAGTATATGGCTAAGGATAAAGAGTGTAATTTAGTCGCAAAGTCCCGACTATAAGCGGCCCATTTAATTTTTTTTTGTATACTATATATTTTATTTCATTGTATGGGAAATATGTCAGAGCACATTGCATTTTGATTTATGCGCTGGTAACTTGTACGCATGTGTGTGTGTGTATCTGTGTGTTTGTATGGCTGCGTTTGTGAGCTGGCTTTTATTTTTTTTTTTATTTGCAATAAGCTTTTTGTTTGTCGTTGAACTTTTTCTTTGCTCGATGCAGCTCAAAATATATTACCTTTAATTAAAAAACACCATTTCTCAATGTATTGTAAGCAATGCATAAAAAAGGACGCACACACACACAGATACGCAACTACATGCGCGCATTTAATGCAATATACATACGTGTGTATGTGTATATACATATACATATATCTTCCATCGATATTATTAATTGCTTTCAATTAAAATAAAAACACCAGCATCAAAAAGGACAAAAAATGAAAGGAAACACGTGCCCGTCTCCCAAACAGATAGTCGTGGGGAGATGTTAAGTTGCATCGACTGTAGGATACTCTTTCTTCATAAGAACTCATTGGTTGGTTGGCTTGGGTGCCGTTTGAGTGACAACAAATTCAAACTCAATTACCAACCACTTATGGGAACCACTGCTGTTCGGTTTATTAAAACCATCTCGATCCGTTAATAAACCTGCTGATGTCGTTTATGTTCTTTTCTGCCAAGTCACGTTGGCTTTCTAACGCGAAGCTTCCTAGTGCTCTGTGGCGTAAGAACCCCAATCATGGGCATAAATAATGATAAACTGTCTCTTCTGTGTTCTCCTGGTCACAGCTTCGGCATCTGATGTTGTAGGGCCATCCCATTTTCTTTGCATGGTCTCCTAACGGCCAATGTCCGGTTACTGTCGATGCTATTCTGAAGATCATTGTTCTTGGCTTGCTTAGCAGTTCGGCCGTTCTACGCTTGTCGTATCGCGGCCAAATTTCCTTTGCAATCTTGCAAGTGCCAATATTTTTCCATCTGGTTTCGGCCTTGTTCTGAGCTGGAAGAAGTTCTCTCTTGATAGCGCTGAGGGGGTATTTGGCAGCTCCCACCGCTGCTTCGCCATCTAATTCTCCTTTTCTCGCCAGTTCATCAGCTTTTTCATTCCCGTATACGTTCCTATGTCCGGGAACCCATACGAGAGCGATGTTCATTCTGCTTGCAAGGGCATTGAGATCTTCTTTGCATTGTCTGATGATTTCTGAGTTCACGGTTGGCGATTTGGTCGACAGCAAAGCTGCTTGACTGTCGGAAAATATACACACCTCCGCCAGCTGACTCGGATGATTATTCAACACCTTACATGCGTGTCTGATGCCAAAGACTTCCGCCTGGAAGATGCTGTTTCTGCTGCCTAGGCGATAGGAGAGAGATACTTCGAGTTCGTCCGAGTAGATCCCTGCTCCTACACCGCGATCCATCTTGGATGCGTCAGTATAGATTGCAGCTGCGTCTGCTCTCATTACCCTGTTCATGTCTCACTCCTTTCGCGTTGGGAATCTGACGTCGATCCTCTTCTTGAAGTCCAGTACTGGTGTTATGTAATCTGTTGATTTGCTAGTCTCTTGACCCTTCAGAATGCTGCCATGTCCGAAGGTACTAGTCCGCCAGAGTCCAGTCTCTTTGATTCTGGTGGCCGTGTTTGCTGTAGTTAGCTAAAACTCATAATAGAGTAGCTTTTTTTTTTGGCGATTAACGAGATATATATTTTTTTTGATATATCAAGTAAAATAATTGTATTGAATATCGTTATTAATAGAGATCCTTAGGGAATTTTATTTTTAATACCCATTAACGTTTTATTTCATTTTTGTATACAAATCAAAGACTTTGGTATATAGGTATATTATTAATATTATTATTAAGGACATATTCATATCTTAACCAATTATAAACGTAGTCATTCCTTAAGTTATTAACATAGGATTTCCAATGATCTCTGCCTCGAGCCATTGCTCGAAGCCCGATGATGGATTTCCCGGTCTCCGGGTTGAGCGTCCTGCACCAGGTCATTTTAGGTCTGCCTCTGGATCGATTGCCTTGTGGGTTCCATTCCAGAACTGCATGCGGTATCTCATCATAATCTTTGCGCAGCGTGTGACCCAACCAACCGTATTTGCGCTTGCGAATTTCAATTTCGATTGGTTTTTGTTCGCAAAGTTCCAAAAGGCGCACATTGCTAATGGTTCGGGGCCACCATATACGTAATACGCTTCTAAGACATCGATTGACAAATGTTTGGAGTTTCTTGAAAATAATACTGGTAATGAGCCATGTCTCACAACCATACAACAGCACCGACTTTATGCATGCGTTGATAACTCGTATTTTGGTTTTTCTCCTGATATTCAGTTCTCGCCAGAATCTACTTAATTGTCCAAAGGCGGCTCTGGCTTTACGAATTCTGCAGTCTACATTCTCCAATGCTCCTCAGGATGATGTTATTTGGCTTCCAAGATACTCGAATTTGTCTACGTTTTCAATATGCAAGCTGTCGATACTAAGGGCGCTTGTATTTGTGGGGCTTACCCCCAAACTTTTCGTTTCTGCGCAGTTAATTTTAAGACCAATTTTTGAGGCTTCTGTGGCGAGTCTATCTACAGTCTGTTACATAAGAGCGTGATTACTGTTAAATAATAACGATTGATTTTTCGAAAATTCGCAAATTTATTGATAATTTGGTCGTCAATAGTCAAGTCCAATCTCCTGCATTGTCAATTATGGCTTGGGCATACTTTCCCCTAGTTTTTCTACCAGAAAAGACCTCAAAATTTTCCGAATTTGTCAAGAAAGTTGATCTAAATTACATGGCTTGCGTCTGCGAAGCTGCATTTTCATCAGAGCCCACACATTTTCTATGGGATTTGCATCTGGTGACTGAGATGGTCAATCTAAAGTGAGAGCTCCGTTTTGCGCCTTCCACTCGCTACACGCTCGACTTCGATGTTTCGGATCGTTGTCCTCTTGAAGGACCTAGCTTTAATTTTTCTTGATATATCATCGCTTAGCTGATGGTAACAAAACCTTTTGATATATTTTATTCATTTTTTCGGCATTTAAATTCTCGTTAAATAAGATCAAAATACCGATACCTTTGTTTAAAAAGCACCCCCAAACATGGACCTTGACGGGGTGTTTAACAGTCCGTTGAAGCATTCTACTGGTGGAGGTTGTCCAGGCGTGTTTGATGCTCGGAAATGCCCAGAAGGAGGATTCATCAGAAAAAATTACATTGCTCCAATCGCGATCCAAGTTTTCCATCGCCCATTCCACTCGTTTTTCAACGTGTTTTGCACTCAACATTGGTTTTTCCAAAGTACTGCGATATTTCAATTTATTGGCAAGCAAGTGCCTGCGAATCGTTCCGTAAGATATGTCAACACCTTTTGCTTTCAATTAAAAGTCAAAGTAAAGTCAAAGTTGGATCTTTCAAAAACAATGCGAGAATCTTTTTTCGTCTTTTTTTGAGACTTTGCTTGCACTTCCGCGATCTAGAAAATCATCGACCTTTTTATAGCGATTAATTCACTTGTAATTATATCTATACAAGATCTTTGTGAGCGAAAAAGAGCTTGATTTCTACGTAGAACGTTGTTAAGTGGCTCGGAAATGCGGCTTGGTATGATCTAGCTAAGGATTTTCATGATGGTTGGCAGGGGTAGATGCCCCTCCAGTTAGAGCAAATTTGTCGGTTTCCCTTCTTTGGAATCTTGATAGTTACCATTTCCTTCCAAGTTTTAGGCACATTTTCAGAGGTCCAAACAGCTTCCAAGATCTGAGTTAACTTTTGTGCCATCATGTGAGCATTCGCTTGGAAGCATTCAACGGCGATTTTATCTGCTCCCGGAGCTGTGCCTTTTTTCAGGGTGTTAATTGCACTCTCAATTTCCTCTGGTGTGGGGGGGCTGGTTTTTATTCGCCTGTTTACATTATGTCTCCTTCGTATTGGGAGAATCTCATTGGAGCTGTTGTAGTAATTTAATGTCTCTTCGAAGTATCTCTTCCAAACTTCCAACTGTTCATTCTGAGGTTACTGCTTACCTATGCTGTTACCACTTTCGTCTTCGATTGGGCAAGTCGTTGCAACGTGCATCCTCCCTCCAATAGTTTTTACCAGACTATGGAGATTTACCTATATATTGTATTATATATTATAACCTCTTTTTCAGCCGCTATCTGTGCACTCTTTGCCAGAATTAGTTTTTTTTATAAATTATATTTTATTATATGATTTTTTTTAAAATTTTTTACCATTATATTTTATTAAAAATTAAACAATTTAAAGAAATTAAATTTACACAAAAAAGTTTTACCTCTCATTAATACTGAATTTAGTTAATTATGTATATTTTATTATCTTTATTTTATGCACAAATGTACTCTTACCTCATTAAAGTGTATCGCTGTTACAAAAATGTAATATTTGCTTGTCTGCATGAATGATGAGCCCTGAGTCTTGAACTCGATCTCGACTCTGGACCATATTGTTGACGCCATTTTGCTGTCGCCATGGTCGCTGGTTATTTCAATTTACAATTAATTAAACCCTGCTGCGTTTAGGCCGCACGGACATAGATGAATCGCTGCACCATCTACGTCACATGTCATAAGTCTCTCGTGGAGAGAGCGAGAATAGCAACAGCTGGTAAAAAATATTTGCTTGGTATGTTTAGCAAATGGCTGACCATGGGCGGGTTACAAATGGGAGTCTATTAGAAATGAGCGATTTGTAGTCATTGTTAAATTGCTGGCAATAAAAATGAGATCAAAACAAATAAATTCGGTTGGTAGGACGCCAACGTGGCGCACATCATTTGACATCCACAGAGAGAGAGCGAGACTTGGCTTTTGGGTTGTTGTTAGTCTTGGCGCTGCTAAGGTTTTCTCAATGTGGATCCTGGTTGTGTCCTTGGGCAAACAAAAATTGCTTACCAAGTGAAATAATGATGTGGCGACGACGTTGGCACTTGCTACACCTACGCCGCAAATAAATTTCAACACACTCAGTCACATGGCCGGACAGTAGAAGTGGAGACGGGGTTAGTAGAATACACCGAATATAAGCTACACTGCTTTCTTTTAAATTTAGTTTTTAGCTTTCCTACTCGAACATAACAAAATTAAAAAGGGCGGAGAAGCCTACTAAAAGAAATTCAAAATTTTGTAGCTAGAAATTAAGGACTTCCAAATTTTTTCAGGATTCAGTTTCATATTTTTTCAAAAATAAAGCGTACAGTAAATAAAAAGGTATAAATGGTAGTTAATGTCGTTGGGCATAAATGTATAAGGGCAAAAATACCCAAGTAACGACGCGAGCTTGAGCAACAATTATTAGCTGTTTCGAAGCGTCAAGTGGAGTGGTTCGATTCCAAAACTATTTTGGATAGGATTGCTGTACTTTTCGTATTTGAGGGTCTGGGTCGGATATAAATACATATGCATTATGTTGAGCATTTTTGCCCTACCCACGAAGAAAATTTAAAAAATTGTATTATTTGTATGTTGAACCATTTTTATTAATTGCTAATTGGGCTATGAAAAGGGAAACCTATTAATTTCTTTTTTAAATTTTTATTTTTTAATAAATAAAATCTAGTTTTTACTAATGCTAATCCCAATGTTATTTTAATCAGTCCTATCTTCGACTCGAAATGTGGTCTTCAAGCCAATTTTCTGGGTGTTTCTAAAAATTTACATGGGGTGTAAGATCCGAAAAATGTAGCTCTCAGTACTCTGCAATATGGAAAAGAAACCAAAAGATGGTCCATTTATGTCTTTACATAGCATGAAGGGATAACAATGAATTTATAATAATAATTTCAAAAAATATTGTGAATCTACAAATTAAAGAATATATTAATAAATAAACTACAATAAATTATAAA
The DNA here is from genome assembly GCA_037043745.1 of Chymomyza amoena. NCBI lineage: Eukaryota > Metazoa > Arthropoda > Insecta > Diptera > Drosophilidae > Chymomyza > Chymomyza amoena. Next base: position 93,810 of record JBAMAX010004525.1, read on the forward strand.
GAAAATAATCATAATAATCAATAATAATAATATGTATAATATTTGATATTTCTTTCCAGTTTATACCATCTGTAGGTAAGTAAGCCCAATATGCGATCCTTGAAAGAAGTAAATAAAAAGATCAGCGAAAGGTGAGTACGACAATTCGTTTGGGCGCTCTTAAAGGCATACACTTATAATCTAAGGGGATTAGATATATAGCCATTATTTTGAATTCTAGATCGATGACGTATTTCCTTTAACAATCTCCTTGATCTCTTTCTCTATGTGCTGAGCCATTTCCGCTATGGGATTGATCTTAGAAGAATAGTTTTCCAAGGAGTATTTTAAACACAAAGTGTTGAATACTTTCTGATGGTCCGATTTATACCTAGGTTGGACAGCCCTTGGCTTCAAAGATCCCCTTCAACCTTACCAGCATGGATGATCTACCGTAGTCGCTCTAATGTTCCTCACACCTACTTAGTATGCGCTCTCATTCTCCTTTACCTCTCTCTGTGCTGATCCATTTACGATGGGATGGATCTTCGAAAATTTGTTTTTATATGGTGTGATTTCATCGCCAATTATTGGATACATTGTATCTTCTGCTTATTTCTAAATCTACCACAGAAGTCGTGACGATCTGTTTAATACCCAACCGATAGGTTAAACTGCCCTTGGCTTCAATGATTCTTCCAATCTTATCAGCATGGGTGACCAGCGTCGTTTTAAGGCTCCTTACACCTACTAGGTCTGCCACAAAGTTGCTAAAATGTGAGTGAATTTCATGCTGACCACTATTCTAGACATTTGTTATGTGCTATCGAGATTATACGTTCGTTTAGATCCTTTGGAGCATAAGGCATCCACAAAACATTTCCATCTCGTTCTGTTTCTAGCAAATAGTTTGATTTCGTCCCTCTTTTTCGATAGCTAATTAAAGATGTAGCTTTTTGATGACTAATGGATTTATTTTGGTCTAAGGTTTTTTCTGCATTGGAATCTTTGCTATCTTTTACGATTTGATCCATTTTAGGGAAACCAATGATATAATTGGGCAGTCGATCTATTATTCTTCTATGCCGCGACGGGTTTAGGTCTGTATCGCTCTCCTCCATTCTTCCCTGTTCTCCGCTTTGTTTTTCCAGTCTCGGATGAGTGGATCTATTATGCTTCCTTCAAGTCCTAGAGTTTCTCAAGTAGTCCAATATCACAGACAAACTTTATTATTTGAGATGAGTCTAGTTGGGTTATTTTATGGATACCTATTGTAAAAATTTGCATATTTAAGAAGAATTATATGTATGGGAATTATTTCGACGAATGCTGGGACGCCCACTCCTATTTACCTTGACCCAATATAACCCTTATCAAAATATCTACAGAGTATAATAAAAAGAGATGGGCAGAAAGAGTGACAGCTTGATAGAGAAGACAAACAGACAGACAAATGGTCAAGCAGACGTTTACACACTCACATAGACATCATTTAGTTTGTAGATATCAAATAGACTGCGTGTATGTCGGTGTGTGTGAGTGTGTATGAGAGTGTCAAGGATTGTTGAATGCACTGACATCCGGATCCGCACACACACACACACAAAGTGTATAACAACACGCATATGCCTTGAAGGAAATGAATTTTGTTGCACAGCTATTGGCCAACTTTTGATCTGGATTTTCATTTCGTTTTGGTTTTACTCGCACTTCCTTGGCTATAACTTTGTTAGCCGCCACATTATCAGGAGCAGCAACCGCAACGGAGCAGCAGCAGCAGCAGCAGCAGCAGCAGCAGCAGCAGCAGTAGCTACAAGGACTACTTGCTACTACTATCCACTTGATAAGTTCAAGTTCAGTGGAACTAGAGCTCCAGTTTCCAGCTGGCAGTCATCTCAACTGTGCGCCAACAAATTGAAAGTAATTGAATGCTTAACCAACCAACCAACCAGTCAAGGAAGCAACCAAGCCAAACAGCCAAGCAAGCCAAGTAGATATAACCCCAGGAAGGCCAAGCACAAAGAAGGTCAAGTGGCCCAATGCAATGCAGGCTCAAAGACAATAAACTTGGACATATAGCCTGCCACTTTATACGGCAATGGATGGATTGAGTATCTGTTGGCATTTTCAAGTTGACGCCGAATGCAAGTGGCAAGTGGCTAGAGGCAGAAGGCAGAAGGTTAAGGATGTTGAGGATGTAGCACTACCGGCACTGTTTGTCAGTCATTTGGACAGATAAACTTTATTTGCTGGCTAGTCAGTCCGACAGTCGATAGCTGATCAATTAATCAGTTCAACAATTAATCAGCATGCATTAAAGACATTTAAAATACATCTTAAGCCAGAATGCACAATTTAATTCAATTATGCGCACTAGGCGTATACGCAATGCAGTAAAACAAACATAAAGCCGTCATTAAGCCAGCTTTAAATGCCAATAATATAAGCTTATGGCTTACTGTTCCAAGTCAAAAGTTGTCTTATTTATAAATCCTTTAATATGATTTATATTGAATGCAAAATATTGTAAAGTAGAGAGTGCTATCAGGAAATGAAGACTGGGAAAGTTTAATAGAGAATGGGCTTATGTGAAGTATATATGTTGGAAAGGCTATATTTAAAGGAAGGAAGTTTGAATTGAGTATGCCGTGTGAGGATTTTAATTGAAGGTAGTATTACTGAACCAACGTCTTCGCAAAACTTTGCCGTTCAAATCGCCTTAAAGGGCGGGCAGGTAGTAGTCTTCTTGCGAGCAGTCTGCGGTGTCTTTGCAATCTATCGCTGTATCCTTCCAATCTGCTCTTCAACTGTATTCAGATTGAGCGCTCTATGGAGTGTGGAACCGCGTACGTACCAGGGACAGTTGGTTATCTGTCGTTATACTCGATTCTGCAATACTTGCATGCGTTTATAGTTCAATTTGGCAGCAATCCCCCAAATGCACTCCATAAAGCCATATCGAAATAATACAGTGCACATCAACAGCTCTTTTACATCTCAGCCGCAAGGTACTCCTCTTATTGTAGAGCCACCGCAGTTGTAGCAGTTTGTCACGACATCTTGTAAACGTCTCTTTGAGGTGTGGCCCAAAGGTAAGGCGCTTGTCCAAAGTGATGCCGAGGTATTTTGCTTGTGACGGCTGCTCCAGGGTTACTCTCCTAGCTGAAAGCTAGTTGAAGGGGTAGTGGGTTAACCTTCAAATTCAACTGTTTGCTCCAAGCTGCGAGAGTATGAAGCTACACTCGTAGACCATTACTTGCCTCTACGCTACGTTTGGCATTATAGATGACTGCAATGTAATCTGCATATGTCGCAATAATAGCCTTAGAGGGAGCTTCCATATGTTCAGAGGTAAGCCTGGGTATATCAGAAATAAACAAAGAAAAGAGCAGCGGACCTAGAACACTGCCTTGCTTCGCTCCTGCTCCCATATTATAATTGGACGAGTATATGTTCCTTACCTTGACCTTAAACTCTTGTCCTTCCAGATATGACCTTAAAAGATCATAGTACGGTGCTGGCAAAAGGTTTTTAACTTTGCACAGTAGACCAGGCAGAAATCTTATTCGCAATAATCCTCTCCCATAATTTAGACAGGGAGGGTAAAAAACTTATTGGCCGATACGACTCAGGAGCAGCTTCTGGTTTGCCTGGCTTGTGAATCATAAAAATCACAGCTAGTTTCCATTGCTTTGGGATGACTTGGATTCTGATAATAGCATCAAAATTAATACTATACAAAGGAGCGCTCTTGTAGGCAATGCCTTCAACGTAACATTGCAAATCCTATCAATATCCGGAGCTTTATTTTTCGGCAATAATTGGATCGCTTCAGTTAATTCTTCAATCCTTATAGGGTTAATAGGCGAGGACATCTGCAGTGGGGTCTGGAGGTTCTGGTGGGTCTTCCTAGTCTGCTTTATCGTAGCAAATTTATAAGGACCGAAACGATCCGCTATATTGTATCCGAAAGCATTAGCCCGTTCCCTTTCGTTTTTAGCAAGTTCAGCACCAGGACATCGGTCGGGAAAACTGTCTAAAGGATTGTCGTTTAAGCGAATTTGTGCACTTCCATAGAGAGTAGTTCGCATCGACGGTGTAGTCCATGGAAGTCAGTTTTTGTTTGAAGAAATCACTTCTGAGTTTCCTTAAGAGGTTCCACAAAATTCGATCCCAAGGATCTTGAGATCGAATTGCACTTCTTTGGAGGCACCTCTTTCTTCTGATTTGCTCTTTAGCCTCCCTCGTGAGAACAATGCCATAACTAATGGGACGTGACACAGGATTAGGCGGCGTTGAAGCAGTAGCAGCTGTATATATATTTTCAGTTCGAAAATCAAGTAGAATTTAATTGAATGGAGGATTTAAGATGTTGTCTGAACGCCATGATGGCAGTACGGTTGGTCTGACATTAGAACCACATATTTGCAAATTAACAACAAGGGCAATATGGTCAGAGTCTAAGTCCCAGTTTTGAGTAAAGGATATTTTTTAGCCGTTTTAATAATGTTAAAAAAATTAAGGAAATGTAACTTAAATGAAATTTATATGTTAGTTGGTTTCTATTATTATATTAAAAAATCCGCTTTTTGTTAAAGTTATTGATTTACAACAGTTTCTACAATAAAATAACATTACAAAAAAATGATTATACTTGGAGTAGATTTTTTTAGTTTTTTGTTTCTTGTAGCATTTTCACAAATAGTTGCCTTCGCTGAACTTAACAAATAATCATAAAGTTTCTTGCTAATTTGATTAGCTCAGATCTTAATTAAACCTATGGCGGCGGCACTTAAATGCTTCCATTACTCGGAACTGTACTTAAGTATTTGCACATTTATGGTTCATCTAATGAAGCACGTCTCGCATTGCTGCCCTCTTGACCATCCTACATTTAAGTACTTGCTGGGTATCCCTAATATTTGTTCAATGGAACTTTTGGCATACAGCCAAATAGTAAAACAGAGCTGTATTTATCGTTTTAACTTGGCTAGGGTGGTGACCCAGGAATTAGTCTCTCCGTCTTGACTGGGCAAAGGAAAATAATTCTTAGGGGTTGCACAAAAGTTCGATAAATTTGAGATGCGTTCAAAGTGCACACATTATCTGCAGTAAGGCAATATGATTAGGATACTTGGTTTAATTCACTTAAAAAGTGGCCTTAAAGCTTAAAGCAGTGTTTTAATTTGTTTCAAGTACTTGCAAATAAATTATACTTATTCAATAATATATAATAGCATTATTTAAAATGAGTTAAGTTTCACAAATTCTAAAAGACAACGCGTTCTAACAACTAAACCTTGTTTTAAAACTTTATGTCCATCAATTAGCCATGCTTTGAAAATCGATTCCTTGCATTTTATTCGGATTTGTACCGAGATCAAACTTTAAAATTTTCAGATTCTATTTATGCCGGTTTTTTTTTCTGGCTAATCGCTCATTATATGTGCTTACATGTTTGTTTATTTGAATGTCCACGGTGTCCAGATTGAGGTCATGGTGCAAGGTCGAATTCCTTACGTACCAATCGCAATCAGTAATAAGGCGTTATACCTTATTATGGAACTGGTCTGTATACGTAAGCGATTCGAGAGAGCCGCTATACCCCAAATTTGGATAGAGTACCTCAAACTGGGTACTACTATTGAGTTATAAATCGCTCTTTGGCATCGTAGAGGATTTTCAAGTATCACCTGGCTATCTACCCATACTGCGGGTGGAGTCTTCCTTTTTAAAGTATATAAAACCGACCGTATTTAAGGTAATATTCCACCTACGAGTTTAGCTCTCAAGCAGGTGGATGTACTCTTGTACCCCGTCAGCTATTTCATACTCGCAGGATGATGTGTAAAATAACAAATAAATAAAATAAAACAGACTGCATTAAATCCATTGGGGTAAGGATGTCAGCAGTATACAGGTTGTAAAGAACGCTTCCTTGACGTACTCCAGCTCTCATCAGCCCGGCAGTGAAAGCGTGTTTTTGACGTTGACTTGGAATCTTCTGTCCTCATGGTATGATCGCAATATGCCAAAGTACGGACCAGGCAGCAAGGCTTTAATTTTAGCTAGAATATCGAACAGCCGAACTCTGTCAAACGCCCGTCGAACCCTGTGTTCGAAAAGTAAGGTGACTTTTAAAATTTCGCGGGCAACGCATTTTCGATTTTTTTGTTTTGTTGTATTGGTACACTCTTCCCGAACGTCTATACCAAATTTCAAGTGAATGGCTTTTTTTGTTTGGTTGTGAGAGGCGTAAAGCTTATATGTGTTTTGCGTGCTCGGCGATTTTTTGCTATCGAAAAATATGGATCAACGGATTTGCATCAAATTTTGTGTAAAAAATAAAATTAAGTGCTCCGTAACCCTTGAAATGTTGACAGTAGCATACGGTGAAACTGTTCTGAATAAAAAAATGTTTACAAGTGGTACAAACTCTTCCAAGATGGCCGGGAAGATGCCAATGACTGATGAAAACGTTCAAGCAGTGATGAAAATTGTTTTGGAAAATCGTCGAATCACTATCTGAGAAGTTGCTGAGGATGTCGGTATATCGCTTGGCTAGTGCCATGAAATTTTTTCTAACGTTTTGGGCATGAGACGTGTGTCAGCGAAATTTGTTCCGAAATTGCTAAATTTTGACCAAAAGTACCGTCGCATGAGCATCGCTCAAGAGCTGTTGAATGACGTCAACGTCGACCCAGATTTACTCAAAAAGGGTCATAACTGGTGACGAATCATGGGTATATGGTTATGATATCGAAACCAAAACCCAATGGTCCCAATGGAAGCGGCCAGAAGAGTCAAGACCGAAAAAAGCACGCCAAGTTCGATCAAATGTCAACGTTTTGCTCACTGTTTTCTTCGATTACCAGGGCGTGGTGCATCAGGAGTTCTTACCATATGGTCATACGGTCAATAAACAGTATTATCTGGAAGTTATGCGCCGTTTGCGAGAAGCAATACGAAGAAAACGTCCAGAATTGTGGAAAAACAATTCATGGCTTTTGCATCACGATAACGCCCCTGCTCACTCATCTTTGCTTGTGAGAGATTTTTTGGCCAAAAACAACACCACAATCATGCCTCAGCCACCATTTTCACCGGATTTGGCCCCATGTGACTTTTTCTTGTTCCCAAAACTAAAGAGACCTATGAAAGGACGGAGACTTGCAACGATTGAAGAGATAAAGACTGCATCGCTGGAAGAGCTCAAGGCTATACCGAAAAGTGCTTCTGAGAAGTGCTTTGAAGATTTGAAGGGGATTAATTTGAAGGGGACAACATAAATATTGATGAATAAATAAATATTTTTTCTTAAAAATACAAAGTCACCTTACTTTTTGAACACACCTCGTATGATTATCCACTGTATTTACCTACTTGATGGTGCCATGTCCTTCCCTAAATCCAAAAAGCCGCTCTAAAGAAATTTAAATTTTCGGAGTTTTTCGTCGTCATTGACTTACACGTAGCAAACAAATTCGCATTTTCGAATCTTAGGTGTTGACCAACAAAATTCAATTTAAGCCAAAATGCGCAAAAAATATGTATTTGAAAGATAATTTCACATTTTACCAAAAACAACAAACTTTATTGGTGGAATGAGCTGAACTCATTTTGTAGCTCTATTTAAATTCCAATTTTTGATACAAATTTTTCTTGTTGAATGGTTATCAATTAAACACAATTGGGAGAATGGCAGATTTAATTTTAGAAATTCACAATTACAAACATATATTACAAAGCACACCCATTGAACTGCATTTTAAAAATTTCACTTTTGTTGCTTAATTATTCTATTTTAACATATTAAAATTGCATGCAAAAAAATTTTTTTACAGTGTCAAAAAAAAATGATTTTCACGACTGTTTAGCTGAAAACTTTCAAATATAAAAAAATTATGAGTTTTCGCTTAAATTATTTATTTATTTATATAAAATTAAATAGCTATAACAATCCTTTTAATGTAGCTTCTTATTTTCTACATAAACCTAACGCTTCCATTATTAACAATATATTTTTTTAAATGAATTATATTCAAAGCATTTATTAATTATCGTTTTTTTTTTTATTTTATGTGTAAATAATCAGAATAACATTTATTGTTTTAAATTGTCTTGCACTTCTTTAATAAAATAGGCAAATCAGTTAGAGGCATATTTTTTCGGATCCCCGGAAGTATCGCAGTTGCGCCTTTGGTGAATTAAAAAAAATATATCATTCTTTATTTTTAATCATAGAATTCTTCAGAAAATTTTAGCTCAATTTTTATGTTAAGGTTTCTATCTAGTTCAGATTTAAAAGCATCAACAGAAGAGCCTGGAGTGAGGCTTAAACATAGGTGAGCGATGACGTGCCGCCACAATAGGGAGATGGTCCGAGCAAAGACCATGTGAGATGTGTCAATAGAAAGACCTCCATAGTCTATACCATTGACAATAAAGAAATCCAGTGCCGAATATTGTATGAATAGAATGTAGGCCTTCCAGTTGCCATAATCTGGCATGAACATAATCTCATGTTACACCACCAATGGAGCTTTGCATGAAAATCCCCTTCTGCGATGAATGTGCAGACGACCAAAGTCATATTTTGTCCATGGCTCTTTGGGGGAAAGGTATAGAAGCTATTTAAACCGGACCACCGGCGGTCACCAGTCACTGCATCAGCTTGAATCTGCATTTACAGCATGGGTTCGTGCCTTACGTTTGGAGGTATTGCTGAGATGATTAGCAATATGGAATATAAATCTTCTGTTAGGACTCGGTTACTAACATAATGTTGGCACTTAGGAAGAGTCGAAGCTCCGATTTTTATGCCCGAATGGTTCATTTTGCAATTAACCATTGCACCAGCTCCCGTAAAGCTTTATTTGCGTCCATCGTTTCTTGGATTAGTCAAAACATACGATTCATCCTCAAATCGATAACTTGTATGGCTCTTTCTACATAATTAAACCTCTGAGTAAATTCCTGATTTACTGTTGGCTTACTGAAGGGGGTGCATATTGGTTTTGCAGACGAAGAAGTAGAATTAATTTTGACCATATCCGCATAATGAACTGTGGCCGGTATTTTTGTTATTAGAGATCCCATTTTTTTTAAGCTTAGGTTTCGGATTAAGCTTTTTGATCAAATTATGTCCAACTTTACATCTACTGTAGCTAGAAATATGGTCATCACCATACTTAATTAAAATAAAACTCAGCCAAGAAAAAAAAAGTCCATGGAAGACACACAACTTTACTGAAAAATAAGTTACACACACACAGAGTAAATTCTTTTTTTATTTTATTTTTAAAACGGTGCACATTTGTTTTTTTTTTTTGTTTCGTACCTTCAGTTTTTTTACATTTTTTCGCCAAATCATTTTATTTTTTTAAACACTGGTTGCATTTGAACGGATTCTTGAAAAGTTTCCAACCTACTCGCAAGGCGCACCAAACGCAACTCAAATAAAATTTTGATGAGCTGAGACGATCATTTAAACGGGAGCATAGTTCTCGACTGGAATCACACCAACTCATATAGCCACCACTGTAATGTAGCGGTTGACATCACCGCCTATCGCCAACCCGCACCAAGTCTCCAGACAAATTGGCACAGCGTCCACTGATGTCACCTCATCGTACAATATGTCCAGCCACAGTAACCAAAATGGGCAACCAACCCAAACATCTGGATCTTATGGCATTTAAAGATTAAAAAAAAAGTGGAGTTGGCGAAACTAAATTCAACTACGCAGTCCAAGTGGGACCAACCACGACTGAACTTTACGACATGGCAACGTTTAAGCGCAAAGGAACAAAGGACCACGAAAAATGCAGAACCCAAGATTCAGAAATATAAAGGCATCTATGGCTGTGGAAGCTTCACGAAAAATGATCGAGGAACGACAACGCATTTGGGATTTTGATGCGGTTCACAACAAGCTGGAGGATATCCAATCTGAATTTATGCACAAACTGCACACGCTCGGGTCATCGGTGCCTACAAACTGGCAGCCCTAGAACTGAACAATGAGTGTAAATTCGTGGACCATGAGGATGACTTGCATTCTTTACCAAAGTGTTTGTCCTTTGAATTGGTCAATGAATTTCATGTCTTCTTTATGTCACATCGAAACACGTTTCCGACTTGGTTTGCTCACAGGTTGTCCTTGCTTTGTTTTCTAATTGGGGCTCATGCAGCGTCCGACTCCTCACTATGGACTATGGGTCTTATAATTTATTATCAGACTCTTTAGACGGTCGCTTCTTACCCAGTATTTTTCATTTTCAAAAAACAAATTTGGAATTGGAGCCAGGAAACTCTTTTTGGAAATAAAATGTAAATTGTTTAAATAAAACTAAGTGTCAGAAACAAATTTTTTTTTGCTTACCTTTATTTTTATTTAGTCCTTGCTTTCCATGTTTAAAAGAAGACGATCGAAGCATATTTTGACCATGACTCCTTGGAAGCTCTTTCAACTCCACCACCAGCAGTCGCCAGTCACTGCAGCAGCTATAACCTGCATTTACTTTGGAGGTATTACTATTGGTAAAAAATGCTAGTCATCCTCATGGACTACGAATTGCACTCACTGTTCAGTTCTAGGGCTACCAGTTTGTGAGCACCAAGCTTTCTTTTTCATGTCCTTGAGACCCGAGTGACCCGAGCGTGTGCACCTTGTGCATAAACTCAGATTGAATATCCTCCATCTTCTTGTGTGCCGCATCAAAACCCCGAATTCGATGGCGTTCCCCGATCATTTTGCATGAAAATTCCTCAGCAATAGATTCTTTTTCTTTCTGAATTTTAGGTTCAGCATTCTTCGTGGCCATTTCTTCCTTTGCATTGTTAATACGCTGCCATGTCGTTGAGCTCAGTCGCGGCTGGTCCAACTTGGGCTTCGTCGTCGAATCGAGTTTCACCAACTCAACTTGTCGTCATCTTTACAATATCCAGATGTTTGAGTAATTTGCTGGTAGTTGTGTCCGGACATATTGTTGCTGCACTACGCTGAAGTCACACGCTAATGCGATGATGGTATTAATGGATACTGCGCCAATCTGTCTGTAAAGTTGTCCGATGTAAGCCAGCTACACGCCCCTCGTACGCCCCTCCTTAGTGACGGTCGTCTGGATCTTCCAGCACCACCCATTGATATCCAGATTTTAGGGTATCGTCGTTTTTATGGCCTATCAACGTAGTTCGAGGAAGCTGTTTCCGGAAACACAATATAAATTTTTAAAATAATTTTGCTGAAACAAATTTTTTTTCTTACCTTTATTTAATTTTTATTTCGTCTAAATTTAAAAAAAATTAAATTTTTTTTTACAAAAACTTTTAATTTTGTAGGTGTGTTCCGAACGAGACCAAAACTTTAACTGAGCTCTGTGAAAATTCGATTTTAATGTTACAAATTCAAACTTGAACAGGCCTACTTGGTTTAAGAAATCTTGAACAGAGCTACAAATTTAAAAATAAAATTATATTTTTTTTTTTACAACTAATTTATAAATTTTTATGTGTGTTCCGAACGAGAACAAAACTTAAACTGAGCTCTGTGGAAATTCGATTTAATATTACAAAATTTGACGTTTCTTTCAAACTTGGACAGGCCTACTTAGGCCTAAGAAATCTTGAACAGGGCTACTTAGTTTTCTGTTAAAGTATTAAATTCTTTTGTTTATAATTATTTTTATTGTTAACTTGGAGTACCATGATATTTCTCATTATATTCCATAATCGAGTATATTTTCTATTAATTATTGTTCGAAATTGCACTCGTTACTTTTTTCTGTCCTTTTGCATGAGTTATTGAGTTAATTCGTCGGAATGCAATTGGAATTTTCCCCACAGTATGTTGATATGATGTTGAAATTCTAGAATGGCTTTTTTGACAAAGTTGTTAAATATTAAATATTTTAAGTCAACGTACAAATTTTACCCATCTGGCAACGACTGTTATCGGCAGCGATGTGTTTCTAAAATATCGATAGTAAACCAAAAAGTTGATCCGAGTGGTGTAAGCTATTTATGTCAAAAGTTCTAAGGCCAACAAATTATAAATATTCGGCTTTTTAAAAATTTAACAAGTTATTGAATTTTAAGAAATTAACTTTTATAAAATGGATCAACTCGTGATGCGTGCTTCCAACTTGTCCAACCGACCACCGCCTCGCTTTACCAGAGCCTTTGTACCGCATTTGTGCAAAGTATTTCTTGCTCTAGTGACAATCTTTTCCGGAGCCGGTTTTGCCCTTTACCTGTACTATCTCGACTTGATGCCAATACAAAAGGACAAGTTTCAAAATATGACTTTTCGCTTGGCGTTGGCTGCAAATATTCTGAGTTACTGCGCAACAAGGAACGCCAAGTTATGGATAACTATTCCTCTGATATACATCGTGAGCTTCAGTTCAGGGCAGGCGCTGTGCCGTTTTTTGACTGGAGTCCCCCTGGAAACCCTGTATATCGCAATTTATGGAACAATTGGAGTTTCTGGCTGCATGGTGATGTGCTCGCTCGTGTCTTCACGGGAAGCTAATTGCATTCATTCCGAAAGTTTCAAATGTTCAACGCTCTGTTTAATGATTTGGCTCTTCGTACTGGATCAGTTTTCCGCCATTATATGCTTTGAATTATTACTACATATAATTTCAATTATCATTTTGTGCTATATGGTTCTGTTGACTACCGATTGCATGTTGAACGATTTGAGAGATGTTGGAACCGGTGAAGCCCAAGTTCTGTTTCATGCATTCCGATATTTTATTAATTTGATGGCCATGTTTCGTTGTATACTTAATCTTCGAATGATAATTTATTTTATTCGTGCGGAGTACACTATACAATTTAGTGGTATATTCAATAAATAAATGCATTATTATTATTAATCAAATCTTTGGTTTTTTTAACTGATATCCAATTTTAAGGGCATTTATAATTTCAGATTATATTTGAAAAGCAGGTAAACCAATATTATGAAATTTCTGCAAATAAACTTGATAGGACAGGCACTGGCATAGCCTCATAATAAATAAATAGATAAATAGGATGAGGTTATCTCAGAATCATGACGTGCTGGGATTTTTTTGTACCTCGGATTCGGATCAAAGCGGCCTCAAGATATTGCTGGACAACCTTTCCACAAAAAATTGTTAGTGTGGTTTTGAGGTTAGAATCGAACTAAGACCAGTTGATCCAATTCTGCTATCGGATTCGGAGTAAGCATGTTGAAATATATATCACTAGTTTACAAATTTTAAAGTCATCGAGTTAACTTTCGTATAAAAGTATTTTTAGGGGTAATTTTGGGTCGAAGTATTTCCAAAAACACGTCTTTGGTCACTTTTCTTCATAAAAGAATGCTCTTTTCCGCTTAAAAATTCGAAAAAAATTTTAAACAAATTAAAAAGGAAACCGTAAATTGTAGTTTTGCGAAAATCAATTTCAATTTCGAACAACATTTAAAAAATATATATTTAATTATAAAATTTGAAAGAAAAAATTATGCTTCTGCCATTGCACTCCAAATTAATATTACAAATAATTAAAAATAAACCAAACCTAATAGTTGACCCAAAGTAGCCCTGTTCAAGAATTATTAAACCAAGTAGGCCTGTGAAACGTTTTTTTAATGTCAAAGTTGTTATATTTAAAAATGGTTTCACAGAGCTCAGTTAAAGTTTTGTTCTCGTTCGGAACACACATAAAAATTTATAAATTTTTTGTAACAAAATAAAATAAAGGTAAGCAAAACAATGTGTTTCTAAGCTGTAAAATTATTTTAACAATTTATATTGTGTTTCCGGAAACAGCTACCTCGAACTACGTTGATAGGCCATAAAGACGACGATACCCTAGAATCTGGATATCAATGGGTTGTGCTGGTAGACCCAGGCGACCGTCACTAAGGACTCGTACGAGGGCCGTGTAGCTGGTTCACATCAAGATCGGAGAACTTACAGACAGATTGGCGCAGTATCCATTTATACCATCATCGCATTAGCGTGTGACTTCAGCGTAGTGCAACAATAATATGTCCGGACACAACTACCAGCAACTTACTCAAACATCTGGATCTAGTAAAGATGAACAACAAGTTGAGTTGATGAAACTCGATTCGACGACGAAGCCCAAGTTGGACCAGCCGCGACTGAGCTCAACGACACGGCAGCGTATTAACAATGCAAGAGAAGAAATGGCCACGAAGAATGCTGAACCCAAAATTCAGAAAGAAGAAGAATCTGTTGCTGAGGAAGTTTCATGCAAAATGATCGGGGAACGCCATCGAATTCGGGGTTTTGATGCGGCACACAAGAAGATGGAGGACATTCAATCTGAGTTTATGCACAAGGTGCACACGCTCGGGTCACTCGGATCACATGAACATGAAAAGAAAAGCTTGGTGCTCACAAACTGGTAGCCCTAGAACTGAACAGTGAGTGCAATTCGTAGTCAATGAGGACGACTAGCATTTTTTACATATAATAATACCTCCAAAGTAAATGCAGGTTATAGCTGCTGCAGTGACTTGCGACCGCTGGTGGTGGAGTTGAAAGAGCTTCCAAGGAGTCACATACAAAAAATGCTTCGATCGTCTCCTTTTAAACATGGAAAGTATGGACCTAATAAAAACGACATAAAGGTAAGCAAAAACATTTGTTTCTAAGATGTAGTTATATTTAAACAATTTACATTTTATTTCCAGAAACAGAGTTTCCTGGCTCCAATTCCAAACTATTTTTTAAAAAATGAAAAATACTGGGTAAGAAGCGACTGTCTAAAGAGTCTCATAATAAATAATAAGACCCATAGTCCATAGAGAGGAGTCGAACGCTGCATGAGCCCCAATTAGAAAACAAAGCAAGGACAACCTGTGAGCAAACCAAGTCGGAAACGTGTTTTGATGTGACATAAAGAAGACAAGAAATTCATTGACCAATTCAAAGGACAAACACTTTGGTAAAGAATGCAAGTCATCCTCATGGTCCACGAATTTACACTCATTGTTCAGTTCTAGGGCTACCAGTTTGTAGGCACCGATGACCCGAGCGCGTGCAGTTTGTGCATAAATTCAGATTGTATGTTCTCTAGCTTGTTGTGAACCGCATCAAAATCCCAAATGCGTTGGCGTTCCTCGATCATTTTTCGTGAAGCTTCCACAGCCATAGATGCCTTTTCTTTTGGAATTTTTGGGTCAGCATTTTTCGTGGTCCTTTGTTCCTTTGCGCTAAAACGTTGCCATGTCGTATAGGTCAGTGGTGGTTGGTCCCACTTGGACTGCGTAGTTGATTTTAGTTTCGCCAACTCCACTTTTTTTTTAATCTTTAAATGCCATAAGATCCAGATGTTTGGGTTGGTTACCCATTCTGGATGCTGTGTCTGGACATATTGTTGTGGCGCTTTGTACGATGAGGTGATATCAGTGGACGCTGTGCCAATTTGTCTGGAGACTTGGTGCGGGTTGGCGATTGGCGGTGGTGTCAACCGCTCCATTATAGTGGTGGCCTTATGAGTTGGCGTGATTCCAGTCGAGAACTATGCTCCCGTTTAAGTGATCCGTCTCTGCTCATGCAAATTTTATTTGAGTTGCGATTGGTGCGCCTTGCAAGTAGGTTGGAAACTTTTTCAAAAATCCGTTCGCGCTCAATATCACATATAACCAGTGTTAAAAAAAAAATTTAAAATTTAAAAAAAGGAAAAATTGCACCGTTTAAAAAATAAAATTATTTTTTTTATATTTGAAAACCATTTATTCTGATGTGTGTGTAGATTATTTTTTGTGTTTTTTTTTCTAGGCTCAGTTCTGTTTTAATCAAGTATGGTGATCCAGCTATAGAAGATGACATAGCCTCATAACAAATAAATAGATAAATAGGATGAGGTTATCTCAGAATCGTGACGTGCTGGGATTTTTTTTTATCTCGGATTCTGATCAAACCGGCTTCAAAATATTGCTGGACAACCTTTCCACAAAAAATTGTTAGTGTGGTTTTGAGGTTAGAATTGAACTTAGACCAGCTGATCCAATTCTGCTATCGGATTTGGAGTTAGCATTTTGAAATATATAAAAAAAAACCAGATCACGACTATTTTTATACCCTGTACCGTATGGTACAAAGGGTATATTAAGTTTGTGCAAGCCGAAAATGTATGTAACATATAGAAGAAGAAGACGTCAGAGACACACCAAAGTTACTTAAAGTTTGATTAGAGTGACTGGAGAAGTCGATATACTCATGGTCTACATAAATTTGAAACACTTTCGTCATATTTTTTCTTTTCTATCATAAAAAGTTTAGAATGCGAGCAGGCTTCTGAAAAATTTTGTGAAGTCTACGAAGACGATGCTGTAATTAGAAAAACTGCAACGAAGTGGTTGGATCGCTTCCGATCTGATAATTTTAATGGTAAAGATGCATCTCGCCTTGGTCGACCTATCACTAAAAAAGTTGACCCAGACGGGTACAAAAGCAACATGGACATTGCTAGGGAACTAGGCAATCATCACCCAAGAGTTATTAACTATTTGAAGAAAGCTGAATACAAAAAGAACCTCGATATTTGGGTGCCTCATGAATTAACAGCAATCACTTAAGAATCACTGCTGAGGCGAAACGAAATCGAACCATTTCTGGAGCGAATGGTTACGGGTGATGAAAAGTGGATCACGTACGACAATAATGTGCAAAAAAGATGATGTTTGAAGCAAGATGAAGCTTCGCAAACGGTAGCAAATCCAGGATTGACACCAAGATAAGTAATGCAGTGTATCTGGTGGGATTGGAAGGAATTATTCATTATGAGCTGATTGATTCGATTGATTCGAATCGATTGATTCTATTCTCTCCTGTCAACAATTAAAGAGATTGGAACAAGCAATTCAATTAACCGACTAAAACTGATCAACAAAAATCAGTCACTTCTTTGATGAGCCAGCAGAAACAGAGAGATGGTGGCTGGGAAGTTTTGATGCATCCACCATGCAGCCCGGATCTTGTACCTTCGGATCATTGCAGGCAAGCCAAAGCTCGTTCAGGATAATGTCTGCCGTGTAAAGATGAGGCAGGGATTGGAAAATCTCTAAGCAAGTAGGCAGCTAAAAAACAATAGATGCAGGTGGCGCACCTATTTGTATTTCCTTGATTCTTGTTTATTCTCAGCAAACATTTTAACTCCACTTAATCGACATAAACTCCTTTCGTTTCCAAAGTTTTTTGTTTAAAGGATTAAAATGCCTCTTTAAAGATGTAATAATTTTCTTTGTTGCATTTCTAGCGCCAACTGGATGCGTACCTCAAATGCAAACTATTTTTTAATTAACCTGCGCTTACGTCAAAAATTATGCTTTGGTATGCCTTGGAAGTCCAGTCGCGTTTTGCTCATCAAAGCGTAAAGGATATCCAGCAGGGACGTGGCATGCATGGTATCTGTTGTTGCACGTGTATCTGTATCTGTTGCTGCATGCATCTGTGTGTGCGTGTTTGTGTGTGCGTATCTTGTAATTATCTCA
Organism: Chymomyza amoena; assembly: GCA_037043745.1. Taxonomy (NCBI): domain Eukaryota; kingdom Metazoa; phylum Arthropoda; class Insecta; order Diptera; family Drosophilidae; genus Chymomyza; species Chymomyza amoena. Next base: position 111,295 of record JBAMAX010004525.1, read on the forward strand.
ACAATGTTGGTACGTACTTTTTGGCAAAAACCTGTGCAAAGACAATGTACCAAGCATGGACGATAGCCACGGCAATGGCGACGGCCATTGTTGCCAACGGAAGCTGCAAATGCAGCACATAAACAATGGCCGACATGAATGCAGCGTTGCCCACAAACAGACGCACCAGTCACCATACCAAAGCGATTTGTGTTGCATGAGTTGTCCATGATGCAGCGGGGGGCAGTGGCAGTAGGCCAGGGCAGGTGCAGCTCATGAATAGCAGTGCGCAACGGGGAACTTGAGAGGGCCTTGGGCAATAACACCTGAACTCACATGCACCGTGTACACAGGCACTCCGTTGAGTATTTGCGGCAAAACAATTTCCGTGATTCGGCGGCGGAGACTACGCCCAGGACCTGTTACAGCTGCTGAGTGTGGAAACTGTGGCTTAGTCCAGGGCGTAATCCACGACGTTGTGCTACTTCTCGTCAATGTCGAAATAATTCACAGCTGTGGCACAGTCACAGTCGGAGTCAGAGTCAGAGTCACAAAGCAGTTGCATTCAATGAGCAACATCTTATGCGAGGGCGGTTTCAAAAGTGGCCGGCAAGTCAAAGACATTTCCTTAGCTGCAGAAGAAAATGAAAAATCTTCTGAAAAAAGTTCACTAATTTCTTTGTTACTTAGTCTCTAGCTCTAGTGTGTTGGATGTTGGATCTACATTTGAAATTTACCTTTAGGAGGAGTTTCTTTCAAACTTGGCCGAAAAGAATGCAAAGTTTGGGAACTATTTGGCATAACAGTTTTCTATTTTGATTGTTAAAAGCGATTTTTATTTTACAATAATTGGACATTTTTATCTCATCGAAATTAAAAATGGCGGCTCTTGTCTGTCTCTGCACGCAGAACATCGTCACCGATTTTCAGTTCCCCAACCTCTTGTAGTGAATTGAAATGAAAAATGATGACAATTTTTTGCTTATTGTAATTAATTACATTTTTTATAGGGTATCAGAAAGATTTTTAACGAAAAACTAACTGAAATGTGGACGTTAAAAAAAAAAATTTCACTTTTTTTTATTATTTGGCCTTGCTTAAAAATAACGATTTAACATTTTTTCATCTTCATTGTTAATATAAGCTATACAAAAAATGATAGCCTTTTGAATATGCTTTAAATTAAACGAATAGGAATAATAGATCAATCCTGTGAAAATCTAAAATTCTGATTAAAGATATGGCTCTAGGAAAATCCTTTTACGTTTAACGTTTTTAGACGCTCAATTTCGAAAATTATCGTCAAAAAATCCTTTTACGTTTAATGTTTTTAGACGCTCAATTTCTATAAATATCATCGTAAAATTATTTCCTGCACATATCCCACAAAGTATGTATCTTTCATTTTTGTAAAAATAAGCTGGCTTAAATGACCTCTACCCTCAAAATTAATTCTTCTTCGATACCTCTTAATAAAAAAAAAGAAGCATTTTTTAAAACAGTGGAAAAATAAATGGATTCAAAAATGTATCAAAATGTCGGAAGAGGTCTTCCTTTTTTTATATCCTGTAGCTAAAGCGTCAAGAGGTATACTTTCAGAAGAAGGCGTAGCAGACCCTGAGATTTTTATAAAAAAACTATTATCATAATCTCGGATAGCGACTCAATCATGTCTTTCTGCTCATCTGACTGTATTGAGTTCCTGAATTTCGGGGACCCAAAGCTTTCCTAGCTGGTTTGCATATTTGTTCATAAGTTAAACCTTACTGAATTATGTCAATATTGTTACCTGTTGCCCCCTAGAAGAATTTTGCGTTTTTTAGTAACACCTTTTGCTATTTAAATTTCAATCTTTATAGAGCATTCGTTTTTCAAACAAATTCGAATAAAATATTTGCTTTCAGGTAAACGGCCCACACTTTTTCTAAAACTTAAAAAAAAGTTCATATGTGTATTGTTATCGAATATATTCTTTTATTGTTCAGTTTTTTCAAAGCAAAAAACACTTCATTAAAAAAATACATTTCGATGACAACCCTGAAATTTGAATAAGCTTTCAAACGATGATCAACTGTTTTTTAAAGGCAAGAGCCACAAAAGGGTCCAGTTGGATAAAGTACTGAAAAATTTTAACTTCCTAAAAACTAAAGAGGGCTGGCCAAGTAATTCGGATAAAAATATGTTGAGCTTCAATATCTTACAGAGAAGTTTTGTAAAGTTTGTCTTTCTTCTATGAAGTCAATTATTGATAAATTGCTTAGATTGATCGTAGAATGAAACCTGGAATGATTAAATATCATTTTAACTTGTTCTAATTACACTTTGTGGCATCAGCCCAAATTATCATTATAAATTATATCTTGGAAAATAGATTTGAGAAACAGTTTGTTTCCTTATTTTGTTATAATGCTTTTATTGAAAAATGTTTGGCTTGATAGCAAAAGAATTCCAGAAGCCATTTTAGACTGGATTCTTAAGCAATATTACCTTTGTCAATAAATTCATAATTCTAAGATTTTACGCACTAAATTTCAAAATAGCATTTTTATCGACAAATATAGAACTTTAATTGTTTTCGAATATAATATATATTTACATTTAAAACATTCTAATAGTCCCAAATGTGCGCTCTAGCAGCAAATTAATAATTTTAATTTAAGAATTGAAAACACAATCTTAATCAAAGCCTGTAAGTGTAATATTTATAAATATCAATAATAATCTTTATCCAACTGTATGATAATAAAAAATACAAAAATGTATTATAAAAAAAAATTCGAATAATTAGATATGTAAATATGGAAAGTTTTTCAATTAAAACTAGCTTTATGCAATATTTCCCTATAAGGATATTCCAAATACATGTATGGTTCATTAAAATATACCTTTATTATTTTTAGCCTAAAAAATTTTTTATATGTAAAACTTAAACTTCAAATATATATCTAATCATTTTTTAGAAATTTCTCATTTTATACTTTTATTTCATAAACTATTATTTACCAAATCAACTTTAAGGATATATGCAAATTAAACAACAAAAAATAAAAACCAAATAGAAAAAAAAATTTGTTTGATCGAACCCTCAAAGATGAGACAAGATTCGAACCCAGGGCGCTGAAATAACACCGACTGGGATTTTTGTGATATTAGCCACGTCTCAGCGAACTGATCCATGACCCACCGAAAGTATGCAGTGGAAATTTCCCACTTGAACCTATCGATGTACATTTTACAAAAAGCAACTAATTTGTTATTTTTGTTGATTAGCTAATTATTGGGCTTTCACTCGTTAGGAAGATTGAACGACAAAATTAAAAAAATTAAATTGTTAAAAAAAAAAATAAAATAAATGTCTACACCGGGAATTGAACCAGGGCCTCCCGTGTGACAGTCGGGTATGCTAACCGCTAGACTATATGGGATAGAAGGCTCTCTTTGCGTGTTCTATTTATAGATTGCAAATTTTTTTTAACACTCGAAAGAGCGAGAAGAGCGATTTTGCTGTTTTTATTACTCTTCATACGTAAGCAATGCACTTGTAGTAGTCATTGTGGCGTGTCTGCGTGAACGACGTCGAGGATGCTTTTTGCGACCGTAACTTTTGCCTCGCTCTCAGCACATACGTCACAAGATCAAAATTTCTTGGTGTCTTTTATATGTAAGATTATGATAACATTACAGACCTAAAATGACCTGGTGCAGGACGCTCAACCGTTAGACCAGGAAATCTATCATCGAGCTACGAGTAATGGCGCTAAACAGAGATCATTGGAAATCCTTTATTAATAACTTATATGAATGACTACGTTTATAATTTGTTTAAATTATGAATATGTTCTTAATAATAAAAAATTATAACTTGGAACTGCAATTGATAAAAAATTCCATATACGTTTTTTTCAGAAGTGTAAGGGATTTATTTAAAATTAAATATAATCTATTCTTTATAGTCAATTAGCACATGGTCTTTTAGAAAACTATGTTTTAGACCTTCCAGTCAGATTTATCTTGTTAAGTTTCATATTTTTTAGTTTACTACTAATTCCTATAAAGCACTAAATTATGTTGTGCAAGAGCAAAAATGCGGCTTTCTTAAGAATTTGCATTAAAAATTAAAAAATTTTTGAGTTTTTCCTTCTGAGTCAAGCATTTTTCAACTGTTACGATGCTACAAAAAAAAATTAAATCGTTTCCGAGACAATTTTTATTTTTTTGACATCAAATGAAAACAAATCTTCATGAACTTTGGATGATCATGCAAAGATGATGTTTATCTAGTTCTCAAACCGCAGCAATATTACTTAGACATCAATAGCTTAAGAAATTAATCAGACCTGGTCGGAAGCATTAAAAGTAACTTTGCTTTGATAGTAATTTGTAGATATAAGGAGCTCACAAAAAAGTAAAATGTTGCACAATTTTACAAAGTGAAGCACTTAAGTCAGCATTTTGTCTATCAATTCATTGTGCAAACTTAAAAAAAACTTACAAACTTTTCAAACAGCTGTCGCTTGCCGTTGCATTTGTCAAGCCTTCAGCGACGCTGCAAAGTATGCAACACTTTTGCTGCTGCTGTGCTGCAACAATTTCTCTCAAATAGCCGCCGCCATGCTGACTGCAACATGCCACAGACACACACACACACACTCACACACATACACTCACACACACGCACAACAACAACAATGTATGTATAGCCTTGGCCAAAACATGGTCGTCACTTGGTTAGTTGCTTGATTGTTGGGTAACTTGAGAGACGTCTTCGCGAAGTTGTTGTCATTGTTGTTTTTTGTTGCTCGAGAGCAAATGCAATCGGAAGTTTGTGGCTAACACTGTTGCAAGCCAAATGACTTGCAACACAACCAACAACTGCCGAACAAACAAACACAAAATTCGTGAGTAAAGTTCGTGCTTCAAACTATTGCCAACATATATTTTTTATTTTTATTTTTTCCATGTTGTTGTCAGCAGCAGATTTTGGCTTTTGAATTATATGTATGCGTGTGCGTATACGTAATGTATATATGTATAATACACATATGCACGTTACGCATACGCCGCGTGCACCACTGGCACGATTTCACAGCATGCACGGAAGGCGGCAACAAACAGTTAAAGGCTTTTGGCAAAAACCCAACGCAATTCCAACAGCAACAAACAGCAACCAATCAGCTACACCTCCCCGTGCTGACTTTAAGAAACCACCCCTCCGCACGGCCCACGATCATGGCGTACAAAATTCAATTAGAAGCATTTTTGTTGTGCAAGCAAGCGTCAAGACAAAACCATCAAAGGTGCGACGAGTAGTAAGTTAAAGCTCCGGACGTAAGACGACATTTAAATACGCTGTAAACAGAGTTTAAGATGTATCAGAAATAAGAAGTTTCTGAAAAAAATGAAGTCTCTTATGGAAAAGTACGCTTTAAAAGCAGCTTAGACGTAGATGGAGTTGCTAGTTTTAAGAATACAATTTTTTCTATAAGAAGTCTAAAGGGTATGTCACGGTCGCATATTGTACTACATTTTTGGAATTAAAAAGCAATATGGTGGCATTCACATCACACACACACACACCGTCACAGTCAATGCTCACAAGTGTCAAATATGACACGCCATGCAAAAACATTACAAATATTGAATTTCAGAAGGCGGGAAGTGGGGCGGGCCAATTGAAGTGAATTAAAGGGTGTGGGTTTAAGTATATACTGCCAGCTGGTAAGGGTATAAAGAGTGTATTACACACACGCACACACACACGCATGCACACATTGTAATCAAAATGTGTTTAATTTTTGAAGCCACGCATTGAAGAAGACATTACCGCAAGTGTGGCAACCTTCTGGTATACACAAGTACCGTACATGTTGCAGCAACGGTTTGTGGCAGGTTACACACGGTCTCTGAGGGAGGAGGCGGGTCCTGTGTGTAGAGGTACGTGGCTCTGTGGTGGCACGTTAGCAAAGACATAAACTAAACAATAAACAAAAGTTTATGCTTCTAATTTAGTTGTGAATTGTTGTCAAGTGAGTTGTAGGGGAAGTTTTGTAGCTACCAAGGCGGGTAGACACCCGCACCACACCAATTTTGGGATTTTCACGTTACTGCGAATTTCATGATTTGCAGCATATTTCTTTATAAGATAGTATTACTAAACAGGCAATATTATTAAAAGCCTTTTGAAGTTTTTGTTGCCATGGTTCGACGAACTAAGTAGCTCAAAGAAGACTCAATGTTGCCAGCGTCGAGTGGAAAAAATGTAGCTAGGAATTTGTGGCACGCCTTTAACCACAAAGATGGATATTTTTTTTTAGGTTTCTATGCACTATGGAAAATTCACAAGGTAACACAATTTTGTTAAGGTTACTAAATTAATATAATACAATATTTTTAAGTTTCATCAAAAAGTCAGTAAATATTTTATGGATTCAATATATATCTGCTAAATGAAATTTTCGAACTCGCTCAATTTAAAAATTAAAACGTTGCATATTCGGCAATTGTAATCAATTTGAGAAAGACCCCTGAAATACATTTTTACCACTTGTCTTTTTGTCCTGTGTTTTACAAATTAGTATTTGTTATGCCAAGGATACGCTCATTGCAATACCGCTAGAGTGAGCTATTTCACCACTCTTCCCCACTTGTGAGATCCCCTATAATAGGAGAGGAAGCCATCCGGCTGCCTGAATAAACCTTAAAGGGCATTTTGGACTCTGTTCAGAGAGCTGAGATAAATCGTCAAGAAAGTGTGACTTTAGGAACCAAACCAAACCAGCCCAGGGCTATGACAGAAAAAGTGTTCCACCGTCTCCAGCTCCTCCTCATCGCCACATCTTCTACAGAAGTCATGGTGGGAAGCATTCAACCTGAATGCGTGGTTTCCCACCAGCAAGGAGGTCACACAGTTTAACTATCTAGCGAAGTTTTGTATCGTCAGACGGAGGAACGGATCTGGATGTTAACAGCAGAATAAATAAAGCCCGCAGCGACTTTGGAATGTTTTCTTTAGTATGGAACTTTGGTCAAATTTCCCTACGCATCAAGTTAAGGCTCTTCGAATCCAATGTCAAATCTATACTGCTGTATGCCTTTGAAACCTGGAATGTCTCCACCTCCATCACGAGAAGATTACAGGCATTTGTGAACCGCTGCTTTGGTAGACCAAGAACTACTTGGAAATCAACAGTATTGGCCAAAGCAGAAAACGTGGCCACAGCTGAAGTAGCTGACCGCAGATCGGGAAGGATGGAAGAAGTTTGTCGCCGCCCTATGCCCCAACCGGGGTTGAAAGACTTGAAGAGAAGTGTCCCGTGATAGCACGGATAATAGATGAGCACTGGGCTCTATTCAGACAGCAACGTTTTTTGGTTCTTTAGCTGCAGTATGTCGGCCAAGTTTGCCGCGAATTTTACACGTGTTCGATTCCACGTTTTATTTGCACAGAGAGCGAAAAAATTTCGTATTCTCAACTTACAGCTGGCCATGTGTATACCCAGACGCTCCTTGTCTTGAAGAAGCATGCTGGTAGTTCCTTGTCTAGCCAATTCATCCGCAATACAGTTTCTCTCGAAGTCCCTATGTCCTGGGACTCATATAAGGTAAATTGAAAACTGCTCAGCCATCTCCCCTAGAGACAGGCGGTAGTTATTCACTGACTTCATACACGAAGTCATCGAAACTAGGGACTTAATAGCCGCTTGGCTGTCCGAATAGATACATAATGTTCTTATCTCGAGCTTGTAGGTTTCTAATTGTTATTAAAGCCTCCCGGATTGCAGTGACCTCTGCCTGAAAAACACTGCAGTGGTCCGAGAGTCGAAAAGCAGTTCTAATGTTGAAATCCTCAACGTAGACGCCTCCGCCTACACGGTCGTTTAGCTTGGAACCGTCCGTGTATACCTTTATCGAGCCCGCTGAGCCTGGTACACCTGTATTCCACTCCTCCCTCGATTGGAATATAGGCTCAGAATTTGGTTGTAAAATGTTCCCGCGGTATGCAGTAGTGTGTTATTTCGGGGATAAGTGGGTTCTTATGAATCTTTGCATGACCAAAGTCTTGGTCATTACATTTGTTCGCCTCTCTCATGCGTAGCTGAAGCTGTTTGTTGTCCCCACCTTGTTCAGTGGTTGGAGGTTTAGAAAACCATCTTGTGCTTCGTATGGGGTGGAGCGTTGAGCACCACTAATGGTAAGTTCGGCGGTTCGCTCAACCCTACTTAACTTTTGGTTGTCCCTTATTTAAGGTAGGCCAGACGACCCATACGGTATGGGTCTAACAATGTCAGTGTACAGCCAGTGAACTATGTTTGGGGACATGCCCCATTTAAGTCCAATGGCTTTCTTGCCCGTGTATAAAGCGTTCGTGGCCTTTTTTCTGCGATCTTCTGTATTTAGGTTCCATTCTTGTTTGGTAGGTCTAACCCGATTGTCTGGCTGAATCCCTAAATGGTAAGGTCGTATCATTAAGCTTGGGACTTATAAGAGAAGGAAGTTTATACTTCCTGGTGAAGAGCATAAGCTTTGTTTTATTTGAGTGGCCCATTTTGAGAGCGTACGCAGGGCGTTAATCACACGCTCGTAGAGAGTTTTGGGGTATTTACCCGAGAAGGACGCAGAACTCCATTTATGGCATCTGCATATGTGCATCTGAGTAATGAGGCTGACTAGCCGTAAATCCACCCTGAAATACCAAATGTTAAATGTGTTGTCAGATAAAGCAGTGTTTCCAACTCAAAGTTGTGAACCTCGAAAAAAAGCACGCTGTGCAACGGTAATTTTTTAAATTATAAAGCGTATTGGCTTAATTTTTAAATCGTTATTGTAATAAATGTAAAAAAAGTAAATACTGTCGGAAGTTGGGTATAGAGTAGAGCGAGCAGAGGGTGGAACCCCCTATTATTTTATAAAAATTGATATTTTTCAATGCATACATATTATAAAGTTTAAAGCAATACAAATACTTTGAAAAATGTGGTACTGCAGAGTAGGCGACTGATAAGATGATATTGAGTCCTTATTGATGTGGTCTTTGCCACTTCCAAGGGGAGTCCCTTTGTCCTTATTGAGGTGTTCTGACCCACTTTCTTCTGCCGGTTGCAAACAATGCATAAAGCCAGTATACAATAATGGAAAGGAGAATAAAAGTCAGTGCTGAGTCCTATAGCTCCCATAGGTCCGATATTCAAAAAATTTGTTGTGTTTCGTTTGTTTGTTAAGATATTGGGACCAAATTTGACATTCGTGAGTATTTTATAGTTCCTAAGCGCTGTACTAAATTTAATCCAAATCGTTTGACTAGATCATATAGCTCCCATAGGACCAATCGGTCCAGATGAGACGTCTTTTATACAAAATTCGATGCATTTTGTTTGTCTGTAAAGATATTTGAAATAAATTTGGCATTTATATCTTTTTAAGGTATTCAAGCACTGTCAAATTTATTGGAATGCAGTTGACTGTATCATAAAGCTCTCATAGGAACGATCGGTCAAGGAAAAAATTTTGCTTAAAATGCTTCTGTTTTTGATTTTTGAAATTTGAACAAGTTTTAATACGATGATGCAACTATTTTTAAAGGCAAAAACCACAATAGGGTCACTTGGATAAAGTACATGGAAATGTTTTACTACCTAGTAACCTTGCAGAGGGACAGGTCAGGTAATTCGGAAGAAGATATGTTGAGGTGCCACATCTATAGGAAGAGTGTTTTGTGACGTTTGCCTTTCTTCCATGCGGTCAATTTTTGATAAATTGCTTAGTTCGATCGTAGCATGAAACCTGGAATGATTAAATATCATTTTAACTTGTTCAAATTACACTTTGTGGCATCAGCCCAAATTATCATTATAAATTATATCTTGGAAAATAGATTTGAGAAACAGTTTATTTCCTTATTTTGTTATAATGCTTTTATTGTAAAATGTTTGACTTGATAGCAAAAGAATTCCAGAAGCCATTTTAGACTGGATTCTTAAGCAACATTACCTTTGTCAATAAATTCATAATTCTAAGATTTTACGCACTAAATTTCAAAATAGCTTATTTATCGACAAAGATAGAACTTTAATTGTTTTCGAATATAATATCTATTTACATTGAAAACATTATAATAGTCCCAAATGTGCGCTCTAGCAGCAAATTAATAATTTTAAATTAAGAATTGAAACAAAAATCTTAACCAAAGCCTGTTAATGTAATATTTATATATATCAATTATAATCTTTATCCAACTGTATGATAATAAAAAACACAAAAAAGAATTATGAAATAAAATTCGAATAATTAAATAATTATGGAAAGGTTTCCAATTGAAACTACGTATATGCAATATTTCCCTATACGGATATTCAAAATACATGTATGGTTTATTAAAATATACCTTTATTATTTTTAGCTTAAAAAATTTTTTACATTTAAAACTTAAACTTCAAATATATATCTAATCATTTTTACGGTAATTTCTCATTTCATACTTTTATTTCATAAATTATTATTTACCAAATCAACTTTAAGGATATATGTAAATTAAACAACAACAAAAAAATTCGTGAATAAAAAACAAATAGAAAAAAAAAATTTTTTTATCGAACTGAGACAAGGTTCGAACCCAGGGGTGCTGAAATAGCTCCCGACTGGGATTTGTATGGGTATCAGCCACGTCTCAGCGAACTGATCCATGACCCACCGAAAGTATGCAGTGAAAATTTCCCACTTGAATCTATCGATGAACATTTTACAAAAGCAACTAATTTGTTATTTTTGTTAATAAGCTAATTATTGGGCTTTCACTCGTAAGGAAGACTTATCGACAAATTTAACAAAATTAAATTGTTAAAAATTAAAAATTAAAAAAAAAGAAATGCCCACACCGAGAATTGAACCCGGGCCTCCCGGGTGAGAGCCGTATACCCTAACCACTAGACTATGTGGGATAGAAGGCACTCTTTTCGTGTTCTATTTATAGCTATCAATTTTTTTTGGGGCTCTCTAAAGAGCGAGAAGAGCGAGTTTGCTGATTTTATTGCTCTTCATACGTACGCAATGCACTTGTAGTAGTCGTTTTGACTTGTCTGCCTGAACGCAGTCGACGATGGTTTTTGCGAGCGTTACTTCTGAATCGCTCTCAGCAACTACGTCATAAGATCAAAATTTCTTGGCGTCTTTTATATGTGACTGGTAAATTAAAAGGTAAAGCTGTCAGTAAAAGCATAAAACGACTTGTCTGCCTGAACGCAGTCGACGATGGTTTTTGCGAGCGTTACTTCTGACTCGCTCTCAGCAACTACGTCACAAGATCAAAATTTCTTGGCGTCTTTTATATGTGACTGGTAAATTAAAAGGTAAAGCTGTCAGTAAAAGCATAAAACGTATCGAATTTCAATCTTTAGAGTTTCTAGCCAAATATGATAAATTATTAATAAAGAATCAAAAGTTAAAAAAAAAAATGTATTTATTTTGTATGTAAAAATCAAAACAACATTGCTAACAAACTATCTTTAAATTATTTTCATTAAACTATGCATTTTAAACAAAAATTTGGCAATATCTTATCTGGATTACCTTATGCTGTTAAATTTTAGTCTACTAATTTATGAGCTTTAATTTAAAATTTATGCATTTGACGATGTTATAAATCCTCTTGAACAATTTTTTAAATTCTATATCTAACGCTATTAATTTTAGTGGCTAGCTTTAAGCAAATCAAGCGTAAATTATAAATATGAAGCAAACTGTTAAACTTCGTTAAACTATTTTTTAAATATCTCTCTGCTGCATATTTCAATTTTAATTTCTTACACGTCTTTCAGTTTGAGTCGCACCAAAAACAATTCTAATTCATTCAGTACTGTGTTTAGTTTCTGCATTCCTATTAAATGTTCCATTCAATTGTTCCCGTTGCGCTATAGTTTGGAGATATCGTTGCCTATTCGTTGTAGTACTGTAAACGAATAGTTTCATCTGGGAAAAAATTACTAAATGGATGAAACTTTCAGGAATTGTTAGGGACCTTTTTCTTAAACCGTCCACAATAAGCACATTATTTGAATTATATAAAAATAAGAATATAACAAACAACAAAACATGAAAATTACCACAAAAAAAAGCTTTTAAGTTGCTATGGCTGCAAAAATCGCTAAAAATTGGAGAAAACTGAAATAAAAATGTAAGAATGCTAAAAATTACTGAATTACTTACTCTTCAGAATCTTCTACCTTAGAACATATAGAGAGTGTGTCCGACTTTTGGTGTTTTGTTCGATCATAACCTTAAATTCGTCAATAAAGCTATAGGTCTTCATGCTTTTATTATGGGTCGGTCTAAAGAGCTTAAAGACCCTTACACAACCAAACTTCTTTATATCTCTCCTGTCTGTCTTATTTTAGAATGTTGTTCTTGCGTTTGGAGTCCTCAATACTACGTTTATCAGGATATGGATTGAGTCATGTACAAAAGCAATTTCTCCTTTTTGCACTTCGGTGACTTAAACTGGGACCCAAATATTCGATTATCGGCATAATTCTGATAGACTTCGCCTTATAAAATTGCCTTCCTTAAATCATCGCAGACCATGCCATGGCGTGTTCTGCTTGCATCAGCTGTTACTCGGTCTTATCGATTCCAATGTTACTTTTGTTATACCTTCTAGAGTAACTCGTAATTTTCGACCTTTAGCCTTACTATTTTGAAGATCTAATTATAATTTACACAATCCTTTTTGTGTCTTATGCTCTAATTATAATAACTTTTATAAATTTCTCTTTTTCGAACGGTCTATTTAATCTATCACTTCTTTATTCTTGAGTTACCTTGATTTGCCACTTCGAGCATCCTTGACCAGTCCTATATTATGAGTCATTCTTTTGGTCAACGGTGATCCCTTTTTTTTTATATAATGTTTAATTTTTAACTTGCTTCCTTGTTTCAACATTTATATTGTAAATCAAAGTATCTGACCAGTTCTTGATGTGAGATGGTGCATATCATTAAAAACTTCATCCATCGGTCCAGAGACGCGGATTAGTTATACCCTCTTTTTTTCTTTTCTTAATAAATTTACTTTTTTTTCTCTCTAGATAAGGTCAACTTGTCTTAGTTGTACTCCTCCAATAAAGAAATTAAGCAAATTTGTTGATTTTAAATTTAATTAAGCATTAAATTGAATGTTAAAAGAATCAGGAAAAATTTTACTTTCCAGAGAAGTAAAAATTTTTGTATTTTTGTGATCGGTATAAATAATGAAAATAGATTTACTAACAAGCCAAAAGGTGTGACCACATTTATTTTTGAAGCCTTTTTGGAATGCATTGCAAAAAATTTGCTCATACCCCCAAATACCAAAACTCGGTTTTAGAACAGGTACCTAACGGTCCCCAAAAATTGCATCTATTAAATATTTTTCTCCAAAAAAACTTATTTTGTTAAGCTTCATTTATTTTATTTTATTTATTGTGAAGCTTTGTGTTTCTTTTCTGCACTCCAGTAATTCCAGTCAAGTGTTCCAGTTGAGTCTTCCATTGAAGGGCTGCAGCTCAGTGTTCCTTGAAAATTTCATCCATCAAGTATTTTAATTTATTAAGTATTTTTTTCCAATTAACGCCTTATTTGAGCCTTCGCTTACTGTGGCCTTGGGCTAGCTTAGTGCACTCTAGTAATTCCAGTCAAGTGTTCCAGTTGAGTGTTTCATTGCAGTGCTTCAGTTCAGAATTCCTTGAAGATTTCAATCATTAAGTATTTTTTGCCAATAAGCGCCTTATTTGAGACTTTTTGTTTCTGCAGTCCAATAATTCCAGTCAAGTGTTCCAGTTGAGTGTTCCAATGCAGTGCTTCAGTTTAGTGTTCCAATTGCGTTTCAGCTTATAGACACCGCACACTGTTCCTTTTGATTTAATCTTCGGTAAGTGTTCCAGCTAGGTCATCTCATTAGCACAATTTTCCATGGAAGTGCTTCAATTTGTTGCAGCCATTTGTATAAGGACTTTGCCGGAACAAGAAAAGATTAAAAACATAGTTTTAATCTTTAATTGACCACAGCATAAAACTGGCATTATTTGCTGGCAAGGATCAGATAAGTTGCTAACAAATTCTTGAAAGCAAGCAGTCGATGTCAGTAGACCATCAATCGTCTTGCTTGAAAAGCAGCATCCGCAATTCCTTTAAAATTCCTGGAACTCAGACAAGTTGTGAGTTTTGCTATTTTGTGTTTTATTTTTTTTAGTAATTTTTTTTTTTGTTGCACCAACCCCCCCTGAAGTTGCATTCCGCTGAAAATGAGCTAACCAACTGAAACTGAAGCTGGCAGCAAACTTGGCGTAGTGTCTTTGGTGCACAAACTTAATTAGTTTTCTGCCACTAACTATGCTCCAGGGTGAAGCTTGTAAGGGTTACGGGACGCGAACGGGTTGCTATAGTGTTGAAGCGGGTGGTGGCGGGGTGTGGGTAAGTTTGTGTATTCCCTTGCAGCGAAATGTTTTATTAGCAACAAAAGCGTTGCATAAGCTCAGGCGCCACTTCACTCTTGCGGTTGGTTATCGCAGCTTGACTTTAGTTTGTTTAGCAGTTCCTTCCGCCAGCTAAATGCAATAACCCCCCCGTTGCCCCGCTACCGAAAAAAACAAAGACAATGAGCAGAGGAGTGTGCTATGAGTAGATGCGGCAGCTTCCAGGGAAACAGTCGAGTGTGGGGGTAGGGAGGGCTAGAGAAGCTTTTTCAAGAGAACTTATTGAAATGTTGTCTGTTGTTGCAGTGTTGTGTTTGTTGGCGGTGGCAGCGTTCCAAAATGGTGCATTAATTTTTGGCTTATAATCGAAAAGCCCCATCAAGCCAAAAGTCAGAGCTGGAGCTGGCTCTGGATACACCACAACTTGACTGGGTATTAACAATAAATGAAGCAATTATATAAATTTTGTTTTCTATCTAATACTTTTAGCGCACTTCCGGGCAAAGTCTTTTGCGGAATTAATAACAATATGATGTGCTTGTGTGTGTGTGTGCGTGTGCGTGCATCTCAGTGTATGTGTGTGTGTGTAAAGCACAGCGTGACTGCTTTACTAATTAGGTGCGAGAGAGCTTGCCGCATGCTGCTGCAGTCACGATCCTTGCCACCTGCGAGGCATCAAAACTAACACAAGTTAAGCATAACTATGCACTAGTATAGTACCTGCTACAGCTGTATGTGTGTATCCTTGTATCCATGTATCCGTGTATGTGTGTACAGGTTAATTGCGTGTAGCTCACCTGGTATTAGCAACGTTGATGCGGGTAATAAACTTGCCCGGCCCGAGCTGGGGCATTGCCCGTTATGCCCCAGCCAGTACGCCCGGGAAGTTAGAAAGTAACTTTCGTTTTTCCACTGCTTTATCAACGTTAACATTTTTTGCTGCATAATTATGGCAGTCAGGGCGGGGCAGCCTCATCCCACACAGCCTACATCCTACAACCCACTGGCTCCAGCATGTTTAACAATTGTTATTTGAAGTGTAAAAAAATAAAAATTGGAGTGTTAAAGGTGTGCAGCTAACAATATGCTCTATCGTCAAGTATTTGGAAATATTCCGAAAGCTGAACGGCGATTTTTTTTAAGAGTATTTCGAATTTTTAAGTTGAAGAAAGAGTTAGTTGCAAATTACAGAACGTCCACCTGCGCCGGAAAATGAAACTTCTTCACACTCTTTGACCTCTTTTGTATGGTATGGTTGGTTGGTTGGTTTGGGTGCCGTTTGAGTGACAACATATTCAAACTCAATTAGCGCTAATGCGGCATTTTGTTACCCCACTTATGGGAACCACTGCTGTTCGGTTTAATCAAATCATCTCGATCCGTTAATAAACCTGCTGATGTCGTCTATGTTCTTTTCTGCCAAGTCACGTAGGCTTCCTAACGCGAAGCTTCCTAGTGCTCTGTGGCGTAAGGACCCCAATCGTGGGCACTCACATAAATAATGATAAACTGTCTCTTCTGTGTTCTCCTGGTCACAGCTTCGGCATCTGACGTTGTAGGGCCAGCCCATTTTTTTTGCATGGTCTCCTAACGGCCAATGTCCGGTTATTGTCGATGCTATTCTGAAGATCATTGTTCTTGGCTTGTTTAGCAGTTCGGCCGTTCTACGCTTGTCGTATCGCAGCCAAATTTCTTTTGCAATCTTGCAAGTGCCAATATTTTTTGATCTGGTTTCAGCCTTGTTCTGAGCTCGCAGAAGTAGTTCTCTCTTGATAGCGCTGAGGGGTATTTGACAGCTACTTCCGCTGCTTCGCCATCTGATGCTCCTTTTCTCGTCAGTTCATCAGCTTTTTCATTCCCGTATACGTTCCTATGTCCGGGAACCCATACTAGAGCGATGTTCATTCTGCTTGCAAGGGCATTGAGATCTCTTTGCATTGTCTGATGATTTCTAAGTTCACGATTGGCGATTTGATCGCCAGCAAAGCTGCTTGACTGTCGGAGAATATACACACCTCAGCCAGCTGACTCGGATGATTATTCAACACCTTACATGCTTTTCTGATACCAAAGACTTCCGCCTGGAAGATACTGTTTCTGCTACCTAGGCGATAGGAGAGAGATACTTCGAGTTCGTCCGAGTAGACCCCTGCTCCTACACCGCGATCCATCTTGGATCCGTCAGTATAGATTGCAGCTGCGTCTGGTCTTATTACCCTGTTCATGTCCCACTCCTTTCGCGTCGGGAATCTGACGTCGAACCTCTTCTTGAAGTCCAGTACTTGTGTTATGTAATCTATTGATTTGCTAGTCTCTTGACCCTTCAGAATGCTGCCATGTCCGAAGGTACTAGTCCTCCAGAGTCCAGTTTCCTTGATTCTGGTGGCCGTGTTTGCTGCAGTTAGCTTTAATGTATAATTTGTATGGAATACTAATAATAATAATATAAATGAAACAGATGTGTCTGCTTCCATATTGACCAGTAATGTGAATCCACCAATCATCCCTGCTTTCGATATATTTGGCAGCACAGACCTGAAAGTGATCCTATAATTCTATATCTTTGACAATAAAAATAGCATCAACGGCCGTGTTTTGGACATCGAGTCCGAAAATATGATATTGGGATCATGCAAAAACGAAAAAGAACTAAATTTTCATTTTTCATCTTAAAGGTTTGCTACTGACTCATTAAAGTATCTCATGGAGCAGTTCCTTGAACAAGTGAATATTTCGTGAAAACAATGATGAAACTCTAAAGGAATACTCGGTTGGAGTGTAGGCGGTTGTCGAAGACTTTTTGGGAAATCCACTGAAATTTTTTTGGTGACTCTTGAAAACTTGGTGATAGGTAGAAAATGAGTAGAGTGAAAAGATTTAAAAATCAAGGTGGCCCAATTTCAAGTTGAATGGGATGTATCTACTGACTATTGTTGAAGCATTTTCCAGATTTATTAAAAGTTCACAGATTAGTTATAATCAAGTTAGTGAATTAAGAAAACTAAATCGCTTTACGTCAGTGAAAATGGATACAAATAAATTTTTATAAATATTATCAAAAATTGTGTGCAGATACCAAAAACCGTCTGAATGAAAAAATGAAAAAAAATCGAGTTATTAGCAAATAAGTGGACTCGTTGCAAATCGGTTTCGGAAAATAGAATGCGAAAATGTTAAAAAAAAAGAAATATATGACATCACCAGAATAGACCCATCGGGCCAGAAGGGCGCACAATAGATCCTACGGGTCGTAGTGAAGCATACCTAACTAATATTATTAGCTAAAATAATCCTAATTTAATTTAAGACTTATGTGAACCTAATAAGCAACAAAATGTTGACCTTTTCACCAAGCAAAATTTGCCATAAATTATAAATTTTCTTAAAAGCAATAAATGGATGCAGAGTATTCCAGTGCCAACGTTGCCACAGTTTCGTTTCATTTTTTTTTCATTTTGTTGTTATTACTGTTGCCACTGCAATTACAGTTATGCGCCAATGTAGCTTGTGAAGTGGTCAAGTCAGTGGCTGCCACAACGCCCATGCCCCCAGCTCCAGTTCTGGCCATATCTATGAGCCTACCAATGGACACACTGTTCAGAGTCAGGAGGCAGAAGGCATGCGGCATGAGGCACTTGAACCGTGTTGGTGCACAAACAAAAAAAAAAACAAGAAGAAAAATAGAGAAAAGAAGCAACCGAAAAGGAATGTAAAAGAAAATTTTGATGGCCGCTTGGACACGCAGCCAATTTGGTCTGTGGAAGTTGTGACGTGAGCTGAAAGCCAACAAGAAATTAACATTATGGGCAACAGAACGCGCCAAGGCGGTAGCTGGGCGTGGTCCACTCTATGCGATGAGTGCGTGCGTGAGTGTGTGCGTGAGCGCGTATGCGTGTCTGTGTGTGTGTGTGTGTGTGTGTGTGTGCCGAAAGGAAATTGGTAAATTTGTCACACTTCATCGGCCATCAAAATCAGCCGCGTCGCTGCTACTCATCGGTTGCACACAAACAAACACACACACATACATATAGCGAAACTTAGGTACAGTCAGACCTCGAAAAACATGATTGTATAAGAGTTGAAAAGGTTTTTGTAAATTTAATAAAAAAAGATTTTTTTTATATTGGGGTCTTACAAAAAAATTCGGTTCTTTATAAAATCATAATCATAAGATCGGAACAAAATTTTCTTACTAAACTTTTATTAAAGTAGAAAAAAATCGAACTAAAAATATAGTTAAATGATGCTTTATAAATAATAATTAGTTTACAATAACCAAACAAAACTCGATTTTACGAAACTGCGAGTAAGAGCTATTAAAAAAAAACAATGCGAAAAAGTGTCGGGATTAAAAGTAAAAGGCACAATATATAATTTTTTTAAAATGACTTTTCGAAAATAAAATACAACGTAATCTTTAACTTATACAAAAAATTGATTTTGAACTCTTATTTTTGAACACAAGCTTATTATTACATTATACAAATTGATATTTAAAATTGTTAATAAGTTTTTAAAAGGGGTTTTATCTTGTTTTTGTAATAATAGTATTTAGTAATAGTTTGAGGTTTGACAAAAACTTTTTATTTTTAAAATAATTATTGACAAATAATTATCAATTGTTTTATACAAGTGTGTCTGTAATGTATATAAGACAGATTTGGGCCTCCGTTGCTCTGGCTTAAAAATATTTTGTATCTATTTTATATAAAAAATAATCAAAGGTTTCAATAGCTTGTGCTCGTTAAATTAACATTAAGCTTAAAATGAAATACAACATTTAATTTGTTAAAATAAAGTTAAATAAAAAAATATAAAATAAAATAAAAAAATACGAATATATTACAAAGAATTAATTCATTAAATTTTAAATATAAATTTTTTATTTTATTATATTAAAAGATGCTCTCAACTAATGCAAAATCATATTATTGATTGGCAATATTGATTTTCGAAATATGTTTCACATTTTTCAATAATTTGTTTGATTATTTAAAAGAAGACTATTAAGCCGTCATTCATTTAAACTTAAATATTAAACCTTACTACATGTAAAGGTGTAAAAATATATTATTGAGATGCAAACTTAGAACTTTCCTTACGTACTTAGCTGCTTAGATATCAATTTTTAATGGATGTTGGGCTTTTTATTTTGGGTATCAAATAATCATTTGATGGCTTCCATTTTATTACACTGTGTACCAATTTTTGGGAGCAGAATGATTTTTGAGAGCAAAAGTACTAAGGGTACAACATTTTTGTAACCTATTTTTCGTATTCTAATCTATTTATAAACAAGATATCGTGTGGAATTAGAAGTAATAAGAAATTAATGTTATCCTATAACGTTTTACTTATAAAATAATGTTTCGAAATTTGTAAAACTTAGCTGGATTCATGAATTTTGTAATACTTAAAGACAGCTATCTATATATTTAAAAGAAACTTATGTTTTACGTGTTACGTAAGTTCTCATGAACGCATCAATGAATTTCAAATCGTTTAGCGTGTGTAAGAAGTTGTCAATACGGAGGTTTTAAGCCTATTTCGATGTGTTTGTATGTATTGGTTTGTGAAATAAACGCATTTTTGTGAATATCGGTTTTTGTGTATATATTGCCATATATTCAAAAACTGGTATTGTTGTTTATCAATGTTCGAGATCCAACATCGTTTCAATCATTGAGAACAGTGAAAGGCGTATTGTGTGCAACGTATCGAGAGGCATGTCAAAAATTGAATTTGTTGGAAAATGACTTGCACTCGGATCAAACTTTAGCAGATGCTGCTATTACTGCTCATCAATATCAAATAAGTGTTATATTTGCGATTATTTTGGCAACAATTTTTTTATCAAGTCCACCTGAATTGTGTATAAAAAATCAAGATTATTTATCAGATGATATTTTGTTTCGAGTACGTCAAGCAAAACGCAAGCCAATGATGGAAATTACGCCGAAAGTTTTGCAATGAAGCTTTACTTCATATCGAAGATCTCTGCTTAGCGATGGCTACTAAAGCATTAGGGCAATTTGGAATGCCGTCTTTAATCGATCAATGCATGATGTATTTCAATTGGAAGAAATGCAACTAATCAAATTAACTATCAATATAATAGTACTGCCCAGGAACGTGAAGATCGCAATGAACGTGAAAGAATTCGGTTAAGACAGACCCGTGAAGCGCGACATTCGACTAATAATGGTGCAAGTTTGAATCGATCTGGAAACTAATCTAAGAATCTTAAATTTTTCCAGATAAGCTAACTAGAGAATCTTACGATGTTTATTTTCTTTAAGAGTATTCAGTTTGGGCAGTACACTGCCGGGCTCACTAGTAAGATATAAGAAAGACATATGGGAGCACCAAATGTAATTGAGGCTTTTTAATTTTGTTCTCACCTCTGCCATTTTCGGCAATATATATAAAAGCTTATAATAATAACTATATTGTAGTGTTTTAGCACCTTAAATAATTCATGCCCAGATTCGCTATTCCCTAGTATCACAAAAGCATAAGCCAGGTTCTACGGTACTCGTTTCAACATTTTTTTAAATTTTGTTGAAGTTTTAAACTTATTGCTCACTCAATTATTAAAGAATTGAGGAGTTCCTATAGACAAATAAGTTAAACGGAAATAAATATTCACCACACCACGCTAAAATTCATCACGCGTATACTCACTATATGGTGGCCGTCGGTGGCGTAAGTGGTAGCGTACTCGCCTCTAAAACCGAAGGTCGGTGGTTCGATTCCCCGCAGGTAGCACTGATGCATTTGCCTAGCACTGGCATCGCTTGCTCAAAGACGCTATTTGCCATGAAAGTCTCTATTAATTAAAGACACCGCCGTTCGGATTCGGCTATAAGCTGTAGGTCCCTGTTCTGTTCGAACAGTTATTAAAAGAGATCCCCTCCTCCACTGGGTCAAACAGGGAATTATTTACATATACTGACTCTATGTGGCTTTTACAACCACTCATCACCAAAGCATCAACAACAATAATTTGTAACAAAATTATTTCTTGTCCGGTTTCTCAATTTACAATGTAAGGCTCAAAATTCTGATGCAGCGTAGTCGGCACATGCATGAGTGTAAGTCAGTGATGGGCAATTCTCATACAAACAAAAGGCGGATAAGAGTGCAAGAACCGTAATCAAGCAAAAATGCGTGAGAGATTTTACATGGACCGTGCATGAGCCGACTGCGGCTGAATTGTCTTCAATAGCCTCGTGAGATATGTAAATTGAGAGACAGCACATTAAGTGTAAAGTTTCTCTCTCTCTCGTTTGCGCGTCATTGTCGATCTTGCGCTCTTATGCGGTCCTGCTAACTGCGCTGCTTACTAATACAAGCAAATTAGTTAGCTTGAAAGGGTTGAGCCCACAGCTTCACTTAACTTTTGTCGCGTTATGCGTGTTGTCACTGTAGTTAGGCTTGCGAAAACGTTTGGACTGATTGTTGCTACCTGGCACAACAACAACAACGACGACGACGAGTAGGACAAAAAGTCTATGATATGTTGTAGTTGTTGGCCTTGTTTTAGTTTATTTTGACGGAACTTTGCTTATTATTTACCGCAAGCCAGAAACATTCAACATATTTTTTTTGCTCTCTTTATTATTTTTTTTATGTTTATTTTTGAAGTTGTTTGATAAATTGGCCAAAGTGCCTGAGATGAGTAAGTAGCGTTTAGTTAAGGTATGGTCGAACTTTTGCCACTTGGCTGCCAAAGTAGCATCTTCAATTCCTAAACATTGTCCGCATTATTTGTCTCAGACACACACACACACATACACTCATACCAGCGTTGCCAACTTGCCGCAAACTTCAACTCGTTGCCTTAGTCGTCTTAAGTGGTTGCACTTGAAGCCAGAAACTGTTCCAAGTCAACGCATTTGGAATTTTCCTGACAAAACTTAAGCTACGGGCATCACCCTATTTGGCAACTAAACTGTGGCAGCAACTATTTGCTACAACAACAATATTGGGTTACCTTGGGAATGCATATATACTCGTAAATGCCATCTCGCTTGTGGTTTTCCATGTACTCTCGTTACTCTCTTAGTGTTTTGCACTCCTAGCCCCTATCCCCTACCCACGACCCTCCACCCCGTCAGCGTTGGGTCTGGCTCTGTGGTTTTATCAAAATTATTCTTAGTGGCAATGCCAAAGTTGCGGTTGCACCGCTCGTTCATGTTACATGAAATGCTAATGAGAAATTTATGCATACATGCGGCAGGTGGCAGGTGGCATGCGGCAGGTGGCATCTCAGTTCAAGTGCCAAATGGCAACGCCGGTGCCTTTAAGTGCAACCAATGCACAATTAGCGTAAATGCCTCAAATGGTGCAGCTGCATAGACTATCAGAAACATTATAGCGCATTATGTAGCAAGTACCTAGATATAGAGCAGTATATATATAGGTATGTGTCAGTTTCGTAATAGTGCTATTTGTGTTTTATTTTATTGGCTGAGGAATTGAAGTTTGGCAGCTTAGCAAAATGCCGCAACATCAAGTTGGCTCTGTCAGAGTTGCCAAACTTTATAAAAAAGCCATTTAAGCTTTGCATTAATAGATTGAGATGATATTGAAGACGAAATAAAAGTAAGTAGTTTAGCGGCTAGCTCTGCCAGGGTTACAAAACTTTGTAAAAAAGACAATTTTTAGATGGAGATGATATTGTGGATGAAATGAAAGCTTGTTGCATAGGGGGGAAAGGGTTTTTAAAAGGTGATGAGTGAACAAATTAAAAAAAATGAATAAAATACAAAAGAAACTGGCAGCACATCAGGAAGCAAAGGGAGATTTCGACCACATAAGAGATTGATAGACAGAGTGCATGAAGATCTTTAAGGAATAGACATATATATTATACATAAGTTCCTCTAACACCCGAAACGGCGGCGTTTGATTATTAGTTTAATAGGAAGCTCATTTGTGGCTTTCAGTAATTCCGCATTAGAAATGGTGCGTGGCCACCAAATCCTTAAGATTTTACGCAAGCATGAGTTGACAAAGGTTTGCAGTTTCCGGATCACAACCGATGTAAGCGGCCAGGACTCGCAAGCATATAATAGGACGGATTTTACGTTGGAGTTAAAAATCCGAAGTTTCGTCTTGAGCGATATCGCGTTAGATGACCAGGTATTGTTTAGTAGCGCGAATGCACCGCGGGCTTTGTTTTTACGGTTGGCGATGTCAGCGGATGAACCGCCTGCTGCAGGAATAGATATCACTAATTGGAATAAGACGTCACTAATTGGAATAAGAATAGACATCACTAATTGAAAGCGATCCTCTGATAAAGAACAGAGGAATGCTGTTATACGACCGGCTTAAGGAAGAAGAACAGTGAACAATCTGATTTTGGAGATAGCTCTGCTAGGGTTGCCGGACTTTGTAGAAAACGGATAGACGGAGTGCATCTATGTAGAATTTGATTCACTAATTGAAAAGACAAAGCAAGAGATAGAGAAGAGAAGAATGATGTTATACGACAAGCTTAAGGAAGAAGAACAGTAAACAAACTGATTTTGGAGATAGTTTGACCTGGGTTGCCAGATATAGCAAAAAAAAAGAACATTTTTAGATTGAGACGATATTGTAGATGAAATGAAAGCTTTTGGCTTACAGGGGAAATGTTTTTCAGAAAGTCAGCATTTAATTGATTATTAGACTTACATAAGTGAACAAGCTAATTTTGGAGGTAGCTCTGCCTGGGTAGTCAGATGTTGGAGAAAGTTTCATTTAAAGATTGAGACGTCATTGCAGATGATATAAAAACTAGTGACTTATAGGGATATTGTTTTTCAAAAGTCAACATTTAATTGTTGAGGTAGCTCAGCCAGGATTGACGGACCGTAAAAAAAAGGCATTTAAATTTGGGATTAGTAGATTTCACATTTTTGCATTTGTAGACAAAAGTAAATCTATTGGCCCTCCCTTTATGTTCTTTCCAAATTGGCCGAGGCAAAATTTGGGAATTATTTGTGTTATGATGAAAAGACATTTTTTCCCCATAAGGGTTCCTCAGAAAGAAGTGAGAACTGCGACCATAAGATCTTTTGTACCATACCCATAAATTACGGCAAAAGACTCCGCTTTCCCTATGAATAGCAGTAGGTCTTTTGTTGGTATTGACCTAAGTTGGAAGGAACTAATCCCCTCCTATCCCATGTGACAGGCTCTCTCCCATACCAACGCTGGGCAGTCACAGAGAATATGTCTGGTGGCATCGTCTTCCAGACAGAGTCTGCACTCTGAAGAGTCCGATAGGCTAATTTTCTGTAGATGGTATCTAATAGTGTGGTGGCCAGATAGGTATGCTACCAGGAGTTGTAAGTCCGCCTTGCTAAGACCTCTTTTCTTGATTATATCCAGAGCTATGGCAAGCACTCTTGCTTGACGCAGCCCCGGTAAGGAGAACCATTATTTTCCATGTTTTCCTTCAGCCCATTTGTTTATCCTGGTCTTGATTATGGGCCAACCAATATCACAGAATGCCGCAGGAGGTGTAATCAGGGTGGAGGCACCCTGTCGTGCTAGATCATCAGCGATCGTGCTACCATCCATTCCTAAGTGTCCAGGCAACCAACATAGCACGACTTTGCTCCGGCAGGACAGGGTTTGGAGGTAACTATGGCATTCTTCAACCATCCTGGAGGAGATGCTCCTGGATGATAATGCCTTAAAAGCAGCTTGGCTATCTGAATAAATGCAGTTGTTTGCTTCCGTAGTTCCCTTGAGAAGGATACTAAGGATGCAGATCTCTATGACATGAATCTCCGCTTGAAAGACGCTGGGCCAGATGCCCGTTACGGTAGAGATTCTGGTGTTGGGTCCAACGACTCCAAGATACGTACAAAAATGTACACCCTGCTCAGTTTTGGACCCATCCGTGAACCATTGTTGCCACAGGGAATGCTGATAAAAAAGAAAAACAGCAAAATTGTAAGTATTTTCATAATAAAAGAGCTTCCTGTTTTTATTGTTTAATGAGATTTTTATTGTAGAATAGTTAGCCCTTTTTATCTCGACGAAATTCAAAATGGCGACTCTTTTTTGACTCTACACGCAGAAATTCGTCACCGAATTTCAGTTCCCCAGCCCCTTGTAGTGAATTGAAATGAAAAATGTTTTTTGTTTATTGAAATTAATGATTCTTAATGGTAATTCTTTATGGTTTATACTGAGTCTGAATCAGTTTTGAAAAAAATGTAACTGAATTGTCAAAGTTAAAAAAAAAGAGTTTTGTTTATTAATATTAATGAAATTCCCTATGGCTAATATTAAATCAGAAGGAGTTTTTATGAAAAATGAACTGAAATGTGGACGTTTAAATGTTTGAAATTATTTAAAATTTTTCGAATTTGGTTGATAGTAGTTTCAATAGTTTTTACTTAATCTATATATAGATCTGATCCTTTTTGTATATACAAAATTTTGTTCACAATATGTTACTGAAAAAATTGCCCAAAAATATGTTTTACGAATAATAAACTATATAACGATGCTTAAGAAAGAAAAAGTTGTAGTTTTTTTTATAAACTAGTCTACAAAGCGCAACTTTTTTTTTTAATATCTCTTTAAAAATATTTTAAAACACGCAGTTCGTAAATAAAAAATGGCAGCATTTTGAAATTGCGCCAGCTCTATGTAGCTTACTGTAACCAAATTATCGATAACAAAAAAACTACCAATAATCGATATTTGATGCTATTTCCAATAATTCATATCTGCTTCAAGGAAATTAGTTAACAGGCTGCAATGTTTTAAACACCATATAAGTTATTTTTTAGCTCTTTTTAAGTATGGAGCTTACTTGGATTTTTCCTAAGCCAATTTCTGGATTCGCTGGGCTTAAATGCTTTAAATAGTAGCTAGATTTGAGATTTTTATTTTTATTACATTGCTTTATTATCATCTTTGGATTTTTGTAAAAATTCATGATTTTCTTTAGCATAAGCTTTAACCGATTTTAACCATTTACGAAAATTTTTAAAATTGTTTTAAAACGTTCGAAAAAAAAAATGATTTTTTTTCACTTTTGGTGATTTGACATTGCTTAAAAATAGCAATTTGATAATTTTGTAATGCATATTGTTAGTACAAGCCATACAAAAAACTAGATCCTTTCAAACATGCTTTAAATGAAGGATATCGGAAGAATAAATCAAGACGTGCGCTTGAAACTCTGATGAAAAACATGGTTTCGAGAAAAACGCGCTTGAAGTTTTTTGAAAGACCCTCAGCGCGCCCGACTTAGGTGCGTTCAAGACACTCCATTTCTATAAATATCGATTGCACCGAAAAATCTTTTCTAAGAATATGTAGCTTTTATTTTGCTTCAAAAATAAAGTCGGTTTTCTAGACCAAATTTGAAAGAACCTCCCCTTAATTGGGAGGATTTCTGGATTATGCTCACATGACTTCTTCTTCTTCTTCTTCTTATGTGGCCATAACAACCCGATTACCGGATTACGGCCTGCCTTAAAACAACTCTCCAGGAAGTGGTCCGAGTCAACATTTGGACCACGAAAGGTGCGCACGTCTAGCACGCTGGAAGCATGCCTTCCGTCAATCACAACGTGATCGATCTAGTTGCGGGTCGACCGATCGGGGGACAGCCAAGTGGCTTTATGAATATCGAGATGCTGGAACCTGGAGCTACAGACTACCATGTTTCGTGCCGCCGCGAAATCGATCAGCCTCAGACCGTTGGGGGAACTGGTCTTGTGGAGGCTGAACTGCCCGACAGTGGGACCAAAGATACCTTCTTGCTTCTTCGAGGACGACCTTGATGTCGTGGTCCGGGCATTTGTCGTACAGGTCCTCGAGTTTCGCCTAGAAGGCATCCTTGACCGCATCGTTCCTCTCTTCCGTCGGGGCGTACGCGCAGATCAGGCTTATATTGCTGAACTTCGCCTTCATGCGGATTGTGGCTAGCCTTTCGTTCACCGGAGTGAACCCAGAGACGTGGTGACGAAGCCTCTTGCAAACCCCGAACCCGCACCCGAATTCGCGCCTCTCCGCATGGCCGCTGTAGTAGATGTCGCAGTGTGCTTGCCTTTTGAACCCTTGTCTTATCCACCGCATTTCCTGGATGACGGTGATATCAGCACTACATTTGCTGAGGGCGTCCGCCAGTTGGGCAAAGACCCTATAGAGGGTCAAATCGTTGTCCATTATTCGTTTGCCGTGGTCGTCAACATAAAAAGGAGTCCTTTCCGAGGCTTGTTTCTTGGCCTTCACTGGATAAGTGTTTTTCCGTGGCGGGTTCCAAGCCCTGCGCACAACCCAAATTTAATGTCCAGGGGATTGGACAGCGCCGCACACATTGGTCCACTGACTGGCGGGTGCTTGTCTGCTATCCAGAAGGGGCCACGAGGAGGCTGTGTGTCAACTTGGATAAAAACGGGAACAAGGATCGTTCTGGAGGCTGCCGTGTTGACCACAATCAGAGACTTTGCCTTGTATGCGATATCCCACCCTACCACACCTACCGCTTCATGACTAAACAAACGAATTTGGAAGGTATTCGTTTATTTAGTAATCAAAAATTTCTATAGCTTTAAAGGATTTTAAGAAGCCTCGAAATTTAACTAATGTACACTAAAACTCAATTCTGAGATCTAGGTGAATTTCTCTAATCTAATTACCAGGACTTACCTCAAAATTTTCACCAATATACTACTTTGGAATACTTTTATCATATTTTTGTTTAAACGAACCCCAATTTGCCTTGAATTTTTATCATAAAAATCATCACACTGATAACATTAACAATCACAGCTTACAACGAACGAACAAAAACATCTCTCGCAATGGCATTTAATTTTAATTTGAATTAATGACTTCATTTGCTTGGGAAACTTTGTAATTAGTATTGAGCGCATTACAAAGAGCATACTACAATAATTTATGGCAACAACAACAACATCGACAAGGACAGCAACAGAAACAACAACAACAATAAACCATTCCGAGGCAAGTCCCTCTCGAATCGACAATCAAATTCCGGCACCACAATATTTGCATTTAATTTACCAACAATTTGCGTTTTCTTCATTTTGGAAAATGGAAAATTTTAAACATGCCGTCGAAGTATCGTCAATTGGTCTGCTCGACCAATGCTGGACGATGAGGTCCGGAGTGGGGGGTACCGTGTGGCACTCTCTCGAACTTGAGCAGCATTGGCTGACACTTGAGTTGCGCCTGCCAAGTTTTTCCAGCTTTTGCGTCTTTTTGGTCCTTTACACACTTTGCCGTCTTTTTATGAGCCACAGCTGCCAATATGCGAAGGCATTGCCAACAGCTGGCACAGTTTTTGGTCATGGCCAAAAATTTGTAGTCTGTTGGTAATATGCAGGGCAACAATTTGGTGGTGGGAGGCGAGGCGAGGCTACGCTACCAAATTAAATCGATGCTAAAATTTACAAAAAAAAAATACACACATATATAAATACATAACTATGTTTATATAAATAAGCGAATTTTGGTTGTGTATTGGTAAGCCAAATTTATGGCGTATTAAAGCGGCCACTATAGTTATCTGCAGCTGTTTGGCCAGCTAAATTTATTTATAATTTAATTTTGCTATCAATTATAATTAGTTTCTTTTTTTATATTTCAGCTGCCAATCTGAACTCTAAAACGGAAGTTCAAAGTAAGTTTTAAAATAGTTTTATTACTTTATAGCAAAAAAATGTTTTTCGGTTTTTAAGGTTATAATTAAGATTTGGTCCTATTATAGCCGACGACGCCACTGATTCGTATCTAAGGTTAATTTTGCTCTATCTCTCTCTTCTCGTTTAGAAGTTATGGCCATTTGAAGTCAAAAACATCAACTTTGTCCGATTGGCTTAACATTTGGTCCTATTGTAACTGACAACGCCACTGATTCGAAAATGTGGCTATTTTTGCTCTATCTCTTCTCGTTTAGAAGTTATGGCCATTTAAAGAAAAAATGTCAACTTTGTCCGATTGGCTTAAAACTTGGCCCTATTGTAGCTGTCGACGCTACTGATTCGAAAATGTGGTTGGTTTTTGCTCTATCTCTTCTCGTTTCGAAGTTATGGCCATTTAAAGAAAAAAATGTCAACTTTGTCCGATTGGCTTTAAGCTTGACCCTATTGTAGCTGACGACGCCACTGATTCGAAAATGTGGTTATTTTTGCTCTTATCTCTTCTCGTTTAGGAAGTTATGGCCATTTAAAGAAAAAACATAGTCAACTTTGTCCGATTGGCTTAAAGCTTGGCCCAATTGTAGCTCGACGACGCCACTGATTCGAAACTGAGGTTATTTTTGCTCTATCTCTTCTCGTTTAGAAGTTATGGCCATTTGAAGAAAAAACATCAACTTTGTCCGATTGGCTTAACACTTGGCCCTATTGTAGCTGACGACGCCACTGATTCGAAAATGTGGCTATTTTTGCTCTATCTCTTCTCGTTTAGAAGTTATGGCCATTTAAAGAAAAAAATGTCAACTTTGTCCGATTGGCTTAAAACTTGGCCCTATTGTAGCTGTCGACGCCACTGATTCGAAAATGTGGTTATTTTTGCTCTATCTCTTCTCGTTTAGAAGTTATGGCCATTTAAAGAAAAAAATGTCAACTTTGTCCGATTGGCTTTAAGCTTGACCCTATTGTAGCTGACGACGCCACTGATTCGAAAATGTGGTTATTTTTGCTCTATCTCTCTCGTTTAGAAGTTATGGCCATTTAAAGAAAAAAATGTCAACTTTGTCCGATTGGCTTTAAACTTGGCCCTATTGTAGCTGACGACGCCACTGATTCGAGAATGTGGTTATTTTTGCTCTATCTCTTCTCGTTTAGAAGTTATGGCCATTTGAAGAAAAAAATGTCAACTTTGTCCGATTGGCTTAAAACTAAGTTCTATTGTAGCTGACGACGCCACTGATTCGAAAATGTGGTTATTTTTGCTCTATCTCTTCTCGTTTAGAAGTTATGGCCATTTAAAGAAAAAAATGTCAACTTTGTCCGATTGGCTTAAAACTAGGTTCTATTGTAGCTGACGACGCCACTGATGCGAAAATGTGGTTATTTTTGCTCTATCACTTCTAGTTTAGAAGTTATGGCCATTTAAAGAAAAAAATGTCAACTTTGTCCGATTGGCTTTAAACTTGGCCCTATTGTAGCTGACGACGCCACTGATTCGAGAATGTGGTTATTTTTGCTCTATCACTTCTAGTTTAGAAGTTATGGCCATTTAAAGAAAAAAATGTCAACTTTGTCCGATTGGCTTTAAACTTGGCCCTATTGTAGCTGACGACGCCACTGATTCGAGAATGTGGTTATTTTTGCTCTATCTCTTCGCGTTTAAAAGTTATGGCCATTTAAAGAAAAAAATGTTAACTTTGTCCGATTGGCTTTAAACTTGGCCCTATTGTAGCTGACGACGCCACTGATTCGAGAATGTGGTTATTTTTGCTCTATCTCTTCTCGTTTAGAAGTTATGGCCATTTGACGTAAAAAACATCAACTTTGCCCGATTTGCATTATGAATTCCTTCTACCTGGTCAAACTGTCAAGAAGGAATACTATCTGATGCGTCGTTTGCGTGAAGCTATTCGTAAAAAGGGGCCGGATTTATGGATAGACAACTCTTGGTTTCCACACCACGATAATGCGCCGTCTCACACTGCACTGATTTTTCGTGATTTTTTCGCCAAAAATACAACCAATATCGTTCCGCATTCACCTTATTCATCTGATTTGGCTCCGTGTGACTTCTAGCTATTTCCAAAACTCAAAAGACCAATCCGAGGAAACCGTTTTGAGTCGATTGAGGACATTCAACGTGAATCGGTGCGCGCTCTGAAGGCTATACCGGAAGAATTTTTGACATGAACTTATCAGCGCGGTCAGCTTATGAACGGTGTGGTCACGCTCTCAGAGACCATCATACATAAAACATACAAGAAAATGATTGCCAAATGACTATGCCCATTATATATCGTACCTCTCACGTGTGTCAGCACGCAGGATTTACACCTAAATGAATGGTGCTGGAAATTGCCATAGACTGACATCGTCGTCATTACAACCCGCTCTCGGGTTACAGCCGACCTCAGCAGCTCTCGCCAGGCGCCTCTGCTTTGCGCGCGCCTTCTCCAATTAGAAATACCAAGGGAGGATAGGTTCTCTTCCACTTGATCTCTCCATCGGAGTCGTGGTCGTCCCCTCCGTCTTCCTTCGTCGGCTTTCGCTTCGAATACCTTTTTTGCTGGAGCATCATCCATACGTACGACATGGCCGAGCTAGCGCAGACGTTGTATTGTGATGCGCTGGACAACATCCATGTCATCGTAGAGCTCGTACAGCTCGTGGTTCATCCGTATGCGATAGCCTTCCTCAAAACGTACGGGACAGAAGATTTTGCGTAGAATTTTCCTCTCAAACACCCCAAGAGCAGCTGCATCTGTCCGTGACACAACCCATGCTTCTGCGCCGTATAAGAGCACGGGCAAGATGAGCGTCTTGTAGAGTGTTACTTTGGTTGGTCGAGAGAGGTCTCTGCTGCACATCTGCTTACTGAGACCATAGTAACGCCTATTTGCAAATGTAATTCTCCGCTTTTTCGCCAGGCTGATGTCATTTTCAATGTTAACGGCGGTGCCAAGGTACGTGAATTCCTTGACCACTTCAAAAGTATAGCGGTCCGCTACAACATGGGAGCCCAGACGCCGAGCGTTCCTGTTTGTAGACAGCGTATACAGCATATATATATCGCCTTGCCCTCGTTAACCGATAGACCCACTTTCGCTGACTCCTTTTCCATTGTGGAAAATGCAGCAGTAACATCTCGCTTACAACGCCCGATGATATCGATATCATCCGCGAATGCAAGAAGCTGGACACTTGTAAAAAATAGTGCCATTGCGATGTACACCGGCCTTCCGCAGTACCCCTTCCATCACGAAATTAAAGAGGTCGCATGATAGAGGATCGCCTTGTCTGAAACCTCGAACAGTATTGAAAGGTTCGGAGAGGGGTGTTCCTACCTTAACAGAGCTGATGGTGCCGCTCAATGTCATTCTGCAAAGACAAATCAGCTTTGCAGGAATACCGAACTCAGACATGGTGGTGTATAGGCGATCCCTTATCGGGCTATCGAACGCAGCTTTGTAATCGATAAGTGTGTTGGCATATGGCTTCAATCTTTCACACAGTACGCTCGACAGGATCTTGTATGAGATGGCAATACTTGATCGTGTTTATACTGCATGCACGCTTTTTCTTGAACACTTACTAGATCTGAATTATGATATTTTCAAAAACTTTTTTACATTTTTCAGATTGAAATATCCTATATTGACCCGACGATATGCGCCAACTACCGGGGAATCAGTCTTATTGCCATCTCATACAAGATCCTGTCGAGCGTACTATGTGAAAGATTGAAGCCATATGGCAACACACTGATCGGACCCTATCAGTGCGTTTTCAGACCTGGTAAGTCCACCACAGACCAGATCTGCACGCTACGCCAAATCCTGGAAAAAACCCACGAAAAACAGATCGATACTCATCATCTTTTTATCGATTACAAAGCCTCGTTCGATAGCCCGATAAGGGATCGCCTATACACCACCATGTCTGAGTTCGGTATTCCTGCAAAGCTGATTCGTCTTTGCAGAATGACATTGAGCGGCACCATCAGCTCTGTTAAGGTAGGAACAGACCTCTCCGAACCTTTCAATACTGTTCGAGGTTTCAGACAAGGCGATCCTCTATCATGCGACCTCTTTAATTTCGTGATGGAAGGGTTACTGCGGAAGGCCGGTGTACATCGCAATGGCACTATTTTTTACAAGAGTGTCCAGCTTCTTGCATACGCGGATGATATCGATATCATCGGGCGTTGTAAGAGAGATCGGGAGATGTCGACGTCTGGCCTCCCATGTTGTAGCGGACCGCTATACTTTTGAAGCGGTCAAAGAATTCACGTACGTTGGAGATAAAACGGAGAATTACATTTGCCAATAGGTGTTACTATGGTCTCAGTAAGCAGATGTGCAGCAGAGACCTCTCTCGAACGACAAAAGTAACACTCTACAAGACGCTCATCTTGCACGTGCTCTTATACGGCGCAGAAACATGGGTTGTTTCTGGACAGATGCAGCTGCTCTTGGGGTGTTTGAGAGGAAAATTCTACGCAAAATCTTCGGTCCCGTACGTTTTGAGAAAGGCTATCGCTTACGGATGAACCACGAGCTGTACGAGCTCTACGACGACATGGATGTTGTCCAGCGCATCATAATACAACGTCTGCGCTGGCTCGGCCATGTCGTACGTATCGATAATGATGCTACAGCGAAAAAGGTATTCGAAGCGAAAGCCGACGAAGGAAGACGGAGGGGACGACCACGACTCCGGTGGAGAGATCAAGTGGAGGAGAACCTTATCCTCCCTTGGTATTTCTAATTGGAGAAGGCGCGCGCAAAGCAGAGGCGCCTGGCGAGAGCTGCTGAGGTCGGCCGTAACCCGAGAGCGGGCTGTAATTGTCATACGATGACGATGATGATGATTTTTTGGTTACTGCCTTTTTGGCAACCTTGAATTTAACCCACAAGTCAGTCAAAATATTTTAAAGGTATTTTCTAATATACTTCTACAAAAAATATAAAATTCTGTCAATGTCGGAACCTTCCCGCATTATGGTGTTAATATTTTCAAAATAATTTTGTGAATCTCTTTCTATTCCAAGGATTTATGCTTATATGTCACTATAATAAAAAATTTCAGCAAAATTGAAAAAAAAAAATGTTTGTTTAAATTAAGAAATTGCAAATTCTTGTTTAAAATAATAATTTTGTGAATATCTTTCAATTCCAGGGATTTATGTTTATATGTGACTATAGAAATAAATTTTTACTTAAAAAAATATTTTATTTATATATTTTTTTTTTAGCTTCAATTTTAAGAAAGAAATACTACATATATATTTTTAAAATAAGCATAACTCCCTAAGTTAAAATAAATGTTAATGCATTTTTGTTTAATAAATCAAAGAATATAGAACTACTTTATTTCTAGAATATAGAACTATATTCTATATTCTTTACAGTAGCTCTAT
This sequence comes from Chymomyza amoena, assembly GCA_037043745.1. Lineage (NCBI taxonomy): Eukaryota > Metazoa > Arthropoda > Insecta > Diptera > Drosophilidae > Chymomyza > Chymomyza amoena. The sequence continues at coordinate 145,815 of JBAMAX010004525.1, forward strand.
ATTCGCTGATTAAATGCAATCATTTTTATTTTTGAACAAAATTTAAACCACTTTTTTTAAATTAAAAAATATATATTTTTAAAAAGAATTTTTTTTTCTCAATTTTAAAGATAAAAAACCTTTTATTTAAAAAACCAATTTGTTCAAATTTGTCAATTCGCTTAGAGACTTTTGCCCCAAAAAACGTCTTAAAAAGAATTCTTAATATTCAACTATCGGCAGATCGATAAATTATTGTAACTTTGTATTTAGTTAATATTGGCTAGTCGGGGTCGTTCCGCCGCTAAAGATTTTTTGATTCCGTCCCACCTAAAGAGTTCATTATTATTTGTAAAAAGTTTTTTTGACGAAAAAAATAAATTTCCAAGAAAAAAAGGACTCAAAAAATCTTTCAACGACGATGTTTATAAGTTTTTCAATATCTCTCTCTAGATCTGAATCCAAGGTCCGAAACCACTAAACATATTCAAAAATATCTCGTTCTAAGGCTGTTTCTGATGTTTTGTGAAACAAAAGCAAGTGCTTTTAAGTGCACGGGGTAGCTCACATCCCCAACCACCAACCCCCAACGAACAACAATTTTCAAATGTTTTTTCCAATATATGCAATTAAATAAATAAACGTTTTGCAATTATTTCAAGTCTTGTAATACGTGTTACTTTTCACACATTGCGCTAAGACCTTTAGAAGGTCTTAAATTCGAGCTATAAAAGGACAACTGGCCAAATGTTCTAACCACAAACGTGTTAAGTTTTTTACCATGACTACTGAGGCTTGCAACAGCAGCGAACATCTGCAGGTCAGCTGGAAACTTTGGACTCTGCTGAGAGCTTTTCATTTAAATTCCAGACATTTTGATGTTTATACGGTTGTATTTCATCTGCTGGTAACCTTCTGTCTGCCACTCACCTTGGCTATGAAGCTGATGAGCTACGAGACACCTATGGAGAATATTACGAATTTTTACTACTGCCTAATTTTGGTCTGCACCTCTATAAAATTTGTATTATACGCAATAAAAATGCATAACCTCTACGAGATCAAGGATGCATTGGAAACTTTGGATCAGCGCATAGACTGCCTGGAAGAACGTCAAATTTATCAGACTATGGGTCAACAACTGCGTTACTTGACTATTATGTATTTCGTCCTCTATGCCTTTGTGGACATCAGCATAGGTGTTGCCGCCTTTACGACCAACGAGCGTGTCTTGCCCTTGCCTGCTTGGACTCCTGTGGACTGGCAACACTCTACGAGCTCCTATATTGTGACTGTCCTAGTACAAAGCGTAGGTGTCGCGCTACAAACACTTCAGAATCTTGCAGATGACACATTTCCACCACTGGCTGTGGGACTCGTAGAGTTGCATTGTAAGGTGCTAATTGAAAGAGTATCCCGCATCGGTTTTGGCACAACTACCATAGAGCAGAACGAGCAGGAGCTGGTTAATTGCATCAAGGATCAGAAGAACATTTACAAGTAGGCAACCTAATCATCTGAGTTTAGACATATTCTAAGTTTTTCTTGCAGATTGCTTCAGTTAATCATGGATTTAATATCTATACCCATGCTGGTACTGTTCATAGCGTTTGCCGCAAATCTGGGCGCCTCCTTGTGCACCTTCCTCTTATATGTGGAGACCATAAATGATAAATGTCAACATGGTTCACTCCTTGTAGGACTTTTGATGCAAATCTTTCCCCTCTGTTATTATGCCACACAATTGGAGTCAACTTTCGAAGAGCTGCGTTATGCCGTCTTCTGTAGCAACTGGGTGGGTCAAAGTCGTGGCTATTATCAGAATATGCTGATCTTTGCCGAACGTACTCAGAATCAACCAAAACTACTCGCTGGAGGAATGGTTCACGTGCATTTGGCAACGTTTTTAAGCAACTGCAAGGCGGCCTATTCTGTCTTCACTATTATCGGTAGTACTTCGTAGGGGAATAAGACAACTAAATTTTGAAATTTGTTTAAAAAATTAAAATGAAAATTACGAAATAATTTGTTTAATAGATTGTAGTAACTACTGTATCACCATTAGAGGTAGCGTTCAAGACACACTAAATAAAAATTTAATCTTCAAATAAAGAGCAGAACTTCTTAAAATACGATTTTAAAAATATCGAAAAATGTCATCTTTATTATTGCAATATGAATTTAGAAAAGTAGATTCAAAATCTTTTTAATTTTATTTCAATCCGTATATTACGGTCACGATTTTATCCTTTTTTTTAGTTTTATTCAAATTTTTTGGTTACTGCCTTTTTGCCAACCTTGAATTTAACACATAAGTCTGCAAAATATTTTAAAGGTATTTTCTAATATACTTCTACTAAAAATATAAAATTCAGTCAATGTCGAAACCCTCCCGCATAAGGTGTTAATATTTACAAAATTATTTTGTGAATCTCTTTCTATTCCAAGGATTTATGCTTATATGTCACTATGAAAATAAGTTTAAATTAAATTAAAATTTTTTAATAATGAATTTTTGAAAAATTGAAAAACAAAATTTTTGTTCAAATTAAGAAATTGCAAATTCTTATTTAAAATAATAATTTTGTGAATATCTTTCAATTCCATGGATTTATGTTTATATATGAAAATTCATTTTTACTTAAAATTAGAAAAAATAAAATTTTATTATGAAAAATCTTCAAAAAATGTTTCTTTTAATAATTTATTTTAAATTAAGAAATTGGTAATTCTTGTGAGGGCGCGTTCATTAGTAACTGTAGTCCTTAATAGAAATTAATAATGACATATTTAAAAAAAAATTATTTTCAATCAAACATAAAAAAATCAAAAAAATTTTATTTATATATATATTTTTTTTTTAGCTTCAATTTTAAGAAAGAAATACTACATATATATTTTTAAAATAAGCATAACTCCCTAAGTTAAAAGAAATGTTAATGCATTTTTGTTCTTTAAGTCAAAGAATATAGAACTACTGTAGCTCTATATTCTTTACATTAGCTCTATATTCGTTGATTGCATCATTCTTCTTTTTGAACAAAATTTAAATCATTTTTTTAAAATCAAAAAATATATATATTTACAAAGAATTTTTTTATCTCGATTTTAAAGATAAAAAACCTTTTATGTAAAAAAACCAATTTGTTCAAATTTGTCAATTTGCTTAGAGACTTTTGCCCCAAAAAACGTCTTAAAAAGAATTCTTAATATTCAAATATCGGCAGATCGATAAATTATTGTAACTTTGTATTTAATTAATATTGGCTAGTCGGAGTCGTCCCGCCGCTGAAGATTTTTTGATTCCGTCCCACCTAAGGTCTAAGGAGTTCATTATTATTTTTAAAAAGTTTTGTTGACTGAGGAATGTGGATTCTCTTAATTTTTAGAATTTATCCATTCATTATTAAAAGTTAGATATGGTAATAAAAAAAAAAAAAAAGGTTAAGACTTTTCATCTAACGCTTGTTGAAGATTTTCATAACTGGAGAACCTCTTACGACAAAAATTGGGATGTCTTCAGCTAAAATGGATTGTATCTTTTATTGAGTTAATAAAATTTTGTTATTCGTTCATCTCTGTTGTCAAAAAAAGGGGACCTAAATGTTTGCGATAAATTTCCAAGAAAAAAAGACTCAAAAAATCGTAATAAATCTTTTTCGATTTGTGAATTTCAAGGACGATGTTTATAAGTTTATCAATATCTCTCTCTAGATCTGAATCCAAGGTCCGAAACCACTAAACATATTCAAAACTATCTCGTTCTAAGGCTGTTTCTGATGTTTTGTGAAACAAAAGCAAGTGCTAATAAGTGCACGGGGTAGCTCACACCCCCAACCCCCAACGAACAAAAATTTTCAAATGTTTTATCCAATATATGCAATAAAATAAATAAACGTTTTGCAATTATTTCGAGTCTTGTAATTACGTGTTACTTTTCACACATTGCGCTAAGACCTTCAGAAGGTCTTAAATTCGAGCTATAAAAGGACAACTGGCCAAATGTTCTAACCACAAACGTGTTAAGTTTTTACCATGACTACTGAGGCTTGTAACAGCAACGAACATCTGCAGGTCAGCTGGAAACTTTGGAATATGCTGAGAACTTTTCATTTAAATTCCAGACATTTTGATGTTTATACGGTTGTATTTCATCTGCTTCTAACCTTCTGTCTGCCACTCACCTTGGCTATGAAGATAATGAGCTACGAGACACCTCTGAAGAATATTACGAATTTTTACTACTGCCTAGTTTTGGTCTGCACCTCTATAAAATTTGTATTGTACGCACTAAAACTGCATAACCTCTACGAGATCAAGGATGTATTGGAAACTTTGGATCAGCGCATAGACTGCCTGGAAGAACGTCAAATTTATCAGACTATGGGTCAACAACTGCGTTACATGACTATTATGTATTTCGTCATCTATACCTTTGTTGCCATCAGCATAAGTATTGCAATTTTTACGTCCAACGAACGTGTCTTGCCCTTGCCTGCTTGGACTCCTTTGGACTGGCAACACTCTACGAGCTCCTATATTGTGACTGTCCTAGTACAAAGCGCAGGTTGCACGCTACAAATACTTCAGAATCTTGTAGATGACACATTTCCACCACTGGCTGTGGGACTCGTAGGGTTGCATTGTCAGGTTCTAATTAAAAGAGTATCCCGCATCGGTTTTGGCACAACTACCATAGAGCAGAACGAGCAGGAGCTGGTTAATTGCATCAAAGATCAGAAGAACATCTACAAGTAGGCAACCAAATCATCTGAGCTTAGACATATTCTAACTTTTTCTTGCAGATTGCTTCAGTTAATCATGGATTTAATATCTTTACCCATGCTGGTACAGTTCATAGCGTTTGCCATAGATCTGGGCGCCTCCTTGTGCACCTTCCTCTTATATGTGGAGACCGTAAATGATAAATGTCAACATGGCTCACTCCTTGTAGGACTTACGATGCAAATCTTTCCCCTCTGTTATTATGCCACACAATTGGAGTCAACTTTCGAAGAGCTGCGTTATGCCGTCTTCTGTAGCAACTGGGTGGGTCAAAGTCGTGGCTATTATCAGAATATGCTGATCTTTGCCGAACGTACTCAGAATCAACCAAAACTACTCGCTGGAGGAATGGTTCACATGCATTTGGCAACGTTTCTAAGCAACTGCAAGGCGGCCTATTCTGTCTTCACTATTATCGGTAGTACTTCGTAGGGACTAAGTCAACTAAATTCTTGAAATTTGTTTGAAAAATTAAAATGAAAATTTCGAAATAATTTGTTTAATAGATTGTAGTATCTACTGTATCACCATTAGAGGTAGCGTTCAAGACACACTAAAAAAAAATTGAATCTTCAAATAAAGAGCAGAACTTCTTAAAATACGATTTTAAAAATATCGAAAAAAGTAATCTTTACTATTGCAATAAGAATTTAGAAAAATAGATTCAAAATCTTTTTAATCTTATTTCAATCCGTATATTACGGAAACGATATCATCCTTTTTATACCCTGTACCGTATGGTACCAAGGGTATATTAAGTTTGTGCAAGCCGAAAATGTATGTAACATATAGAAGGAGACGTCGGAGACACCCCAAAGTTACCTAAAATATGATCAGGGTGAATAGAGAAGTCGATATACCCATGTCCGTCTGTCCGTCTGTCCGTCCGTCCGTCTGTCCGTGTGAACGCCTAGATCTCAGAGATGGTAAGAGCTAGAGTTACCAAACTTTCACATTAGATCCCATATTATTCCATAGGAGGCAAGTTTATTTTATTTTTTTGATATCGGTGATAAATTATATAGCTCCCATGGGGGTGTTTCAGACGGCCTCGACAAAAAAAAGGCGTTTTAGATGAATAATTCGTTTGTTTATGAAGATATCGTAACGAAATTTGGTATTCGAAAGTTTTTTATAGTTCCCAATCACTGTACCAAATTTGATCAAAATCGGTTGACTACATCATATAGCTCCCATAGGACCGATTGGCCAAAATAACTTTTTAAAGAAAAATTCGCTATATTTCGTTTTTTAAAAAAGATATCGTAACCAGATTTGGCGTTTGGAAATTTTTTAGACCACTTAAGCAATGTGCCAAATTTGAACAAAATCGGTTGACTATATCATAAAGCTCCCATAGGACCGATCGGCCAAAATAACTTTTTTAAAGAAAAATTCGCTATATTTTGTTTTTTAATAAAGATATCGTAACCAGATTTGGCGTTTGGAAATTTTTTATACCACTTAAGCAATGTGCCAAATTTGAACAAAATCGGTTGACTATATCATATAGCTCCCATAGGACCGATCGGCCAAAATAACTTTTTTAAAGAAAAATTCGCTATATTTCGTTTTTTAATAAAGATATCGTAACCAGATTTGGCGTTTGGAAATTTTTTAGACCACTTAAGCAATGTGCCAAATTTGAACAAAATCGGTTGACTATATCATATAGCTCCCATAGGACCGATCGGCCAAAATAACTTTTTTAAAGAAAAATTCGCTATATTTCGTTTTTTAATAAAGATATCGTAACCAGATTTGGCGTTTGGAAATTTTTTAGACCACTTAAGCAATGTGCCAAATTTGAACAAAATCGGTTGACTATATCATATAGCTCCCATAGGTCCGATCTTCCAAAAATCGATTTTTTAACAAAATTTGTTGTGTTTCGTTTGTTTGTTAAGATATTGGGACCAAATTTGACATTTGTTAGTATTTTATAGTTCCTAAGCACTGTACTAAATTTAATCCAAATCGTTTAACTAGATCATATAGCTCCCATAGGACCAATCGGCCCAAAAACACGTTTTTTATACAAAATTCGATGTGTTTTAAGTGTTTGTAAAGATATTTGAAATAAATTTGGTATTCATATCTTTTTTAAGGTATTTAAGCACTGTGTCAAATTTTATTGAAATCGGTTGACTATATCATATAGCTCCCATAGGAACGATCGTTCAAAAAAAAATTTTTGCTTAAAAATTCTTCTGTTTTTGGTTTTTTGGGAAGAAATCGGACTTTATTACAAGCTAGTGGTACAGGGTATCCTAAAGTCATCCGCGCCCGACTTTACGTCCGCCATTTTTTTTTTAGTTTTATTCTAATCTTTTTTTATATTCTAATTTTTTGGTTACTGCCTTTTTGCCAACCTTGAATTTATCCCATAAGTCAGTCAAAATATTTTAAATGTATTTTCTAATATACTTCTACTAAAAATATAAAATTCGGGCAATGTTGAAGCCCCCTGCATAAAGATGTTAACATTTACATATTTATTTTGTGAATATCTTTCAATTCCAAGGATTTATTTATTTATTTATTTTATGTGTTCTTCTTCTTATGTGGCCATAACAACCCGATTACCGAATTACGGCCTGCCTTAAAACATCCCTCATCCACTTGGTCTTTCCAACGCAAACACGGTCGTCCTCTCCGCCTACGGCCGCTGACTACCGCATCGAACACACGTCTAGCTGGAGCATCCTCGTCCATTCTAACGACATGCCCGAGCCAGCGAAGCCGCTGGATGTTGATACACTGAGCAACGTCCATGTCGTTGAAGAGCTCATACAGCTCCTGGTTGGTGCGGATGCGGTAGTCATCGCCAACTCGAATAGGACCAAAGATCTTGCGTAGTACTTTCCTCTCGAAAACTCCCAGGGCAGCTGCATCAGTTAGCGACGCGGTCCAGGCTTCCGCGCTGTAAAGAAGCACTGGAAGGATGAGTGCCTTGTAAAGTGATAGTTTTGTCGCGCGAGAGAGGTCTCTATTACTCAATTGCCTATTGAGACCGAAATAGCACCTGTTGGCAAGAGTGATCCTGCGCTTGATCTCCAGGCTGACATCGTTGTCGGTGGTAACGGCGGTGCCAAGGTAGATAAATTCCTTGACAACATCGAAAGTATAGCTGTCGGCCGTAATCTGGGACCCAAGCCGCCGCACGTAGGGCCGCAAGTAGGGACTTGTCGACAGCATATACTTCGTTTTGCCCTTATTTACCGCCAGACCCATTTTCGCAGACTCCCGTTCGATAGCACTGAAGGCCGTGGTGACATCTCGCTTGGTACGCCAATGATGTCTATGTCGTCGGCGTACCCAAGGAGCTGGACACTCTTGTAGAAGATAGTGCCATTGCGATGTACGTCGACGTTCCGCAGAACGCTCTCCATGACGAAGTTGAAGAGGTCGCATGATAAGGGGTCGCCTTTTCTGAAACCTCGCACGGTATCAAAAGGCTCGGAGAGGTCCTTTCCTACCTTGACGGAGCTGCAGGAATTACTCAACGTCATTCTGCCAAGCCTTATCAGCTTCGCAGGGATACCGAGCTCAGACATTGCGGCATATACGCGATCCCTTATTGGGCTATCGAAAGCTGCTTTGTAGTCGGCGAACAGGTGGTGAGTGTCGACTTGATGTTCGTGGGTCTTTTCCAGGATTTGGCGTAGTGTGAATATCTGATCGACGGTGGACTTGCCAGGTCTAAAGCCGCACTGATAAGGTCCAATCAGTGCCTTGGCGAGTTGCTTCAGTCTTTCACACAGTACGCTCGTAAGGACCTTATATGCAATAGGGAGAAGCCTTATACCCCTGTAGTTGGCGCAGATAGTGGGGTCTCCCTTTTTCAGGACAGGACAGAGGGCACTGAGGTTCCAATCGCTGGGCATCGCTTCCTCCAGCCATATTCTGCAAATGAGCCGGTGCATGCACCCAACCAGCTCATCGCCTCCAGCCTTAAACAACTCAGCAGGTAGGCCATCAGGGCCTGCGGCTTTGTTGTTTTTGAGTCGCTGTATTGCGACACTGACCTCGTCATGGCTGGGCGGCGGGATCTCCACCCCGTTGTCATCGATTAGTAGATGATATGTGTTAGATATTGTTTTTTTTTTTTTTTTTTGATATGTGTTAGATATTGTAGAAAAAATTTCCATGTGATTCGCTAAATTGTCCTTAGTGTGATTAGACTATTAGTGACTATAGTCGATATTTAAAATGATTAAATACAAATAGAGCGTCCGCTCCTATGAGCAAGTCTCATACAACAAACATTTCTTTGTGTGAGTAAGCAGCGCAGTAAGCAAAAGCGCACGAGAGAGCAAAAAATTGAGAGAAATTTTACACACAGGCAACGTGCGTGAGCCGACTGCGCTGCAGCAGAATTTTGAGCGCTTTCCACGCGTGATATAAAATTTGACAGAACTTTCTACACTCATTGAGTGTTTCAAGAAAACTCAATCAGTTTAAATATATTCCTAAATAAAAAATTTCGAAATTGAAAATTTATCAAAATAATGGAGACAATTTTGGGCATTAAGGGTGCAGATTTCGCCATGCTCGCCAGCGACACCATGAGATCAAAGTCCATAGTGGTCATGAGTGATGGTAGGAGCTCCGCATAGAAATAAACTAGTTACTATTTGTACATATTTTCCAGCTCAACCTAAGGTATATGTGCTCTCCAAGTACTCCATGATGGCCGTAGTAGGCGACAGTGGCGATACCATACAGTTCTCTGACTATATATCCAAAAATCTGCAACTCTATAGAGTGCAGAATGGTTATCATCTAAGTGGGCACGCCGCAGCCCACTTTACACGCCGAAATCTGGCGGATTATTTACGTAGCAAAACAAATTATAAGGTGTCAATGTTGCTGGCGGGGTAAGTTTCGAGGGCATTTATAAAGCTGTGTTTAAATGTCCTGAATCCTATATAAAGATACGACGCTGAGGAGGGACCTGATTTGCACTTTATAGACTCGCTTGGGGCACAACAATCGACGAATTTTGCTGGACATGGCTATGGCAGCATGTTTTGTGGCAGCATCTTGAATCAGTATTGGCATCGGAATCTCAAGCAGGAGGAGGGTTATGATATACTCAAGAAATGCGTTGGAGAGATACAAAAACGTATGGTCATAAATCAGCAAAATTTTAGTGTATTTGTGGTGAACAAGGATGGCATCAGTAGACTGGAACCTATTATATCAAAATCGTTGCCCACAGATGTGCCAGCTTTTATGCCAGCTGTGCTTTAAATGAGTGAGCACTAAATGGTATTTGAGGTTATGTTAACTAATCCTGCAACTGTTTTTGGGATATTTCGAACAAATGTTTTGATAAAAACTTCAAATTAATGCCAAGTTGGGCAAATTAAATGTGAAAATTTTGAAGAGCTTTGTGAAGCTTAATAATTGTGCATTTAATGCTCGGTGCAAAAACTTTTATTAAAGTAACTTTTGTGATTTCAGCGTTGCATGGTTGAAGTATTGCTCATGGATTAGTTAGTTGAGCTGGGTGGTGCTTTCGGGGTTTGGGGTTTGTATGTGAGTGTGAGTGCTTCAAATCTGCCATGGTTGGCTGCGTGCATGTATTAGCATATGTCTGGTGTAGTGGCATACGCCCCGGCCGGCTCTGCCCCCTGCAGTATGTTTGTGCAACAATGGCAAAAGTTGTGCAACATGAAATGTCCGTCAACTGTTTCAAATCGGAAGCAGAAAAGCCAACATGTCTCTATTTCCCATTTCAACAGCAGCAGTCCAACAACACAAAACTCATAAAAAAGGAACAAAGAGCGTTTTGCTGGCATGGTGTGGCATATGTGGCATACCCCATACACCAAACACACACAATTTGAAAATGCAACAAAATGCAGTTGTTGCTGCATCAGCAACAGCATCAAGCCTGGTTTGTTTTGGATGGTCATCATCATCATCATTCTCATCGGTAGTACTAGTTGTAGTAGTAGCAACATCATCATCAGGGGACACTTTCAATGCCCCTTCAGCGTATTTTGTTTGTTATCCTTGTTGCAACTGATGTCGTTGTTGTTGTTGTTGCTGCAATCGGTAGCTTCCACTATTCTCTTGTTGCCATTGCTAATTGGCAGCACATGACAAAGTGTCGCAGTCCAAAGCGAAGAAGCTTTGCCATTTCAATTAGCGACCATATGCCATGCATCAATCTATAGCTTTTTCATTTTCCAAAGGTCCTACTATAATCTGCAGACAGTGCAGCAACCTCTATGGCTACACTGAGAGAAAGCGGTTGGCTTTGACTTGAAGCATCAAATAATACACTGACAAAACTAAGTCTTGCCAAACTGAAATTCAACAAAAGCGACTTTCTTTATAGGGCAGGAATCGCAAACTAACTGGGATATTTAATCTGCAGATATATACTCAAGCTTTTCTTCCAAGAGAATAAGATCTTAACAGTCTTCTATTCTATACTACTTTCATCATCATCATCATCGTATGGCCATTACAACCCGCTCTCGGGTTACGGCCGACCTCAGCAGCTCTCGCCAGGCGCCTCTGCTTTGCGCGCCTTCTCCAATTAGAAATACCAAGGGAGGATAGGTTCTCCTCCACTTGATCTCTCCATCGGCGTCGTGGTCGTCCCCTTCGTCTTCCTTCGTCGGCTTTCGTTTCGAATACCTTTTTCGCTGGAGCATCATTATCCATACGTACGACATGACCGAGCCAGCGCAGACGTTGTATTGTAATGCGCTGGACAACATCCATGTCGTCGTAGAGCTCGCACAGCTCGATGTTCATCCGTATGCGATAGCCTTCCTCAAAACGTATGGGACCGAAGATTTTTCGTAGAATTTTCCGCTCAAACACCCCAAGAGCAGCTGCATCTGTCCGTGACTTAACCCATGCTTCTGCGCCGTATAAGAGCACGGGCAAGATGAGCTTCTTGTAGAGTGTTACTTTTGTTGTTCGAGAGGGATCTCTGCTGCACATCTGCTTACTGAGACCATAGTAACACTTATTGGCAAATGCAATTCTCCGCTTTATCTCCAGGCTGATGTCCTTTTGCAGTGTTAACGGCGGTGCCAAGGTACATAAATTCCTTAACCACTTACAAAGAGTATTGCGGTCCGCTACAACATGGGAGCCCAGACGCGCTGAGCGTTCGCCTGTTCGTAGACAGCATATACTTCGTCTTGCCCCTCGTTTACCGCCAGACC
>JBAMAX010004526.1:0-24906 GCA_037043745.1 Chymomyza amoena
CATCATTTCTTTGCTTCAGTGCTTAACAATGCTGCAAATTTTTATACGATGGGTCTACACACGCAGCAATCGATGTTACTGCTTATCGATAAATGACTTAAGAAACATCAAACAAAATGCTTTAGCGAAGTAAACAGAGCGAGTGCACTAGACAATTTTGCATTTTAGCGCAAAACAACATTTCATCATGGAAAGATACACGATCCAACAACGAGTCGAAATTATTAAAATTTACTACCTAAATTTGAAGTCAGTGGACTCAACTTTAAAAGCGCTACGTCCAATTTATGGTCGTCATAATTGTCCTGACAGATCAACAATTGAGCGTCTAGTGGAAAAATTTGAATCCACAGGCACAGTATAAAATATTCCCGTGCCAGTGAGACAAAAAAGTACCCGTTGTGTCGAGAATATTGCTGCCACTAGCGCATCAATTGAGGAAGACCCAAATCAGTAAGCGATTGAGTCTCTAAGGCAATAATATACACAGTTTGCTTGAGTGGGTTATGCCGATGAATTTATGTGGTGTGTGCTCAAGTCAATCAGTTGAAAAATTTAAAAGTTCAATGTTATCATACCGAATAGTACCATTATCATAATAAATTAAAAATAATGCCTAAAGCTAGCTTAACATAAACAATCAGAGCTAAGATATTGTATCTTGACAACTTAGAAATTAAATAATAAACCTTAACCGATATAAAACCAGACGTACTTTATAAGATGCCGAAAAAAAGTGAGCGCGTTTTTTTGAAAGTGGCTGGCAAAAAAAAAAGCAAAGATAAAAAATATTTTTGTAAGTAAATTTATAACATTTGCGAAATACTTCGACAATTTTAAATTTTAATTTTTTCTTAAGGAATTCATAAAAATTGCAAAAAGTTGAGATAAAATCGAAAATCTTATCCGGGGAGTATAAAGCCCGCGTAAAGAACGGATGCTGCAAAGTATGAAATACATTTGGTACTATTACGACTGATGAAGCCGATGTGGTCCCTGGCTTTTTGGCCTTAATATTTACAAACATAAACAAACCACCTCTAACTTGGTTAAACACAAATGCTACATGGTCAACGAAAAAAATTCAAGGTTTTAACGTCTAAAATGAATACCGACATTACCGATGAAATAAAGCCCAACATTTTAGTGACTAAAATGGTTCAGATACGAGTATAGCAACTAAAAATGTAGCAGTAGATGTTTTCACAAAATGGGTGGTTATAAACTGCAGACCATTCCAAATTGCTAACGATGCTGGCTTGAAGGAAGTTGGAGAATTTTTTGTTTCCATTGGGGCTAAATTTGGTACAAATATTGATATAAAAACGAGTTGCAGCGTTTTGGAAAACTAAATATTTCCCAATTAAACTGCGTGATTGATGTCTTACAGTTGTTCGAAGAATCTTTAGAAAAACTTGAAAGCGAAAAATATCCCTTGTAATAATATATATGTATGGACAAACTGATACGCAGCTGTGCCATAAAGGATAGTGATATTTCAATAATTAAAACTTTAAAGAAGCAAATTTTATTTTATATTTTTTTTTTATTTATTAAGTGTAGAACCTGTACAATAAAATTTAAGTACTTTAACAACACAAGAAAGAAAATATATATGGAGCCGAACCTCAAACACAGTGTGAGGAATTAATTGTAATTGTAATTGTTTGTAATTGGACTTGGCTGCAATTCCCCAGATCTGTACGCCATAGAGCCATATCGGCAGAATACATTGCACGTAGACAGCTCTTTTGCATCTCAGCGGCAAGGTGCTCCTCTTGTTGTTGAGCCATCGCAGTTGTTGCAGTCTGTGGCGACATTTTTTCACCGCAGCTATGAGGTGCGGTACGACGGTAAGGCGCTTGTCCAGAGTGATGCCAAGGTATTTCGCCTGCGCTGGTTGCTCTAGAGCTACTCCTTCCAGCTGGATTGGGTGGGTGTTCGTTCTCAGCGTTTTTAGGGTGAAACATGGATTTAAAGTTTTAAGCGGGTTAATTTTTAGATTCCACCGTTTGCACCAAGCTGCGAGATTATCAAGATACCCTGTAGTCCAGCACTTGCTTCTAGGTGACTTTTGGAGTTGTAGATGACTGCTATATCGTTTGCATATGTCGCAATAATGGCCTTAGAGGGAGCATCCATATGTTGTGAGGAAGGGCTGGGTATGTCAGAGGTGTACAAAGAATAGAGGAGCGGACCAAGAACACTGCCCTGTGGCACTCCGGCTCTCATAGTATATGTGGATGAGTATGTGTCCCTTACCTTAACCTTGAACTCACGGCCTTCTAGATAAGACCTTAAAAGGCCAAAGTACGGTGCAGGTAAAAGGTTTTTTACTTTGCACAATAATCCTTCGTGCCAAACCTTATCGAACGCTTGCTGCATGTCAATAAAGACAGCGTTGGAGTATTCTAGGTCATCAAAAGCCTGCAGGATGTGCTTCACCAATCTGTGAACCTGTTCCAAATAAGGACTATAAAGAGGAGCGCTCTAGTAGGCAATTTGTTTTTAGCTGTTTTCAGATCATAGCAGTGGTCGGCAACATATACATATGCATTTTTTTTTGCGTTTGTATTAAGCTTTCTGGGACGCTGCAACGATTTAGATTTTAGCCTCTTAATTTGGTGGGTTACAATTTTTTTTTTTTTTTTAGTTTTTCGTACTGCTGTTTCTGAGCTGCCCAATCTCAAGGTCATTCGATTTAGCAATCTATGTAAGACTGCAATTTCCACAACACAACTGAAAACTTCAAAATTTAAAAAAAAAACAAAATTTTTCGTTTTAATGATTTATTTATTCAAATAAAATTAAATAGTTATTACAATCCTATTAATTTTGTTTCTTAGTTTATATATATAACAAACGTTTACATATTTAAACATTTTTTTTTGTTTTATTTAAATATTTACAAATTGTTAAACTAACTAAATTTATCAAATAATATAAATAAACAAGCTAAAATTGTAAGTTACTATATTTTATTATAATATTTATAATAATTATTATTGTTGAAATATAATAAAAATAAAGCTAACAAAATTTATCAAATAACTAGCCGGCCTCCGCTTCGCTCGCTCGTCTAGGTCTTTATCCTACACAGTATATGGTGTATACTAATTTGTTTGTTTCATTTGTGTATTTTTTAATTGTGTATGCATGTCGACATTCTGACATTTGTTTGAGAGAATCGCTGATGAAAAAGGAATCGTATTTTTTAAAGCAAGAATATTGAATGTAGTAAACGCAAATAAATAATCATTATTTCATTAAATTTGCTCGAACTGAAAAGAACATCATAATTGAGGTAGCAAATTTTAATGGCATAGTAACTTTTTGATTTAGTTTATTTGATTGTTATTTCTTTTGGTTTACTTTCACGTTTTTCAGATCTAAAATGAATAATATAAGTAATAATATAAGAATAAGTGTGCCGATGCCAGACGAAGAGGATGTGCCATTTGATTATTTTGAGCAGTTGAACATGAAATATCCGACAGCTGAAACGTTCAATTTAAATTGGAAATGCAATCTCTTTCACGAAGATGTTCGTTCTTCACTCATAAACTTTCAAAATGTGAAAAATCTCAATTTGTTTCTGGAAGAAAATTTCAAGCAAATACCGGTCACGCCACCATTTATGTTTCCAAACCTGCAATCTTTCCGATTGGAAAACATCGTCCGATTGACCGATGAATGGATTAATTTCATCATAAAATTTTCAACCATTCGCCATCTTTACATTTTAACCATGTTTGATGGAGATTTTCTTCATTTTGTTGAATCATTAATCGGTATGCATAATAGTTCATGGTGCTAACTTTTTTGTTTGTTTCTTCACCTGCGATAATGATAGCAAAAGAAAAAAAATAGCAACTATTTGAGGTCTTTTATGATTGAGTTCAAATATGTATTCACTCACCATTTGACGGGTTAATCATTTTGATATTTAAATGATAGCCATCCTCGCCATGGCAAAATAGTATTGGATATTGCAAAGCATCATAGGAATGATGCGTTTCTGACACTCGTTGAAGTTGATTATTTTTTCGTTGAAGCACAATGTCGCGCGATTGGAAGTCTTCTCCAACAATCACTATGGCAACATCTTCGATTGTTGGAGCATTAAATCTTCTTGAGTGTTCACCAATAGGCGTCTTATCAGCTCGAATAACAATATAATGATTGTCGGACGGCATTCGATCTATTGCTGTTCGGAACAATTGAACTAAATCATTATGTTCATGAAACAAACGTTGTAATTGTGCAACTTTTTCTCTTTTTGTGTTACAACCGATAGCACACCGACGATCAACTTCGTCGGTCGAATTGCCAATGAAATATATTTGTAGAAATTGATATTTTTCATCTGCAAAAGGCAACAATGAGCCTGCTCTTAATCGATTCAACTCATTCCTTTGTGAACGTTGTTCCTCAGCTTCAGCTTTTCATTGGGATGATTGCAATTGAGTTCTACGCGAATTTCTACCAATGTTACGTCTTTTTGGCGGCATTATGTGCAAATATTGATCTGATCATATGTATTTTACATAGAAATCAAAACATGAATCGTTTATGATTTTTGTGTTTCCTTTCGACAAAAACTATTAACTAAAAAATATTAGTTAATCTGACAATGTACACAATGCAAACATAAATAAAAAAAAATTTTGTATTGGAAAATCAAATTGTCCTTTTTAGTATTTTCGTCGCAATTTTGTTATATTTTCTCAACCTTAAACCATCCTTAAACTTCCACGAACATTTCAAGACCAAAATTAGCCAATTCGGTCTAGCCATTCACGCGTGATGCCGTGACCAAGGAAAACGGGTTTCATTTTTATATATAGCTGACCCGACAGACTTCGTCCTGTCAAAAAGATTTGTAATGTGGCAGTTTTTTTGCCTACGTATTTAAAAAAATCTCCTGAACAGAACCGTCACCCTGGTGATAGGGCGTTGTGAATAAAAAATAATTAAATAAAACATATATAAGGATTTAAAAGTAAGTAATCGCTTTATTGTTAATCATGTGAATCATAATTATTATTATTATCATTGTAGTGCTTTGTGGTATACGATGTTTTTTGTTTGATTACCTGGCGCATAGATAAACAAATCTGATGGTTTTCCAACACGGGAACAGGCAACATACAATTGACCATGTGAGAAACATGGGTTTTCTAGGTTAATACCACAAACACTTAATGATTGCCCCTGGGACTTGTTTATAGTCATAGCAAAAGCAAGCCGCACTGGAAACTGTAGTCGTTTAAACTCAAATGGCACATCAGTCGGAATCATTGGGATGCGCGGTATGAGAACATCTTCTCCTTTATACTTTCCTTTGAGTATAGTTGCTTCTATCACATTGTTTAGTAATTTTTTTATCGCTAACCGTGTACCGTTGCAAAGACGCGGTTGGTTGATATTTCGCAACATTATAACCACCGATCCAACCTTTAATTGAAGATTGTGAGGTGGCAATCCTGGCAAATCCAGCGAGTTTAAAAATTCCGGTGGATAGTTGACTACATCATCTTGATTAGTAGCCGAATCAACTGATTTATATATCCTCAATTCGCCTGTAATTTGTTCTTGAATTTTGAAATTTAATTCATTTACATCTATGTTTTTTGCAGCCAGTATAGCTCGTTCGCTCAACCAATCATGGTTTCTGTAATTTTGAGAAACATCTGGAAACACCTTCTGAATAAGTTCATCTTTTGATCGAGTTAACTGACAAAAACTTTGAGGAAAGTTAATGCAGCCAGTCAACATGTCTATAGGAAATTTGCCATTACCAATGTCAATGAGTTGTTTAGAGAATATGTTTCCAGATTGGTCATTTTGCAACTCGACACGCATATTCTTGCTTAAATGAAGTACTTTGACATGTTTCCACAAATTGGAGGACTTTAGACATGCATTGAGTTCATCAGCTGGCGTTGATCGTGGAATCACTGGCAATGTTTGACGAAAATCTCCTGCTAATAAAATCATTGCACCACCAAATCGGTTATTATTGCTCCGTAGATCTTTTAAGGTTCTGTCTAAAGCCTCCAAAGATTTTTTATGTGCCATCGTGCATTCATCCCAAACAATCAATTTACATTGCTGCAAAACCTTTGCCATTGCAGAGTTCTTCGAAACGTTGCAGGTTGGAGTTTCATTGCTTTGCATATTTAATGGCAATTTTAGTGCTGAATGGGCTGTTCGACCACCTTCAAGCAAAGTTGCTGCGATTCCCGACGAAGCGAGTGCAAGTGCAATTTTATTTTGTGAGCGAATTGTTGCTAATATTAATGAAATCAAAAAAGTTTTTCCTGTACCACCAGGTGCATCTAAGAAGTAAATCCCTCCAGTTTCATCATTTGTTACTTTCATAAGAGTTTCAAATACATACTTCTGTTGTTCATTTAACAGTGGAAGATTTGTTTGAATTAATTCTTTCAAAGCGTTGAGATCATACAGTTTTTCTCGATGCAACTCTTGGTTAAAAGCGTCATGCATTGGACGATTGGGCGCGGTCAGGCCTAATTGAATTAATAGTTTGTTTGACATTATCAAGCACATGTCCTCAATTGAAATCAATGCTTCATTGTAAATTTCTTCACTGATTTGTATATTTGGATTTCCCATTCTATTCCGTATTTGATACAAAATATCATCACACATATAATCTTTGTACTTGATCCACAAATCAATTGGGTTTGATGGGAAGCATGTAGATATGATTATAGAAAACAATGTTCGTATTTGATGAGCGTGTGATGATATTACAGCATCATTGAGAGTTTGATCCCAATGAGCGTCATTTTCAAGCAATTGCAAACGTTGACAGGCTTCTCTGTAGGATCCACACAATTCACCATCAACAGTTCTTAACTGTTGGAATGATGTTGGGCCACGTACATTGACTAATAGCAGTCGTAAATAAAAACATTCATCATTGCTTGGATGTACTGAATAAATCCGGCCAATCGCATCGGTGGAATATACATCTGTATATCCTGGAACTGGTTTTCCTTGTTTCCGTCGTATAAATCTCCTTGAGGATTGATTCCAGGTATAATATTTTGGCATTTCAGAATATAGCAATGTTTGTGCGAAATCATCGTTTTGGCATGTCTCAAAAAAACTGGTTAATGTAGTAGATGGTGGCTGAGCAGCTCTTTGTACTGCGTTCTGTGCTGTAAAATACACTCTTTGTCCATTTTCTAAATGCACAGCTAAGTGAACAACAGAAGGGTGTCTCTCATGAATAGGAAAAGAAAATATTCGCCAAACTGCTTCATTACTACTGACATAGCGGCCCATTTGGTATTGGGTAACTTCATCATTGGAATTCTCTGCACCAATTCCAATCACAGCCATATCACTCCCTTTGGTTACATATTTGCAAATGTATTTAATAGATTTCACTGAATGGCAAGATTCAACGTTGATGTGTGCTTTGAATGTCTTTGATAAAATGGGTGAATATGGAACAATCCAACGATTATCTATTTCAATATCTTGTTGATTTAATTTGACAATTGTTGATTTTCCATTGTCTGCTGTCGATCTGCGACGATACAATGGATAACCGTCATTACCAGTAATTGTTTCCGATATTAATGTCCGTGGATATCGTTTTGAACATTTACCATCCATCATACACGGTGAATTTTGATTAAGAGTTCCACAGGGACCATGTATCATGTTTTTGATAACTACCTCATGCAATCCAGGATCTACTTGTACATTAGGGATTTCAGCTGATATCACTGCATCAACTTCATTTGGCCTTATCTTTTCAACCAACCAAATCAAAATGTGTGCATGTGGCAATCCTCGTTTCTGCCACTCCACAGAATACATCCAGCAGCGTGTCTCACCAAACACATTATGTTTTACGATGAAATCCATTAAAGATTTCAACTTTTGTCTAAAGACTCTGGCTGTAATATCATGACGATCAATGGGTGATTGCCCAGGGAATAACTCCTGCTTGATTTCTATCCATTGCGGATTGCATGTAAATGTGATGAACAAATCTGCTGTACCATAATGACGAACATACGACATGGCATCTTGAGCATATTCGTGCATATGCCGAGGGCTTCCGATGTATGTTGCTGGAAGAATAGTCATCCGACCGACATTCTGTGCATTTCCATCAGTATTAATCGCATCTCGAAGGTGAATATACTCTTCAGATCGGAGTTTGGTTTGATTCAACCTGATGAATGTTAATCTCTCCGTTTCAATTTTAACATACATGTCTACAACATATTTGTGATATAATCGCCGACATTTCAATATGTGATTTTCTTCATTTTCCCGAATCATTAGGCGGTATGAATAATAGTTCATTGAACTGACTTTTTTGTTGGTTTCAGAACCTGTAAATATATTTTGTTTTAATAACATTCAAATATAAAATTAAAATACATAATATAATGACTGAGATATTATCGCCATAGCTAAACTAATATTTTAGTTACCTGTAATGGGATTTATCATTTTTATTGAGAAATCGTAGCCATCTTCACCTTGCCAAAATATAATGGGATATTGCAGTGCATCATATGAGCGGTGTGTTTCCTTTATACGTTGTAATTGATCATTCCGACGATGTAAAACAATATCACGGGATTCCAAGTTTTCTCCAACTACAACGATAGCAACTTCATCAATAGTTGGTGCATTAAAACGTCTTGTATGTTGACCTGCAGGTGTTTTATCAGCTCTGATTACAATTTTGTGATTATCGGATGGCATCAGATCCAGGGCAGTTTTAAACAATATAATCAATTGATTGTGTTGATGAAATAAAGTTTGTAATTGTTCTACAATAGACCTCTTTACTAAATTGTTATGTGCACAACGCAGATCAATTTCTTGTGCTGAATTGCCCATAAAATAAATTTGCAGGAATTTGTTGTCGCTATCTGACACTGGTAACAGTGAACCTGCTCTGTGATATATTTGCCCTTGTATCTGTAAATAATATGAGTAATAAAATGTTCGCTTAAATAATTATGAGTAACTGCTATAATACATACCTTGAAAGTTGGCATAAAATTTTCCCGAACTACATTTGTTGCCCCAAATGAAGTCATTTGAAAGCAATTGTTATATTGTTGGATATGTGTCAAAAAGTGTATAGAATCTGTTCCTATTCCTGAAACCAATGAGTACAATGGTTCTGGTGGTGGATCCAATGGTATCAATTTTACTTTACCATTTGCGCAACACAATCCATTGGCTTCGTTTTTGTATTTTAATGCCTTACAGTGTGAGCAAACCGAGTTCATAGAACCAATAACAACACATTGGTAGTTACTGTAGTCAATTGACACATCGTAACTGAAAGCAGCTCGATTCAAACTTGCGCGATTATTAGTAGAATGTCGCGCTTGCGCTTCACGCGTTTGTGATATCCGAATTGTTTCACGTTCATTTCTGTCGTCACGTTCTTGTGCAGTACGATTTGATTGGTAATTAGCTTGGTTTGTAGCATTTCTGGTTCTTCTACCTAAATTGCTTCGTCTTATAGGAGGCATATCAAATATTAATTATTTTTTCACTAATCACGAACTAAACAAACACTAACTAAGTAAACACTCTGCACAAAACACGATATACGAATTTGTTTCGTGTATCAGTTGACAAAAGCAAACTCAAATTAGGTCACAGACAACTTTTTTTTTTTAAATTTGACATGACTTGAAGTCAAAGTCGTAGTTGACTACGTTTTAGTTACAAATCATTTGTATGGGAAAAAGAAAAGGGCTATTTTTAGGGTTTTTCCAGCAA
The DNA here is from genome assembly GCA_037043745.1 of Chymomyza amoena. NCBI lineage: Eukaryota > Metazoa > Arthropoda > Insecta > Diptera > Drosophilidae > Chymomyza > Chymomyza amoena. Next base: position 9,802 of record JBAMAX010004526.1, read on the forward strand.
TAATTCTAATTAAAAAAAAAAAAAAAACGTAAAAACCATCCTTGAACTTCAACGAACATTTTAAAAAAAGATTTGGCCAAATTGGTCGAGGCGTTGTTGAGTTATGCGCTTAGCAACACATTTTGCGATTCATTTTTATATTATAGATAGATAGATAAAAATAAGCAAGCTAAAATTAGAAGTTACTATATTTTATTATAATTTTTATAATTATTGTTGTTATTGTTAAAATATAAACAAGGCAATTTGTTAAACTAACTAAGCTAACTAAATTTATCAAATAATATAAATAAACAAGATAAAATTGTAAAAAACAATTTTTTATTATAAACTGAATAAATTTTATTATTTTGAAATAAAAATAAACTGAAAAACTTAAAAAACCATGTTTTTTGTTTATAAAAAAGGATATTTTGTTTCAGTTGCTTAGTTTTAAAAATACATCAAATATTCTGGCTAAGGAAGCCAAGGAATCTATGGAAAGAAACATTTTGTTGCTCCAAACCTATTGAACAGCTTAAAACCGTTACTGAAATTCAATTATTTAAATTTACTGCGGACGATTTGGCAAAAAAAATAAAAAAATTGAATCGATTTTCGCTAATTTTTGACTCTGAACGGATTGCAGCTACCAGGCGAACAGAAATCATAAGCAAGTGGCTGCAGAATAAAATTTTTTCCAAAAGTGTCACTAAAAGTATGCCACACTTTTTTTTCAAAAATATTTTTTATGCCAAAATTTTGTAGCATACTTTAAGTTGCTAATTTAAAGTTGCCTTCTGAATTTTCTGCATTTCTGTTCGCCTGGTAGTTCAGCTGCTTGCAAGACCATTTTGTATGGAAAAATTGCAAAATTAAATGTTTTTTTTTTATTTTTTAGCTGTTTTCAGATTGAGCAGTGGTCGGCAACATAGTACATATGCATTTTTTTTGCGATTTGTATTGAGCTTTCTGGGACGCTGCAACGATTTAGATTTTAGCCTCTTAATTTGGTGGGTTACCATTTTTTTTTTAGTTTTTCGTACTGCTAGTTTGCTGAGCTGCCCAATCTCAAGGTCATTCGATTTAGCAATCTATGTAAGACTGCAATTTCCACAACCCAACTGAAAACTTCCAAATTTAAAAAGAAAGATGCTTTTTCGTTTTAATTATTTATTTATTCAAATAAAATTAAATAGTTATTACAATCCTTTTAATTTTGCTTCTTAATTTCTATATATAACTAACGTTTACATATTTAAAAATTTTTTTTGTGTTTTATTCAAATATATACAAATTGTTAAACTAACTAAATTTATCAAATAATATAAATAAACAAGCTAAAATTATAAGTTACTATATTTCATTATAATATTTATAAAAATTATTATTGTTACAATATAATAAAAATAAAGCTAACAAAATTTATCAAATAATAAAAATAAGCAAGCTTAAATTAGAAGTTACTATATTTTATTATAATTTTTATAATTATTGTTATTATTGTTAAAATATAAACAAGGCAATTTGTTAAACTAACTAAGCTAACTAAATTTATCAAATAATATAAATAAACAAACTAAAATTGTAAAAAACAATCTTTTATTATAAATTGAATAAATTTTATTATTTTTGAAATAAAAATAAACTAAAAAACTTAAAAAACCATGTTTTTTGTTTTTAAAAAAGGATATTCTGTTTTAGTTGCTTAGCTCTAAAAATACATCAAATATTCTGGCTAAGGAAGCCAAGGAATCTATGGAAAGAAACATTTTGTTGCTCCAAACCTATTGAACAGCTTAAAGCCGTTACTAAAATTCAAATATTTAAATTTGCTGCGGATGATTTGGCAAAAAAAAATAAAAAATTTGAATCGATTTTCGCTAATTTTTGACTCTGAACGGATTTCAGCTACCAGGCGAACAGAAATCATAAGCAAGCGGCTGCACAATAAAATTTTTTCTAAAAGTGTCACTAAAAGTATGCCACACTTTTTTTGCAAAAATATTTTTTATGCCAAAATTTTGTAGCATACTTTAAGTTGCTAATTTTAAGTTGCCTTCTGAATTTTCTGCATTTCTGTTCGCCTGGTAGTTCAGCTGGTTGCAAGACCATTTTGTATGGAAAAATTGCAAAAATTAAATTTTATTTTTTATTTTTTAGCCGTTTTCAGATTCAGCAGTGGTCGGCTACGTATACATATGCATTTTTTGCGTTTGTATTGAGCTTTCTGGGACGCTGCAACGATTTAGATTTTAGCCTCTTAATTTGGTGGGTTACCATTTTTTTTTAGTTTTTCGTACTGCTGTTTCTGAGCTGCCCAATCTCAAGGTCATTCGATTTAGCAATCTATGTAAGCCTGCAATTTCCACAACACAACTGAAAACTTCCAAATTTAAAAAAAAGATGCTTTTTCGTTTTCATTGATTTATTTATTCAAATAAAATTAAATAGTTATTACAATCCTTTTAATTTTGCTTCTTAGTTTCTATATATAACTAACGTTTACATATTTAAAAATTTGTTTTTTCTTTTATGTAAATATATACAAATTGTTAAACTAACTAAATTTATCAAATAATATAAATAAACAAGCTAAAATTATAAGTTACTATATTTTATTATAATATTTATAATAATTATTATTGTTAAAATATAATAAAAATAAAGCAAATTGTATAACTAACAAAATTTATCAAATAATAAAAATAAGCACGCTAAAATTAGAAGTTACTATATTTTATTATAATTTTTATAATTATTGTTATTATTGTTAAAATATAAACAAGGCAATTTGTTAAACTAACTAAGCTAACTAAATTTATCAAATAATATAAATAAACAAAATAAAATTGTAAAAAACAATCTTTTATTATAAATTGAATAAATTTTATTATTTTTGAAATAAAAATAAACTGAAAAACTTAAAAAACCATGTTTTTTGTTTTTAAAAAAGGATATTCTGTTTCAGTTGCTTAGCTCTAAAAATACATCAAATATTTTGGCTAAGGAATCTATGGAAAGAAACATTTTGTTGCTCGAACATTTTGCTGTTGAACAGCTTTAAACCGTTACTGAAATTCAAATATTTAAATTTACTGCGGATGACTTGGCAAAAAAAAAATTAAAAAATTTGAGTCGATTTTCGCTAATTTTTGCCTCTGAACGGATTTCAGCTACCAGGCGAACAGAAATCATAAGCAAGTGGCTGCAGAATAAAATTTTTCTAAAAGTGTCACTAAAAGTATGCCACACTTTTTTTGCCAAAAATATTTTTTATGCCAAAATTTTGTAGCATACTTTAAGTTGCTAATTTAAAGTTGCCTTCTGAATTTTCTGCATTTCTGTTCGCCTGGTAGTTCAGCTGCTTGCAAGACCATTTTGTATGGAAAATTGCAAAAACTAAATTGATTTTTTTTATTTTTTCTTAGCTGTTTTCAGATCATAGCAGTGGTCGGCAACATATACATATGCATTTTTTTTGCGTTTGTATTGAACATTCTGTGCTGTCTTATGGCTTTAGTTACTAATTAAAGTTGCCTGCTAATTGTTAGCCATTTCTAATCGATCGCCTGTTACTTTGGAGGGCTACAATTTTTTTTTTTTTTCGAATTTTTCGAAATCTTAATTTTTGTTGAGCTTTTTCTGAGCTCCCCTATCTCAAGGTCATTCGATTTAGTAATCTTTTAGCACCTGTAATTTCCACAACCCATCTGTAAGCTTTCAAATATAAAAAAAGAGATGTTTTTTCGTTTTAATTATTTATTTATTCAAATAAAATTAAATAGCTATTACAATCCACTAAATTTAGCATTTTAGTTTTTATATATAAATAATGCTTACATATTTGAACAGTTTTTTAAAGTTTTTTTATAAATTATATCCGAAGCATTTAATAAATATATATTATTATATTTAATAAGCAAATAATCAGAATAACATTTATTTTAATGAATTGCCTTCCACTTGTTGAATAAAATCGCCAAACCAGCTGGAGGCATATTTGTTCGGGTCCCCGGAAATATTATATACCACAGCTGAGTCTTGTTACTCTTGTAAATCGGAATTTTGTTTAGTTTTTCATCATTTCGCAAGGTGACTTTGGTTTTTGTAGCTGCTTCTTAAAGCATCTTGATTGGATTTTTATCAAAAAGCTTTTTCGCCAGTCTATTGCGGTGCCTTAATAGATATATTATATATATATTTATTTATATAAAATTATAAAATAGAAATTTATTCTAAATAAGAAGAGATTTCATGGTTGTATATTTATTCAAAGCGCCTTTGTTGAATTGAAGAAAAAGGTAGCTTTTTTTTATTTGTTCCTTTTGTTCTCTAAATTTTTCAGTTCTTGGATGTACTTTCCAAATTTAACTCTAAAAATTTAAATTAAAAAAACAAAATACATTTTTTTAAATAATTTTTAAAACTATTTATACTAATTTTTATTTCATTTTTGCTAGTTCTTAAGTATATTATTGTATGATATATTTAAATTAATAAACAAATAAATAATAATTTTTAATTATTAAAATAAAATTTAATTAATTTTGTTTTTAATAAATAAATTGTATAGAGTTTGTCATGTGTCCACAGTCATGGACTGAATATTTCATATAGGGTCCTTGCACAATTTTAAAAACAGCGCACACATCTAAAAATAAATAAAAAACAATATAAATTAACAAATATAAATTATTATTAAATTTAAAATTTAAAAATATATTAAACTTATCCGATCGCAGCTAAAAACACAAAAAACAAAAATTGTAATCATAGAATACTATTTTTTTTTAAATTTAAATTACAATATTTATAAGGTTCTTAAAAAATTATCTTATTAAAAATGAAAGTATGTTTCAATTACATGCAGTATTTAAAATAAAGCATGGTTATAAGATATATAGAAATTATCCAAAATTTGTATTTACTTTTGGAAATTATTAATTTTTTTTTAAATAGGTAAATCTTACAGAAATTAATACAAAAATAGTTTCCATACATTTTAAATTTTTTTAAAGTTTTTTTTTGTAAGTTACAATATTTTACAATAGTTTTATAATTACTATAATTATTGCTGTTGAAATATTATAAAAATAAATCCAAGTGTTAAACTAAGTAAACTTAATAAATTCATTAAATTTTAAAAATAAACAAGCTAAAATTGTAAGTAACAATATTTTATTATAACTTTATAAGCATTGTTACTATTGTTGAAATAATTTAAAAATAAATCCAATTGTAAAACGAACTAAACTAAATATATTTATCAAATAAAAATATAAACAATCTAAAATTGTAAGTTCCTATTTTTTATTATAAATTTTATACTTATTGTTCGTGTTGAATTACTGTAAAAATAAAGAAAATTGTTTAAATAAATTGATCAAATAATAAAAATAAACAAGCTAATATTGTAAGTTACGATATTCATTTATAATTTTATAATTATAATTATTATTGTAAAACTATTATAAAAATAAATCAAATTGTTTAACGAACTAAATTTATCAAATAATAAAAATAAACAAACTAAAATTGTAAGTTACGAAATTGTATTATAATTTTATAATTACAATTATAATTAATTTTATAATTATAATTATAATTGTTGAAATATTATAAAAATAAAGCAAATTGTTTAACGAACTAAATTTATAAAATAATAAAAATAAATAAGCTAAAATTGTAAATAATATTTTATTATAAATTGTAATATTATTTTTGAAATAAAAATAAACTGAAAAACTTAAAAAACCCTGTTTTTGTTTTTAAAAAAGATATTTTGTTTCAGTTGCTTAGCTCTAAAAAGACATTAAATATTCTGGCTGAAGAAATTTAAGGAAAGAAACATTTTGTTGCTCCAAACCTATTGAACAGTTTAAAACCGTTAATAAAATTCAAAAATTTAAATTTACTGCGGACAATTTGGCAAAAAAATAAAAAATTTGAATCGATTTTCGCTAATTTTTGACTCTGAACGGATTTCAGCTACCAGGCGACCAGAAATCATAAGCAAGTGGCTGCAGAATAAAATTTTTCTAAAAGTGTCACTAAAAGTATGCCACACTTTTTTTGCAAAAATATTTTGTGTGCCAAAATTTTGTAGCATACTTTAAGTTGCTAATTTAAAGTTGCCTTCTGAATTTTCTGCATTTCTGTTCGCCTGGTAGTTCAGCTGCTTTGAAGACCCATTTTGTATGGAAAAATTGAAAAATTAAATATTTTTTTTTTGTTTTTAGCTGTTTTCAGATTCAGCAGTGGTCGGCTACATATACATTTACAATTTTTTTGCGTTTGTATTGAACATTCTGGGACGCTATAACGATTTAGTTTTTAGCCTCTTACTTTGTTGGGTTACAATTTTTTTTTTTAAATTTTTCAAAAGGTAAATTTGCATAAAATTTTTTTGCACTGCTGTTGAGCCGGCCAATCTGAAGGTTTTTTTCGGGATGCAATGGTGACTCGTGGAGTACGTGTGGATTGCTGCCTGACCAATAACGCATATTTTGCTTATTGACGAAGCCATTCAGCCACAAATGAGCTTCATCGCTGAAGATGATTTTTCGATGAAAGTCCGGATCATTTTCAAGTTGTTGCTCAGTCCAATTCACGAACATACGACGCTTTTGGTGGTCAAACAGCTTCAGTTCTTGCGTCAATTTAATCTTGTAGGGATGTAGGCCAAGATCTTTTCGCAAAATTCGCCACAACGACGTCACAGAGATGCACAACGCTTGAGAACGACGTGTGAGAGACTGATTTGGGTCTTTCTCAATTGATGGGTTCTTATGGGTTGATCTTAATCTCGTATTATACTTACACTCACACACTCCTAAATTAATTAAAACGCTTAAGAAGTTTTATTTATTTAAATGCTGGCTTTTTTTATTTGCGCTTCTCATCTTAGAACATAATTGTAAGAAATAAGGAGCAAAATGCATTTTAATTACTATTCAATTGCAATAAATAACGTAAAATTACAAAACTTTAGAATAAATATGTATTGACGATTCGTGTATAAAATATAGTATTATCGGTTTATACAAGCAGCACAATTTAAAAAAATACAATTTATTGTATAAAGTTATAGTGTATATATTGATATATAAGGTTTTGGATTGCATAAAGTAGCATCGATTTTGTTATATTCGTAGCATGCACCTGAAATTGGAGCAAACCGTCTCTAATATATTTATAAATAAATGCAGTTTCTGTGTAGCCAATTGATATTGCTTAACGCTTAGTTTAGCATACGTTCCTTAATGGAATATGTTTTTCTACGTGCTACTCCTAATCTTTCCCAGCTGGCAACAGCGGTGAGTTTGACTCACTTGTGTGCAGCATTTGGCAGCTAGTAGCTCAAATCTAAAGCGCCGTTTCGAAGGCCGGCAAAGGCGGCGTCACCGTCTTAAGCTCCACACTGGGCAGATTCGAATTTTTATTGGCCTCTGTGCTTGCGGCTGGTCTGCCAAAGCTGTGCCTAAGCTCACCGCGCATGAAATTGTTCTCCTCGGTTTGCAAAAAGAAGTTGCGCTTTAAATCAAAACTGGTCGCCGCAATGCTGCGTGGCGTTTCACCTGCTTCTGAGCTGGCTCGCGATCCGCCGCTTGTATTCGAATGATCCTCCTCGCTATTTGCTTCTGGTATTGTGGTAGACATAATATCCGTGCGCTGCACAGAGGCTGCAGCCGTTATGGGCCCACGTGTTTTTGGCGCAAATGTTTTGGAGGGCGAGCCAAACTGGCCCTGACGCAACATGCGTCTATTGGCAAAGGTCTTTGGCGAGCCGCTTAAATCCAACAGCTTTAAGCTAGAGTTCAAGCTCGGCTTTTGAGTAGTGGGTTTAGCATTGGCATCTTTCTTGTTGCAGGCCAGTGGCGCAGCAGCATTTGCAGCTGCTGTGGACTTTTTAAGCAGCTCCACTGCGGACATTTTGCGTTGTACCGGATTTGCCTTGGTGGACTTGGCCAGCAGCAGCTTTTTAAAGTCCAGCAGCGTGGTTTTGCTATGACCTATGCGATCAGCGCAGGTATTCAGTCGTTCTGGTGAGTTGTCACTCCAATTGCGAGCTGGCTGTTTGATGGGCACAAGCTGTGTAGAGTTCTGGCTATCGATCAAAGCGCGTGGGCGTCGATGTGAGTTATGGCGCCGCTGCGATTACGTGGGCACTCAGTGGGCGATATGTTGCTTTTGACATTGGCATCGCCTGCCAGCGCATTGGCACGCGCAATGCGATCTGCACGGCGTATGGGCGTGGCATAGAGATCATCACGGCAGGTTGCATTGCTGCTGGGCGCTATCTTGGGCTGGCTGCGTTTGCTTTGCAATGTCCAGTAGATGGGCGCATTACGCTGAAAAGGCGTGGCATCCGTGCTGGGCTGTGGCGGCACTTGCTCATAGATATTAGAGAAACGTTGATACCCTGCGAACAAAAAAGTAACATATTAAAGATTAGCTTAATTTAAAAATTTTCGATTAAATTTAATTTCTCTCTCTCTCTCTCTCTCTCTCTTTCTTTTTGGTTTTCTCTTTTTGTAGCGTGCAACTTAAGTGCGGTTAATCAAAACTTCAAGAATCTCAAGACTCTTAACAAGCATAAAAAATAAACAAATTGTAAGCATACATAGTAAATTTTATACTTACCTTGGCAAATGAGCTACTTTATTGGGAATTGACCTTACCAAGTGAGTGTGTGTGCGTGCGCCAATGGGTATATACATGTTGGTGCATTGGGTGAGTTATGCGTGCCCAATTATGTGGTGCTGGGTGCTTGGATATGGATAATGTGTGTATAACTCAGCCAATACACATGAACCCTTTATGAATTTACAATGCCCATGATTTTATGCAATAATTTATTTCATTTTTATGATATAACTTTTTTATTAGCCGCTACTTACGGATGTCTTTTATGGAATGTGATGGAACTTAAAAGTCTAGGCAAAAAAAAACTTACGACTATAATGCAAACTAAACGCTAATTTTTCAAACTATCGTAGTTTGGGAGGCTTAATCAAATAAAGTGGTATAGTTAATCAACGCAAAAAACTACTAAAAAACATCACACTAATGCTCAGTACTATATAAAAGTAAAAATGTATTAGAAGTGCGTTGCCCACTTTGATGCAATTGCTTTTTTAGTAAGTGGGCCTGAAAAATGAGCGTCGTTATATGCGTAATCTTTTTGTTTAAAGGGAACTTAAAATTTAAGCTCGTGACATTTAGGTTGTTTTTTTTTTTAAAAATTAAGTACAGAAACAAAAAATTAAAAACATTTGTAATGCATAATGCCAAACAAAAATGGTGCAAAAAACTTTACAAAATTTACAATATACAATATGTTGTTATATTAGTTTAAATATATAATTAGTTACCATTAAGCTAAGACATAAATTTTATAAATACACACATAAAACATTTAATATATTGATAATGTTAAAAACACACAAAAGGTTATATTAAATATATGTAAAAATAAATTAAAAAACGAGCACAGTTTTAAACATAAGTTAAAAAACGAAAATTATTTGCTTTGATACAAGTACAAGTTATTTAATTGGCAGCACTGTTAGTTGCCAGCGCTGTTAAGTGGCAGCACTGTTAATAGGCAGCACTGTTGCAAGTTACATTTGTTAGCCATAATTTAAATATATAGTAGATGCATTTTTTTTGTTACATATCAAGTGTACACTGTTAAGCGCATGGGGCACGGGACTCTGATCTGAATAGGGGAGTCGTCTGAGCAGCCTTTGAAGCTGCATTGCCTGACTGCCCCAGGCAACAACACTAGCAAATTGAACACGTACAAGGCAGACAACTCCAAACTAAGGCATATACAGCTCGTTAAAATTGCTTGGCTGCATCATGTTGTTGCAAGATACACACAAGCCAAGATTGACAATTACTTTTTAGTATGTGTGCACAAGCAGCACACTTGACAACGTACATGGCTGTTTAGTCTGGCCCAAGGAGCTGGTGCTATGTTACAAGCAAAAGGTCAAGTTAAAACTTAAGGACAAGTTAATGAGCTGACGCAGTCGTTTTGTTTAAGGCGCCCTAGTGTTGTGCCAGAGTTCGCTTTTAAACGAATTTGAAAACTGTTAGCTTTGCGTTACTCCTCTAGCGTTTACTGGCACACCTCCGTCTAGCTGTTAGCCTCTTACCATATCTCAGTGACCTCAAACTTTTGCAAAATGCGCTGACGACGCGCGCCATTATCTTCATTGGGCAATATAATTTTAAAAGGACGCAGCAAAATGCTGTCTACAAAGGACTTGTGATATTTATGCGGCAAAGGCAACACCGCCTGCATTGGCTCATCGTCTTCATCGTCATCATCATCATCGTCCAACTCGGACTCCAGCTCTGCGTCTACAAGCTGTTTGCCATTTTGTTGTTCTGCGGCTTGCGTGTTGTCAATGCCATTTTGGCCATTTAACAAAGCCGGTGAGTCATCGAAATTCTCTAGCGATTTGTTTTTCAAATACGATGAGTCCATGCTGGTAGTGGACAGCGAAAACTCGTCTACGAGTCGCTCAAAGGATTTGGCTATCTTACGCTGAGGTGTGGTCTCAGCCATAGTTGGAGATTGCATATTGCTAAGATTTTTCAACTTTAGTGAACTTGTTGCATGCGAGGGCAATGTGCTGAACTGTGGCACAGCGGAAGTGACATTACCCTCGGCATAGACTAGGCAATTTTCTTTGTTCATTTCCAATTTGAGCTCATCGTTGGCCAGCCGGTAGCTATTGTTACGCTTTAGCGCAGCGCGCGGCTTGCTGGGATTTAAAAGGGCACTAACAATGGTACTGCTAGCTGCAGGCAAAGGCGCAGCATTTGAAATGGAAAACTGCGTTGCAGCAATTGGGTCAATCGATAATTTGGTGGCAGGAGTTTGCTCCCCAGTGGCTGGCAAGCTCGGGGCTGGAGCCGGAAATGCATTACGAGCAGCTGTCGGCTGCGACAACAATGACGACGAAGACGACGACGACGTTGTTACTGTCGTGTTGCCATTAACTTTCGCCCTCGGTGGCAGGGGTGGTGGAGCAATCGTCACTGATATGGGAGCTAAATGGGGGTTAGTTTCGGCAGCAACCCTAACTTTTGGCTCTTCGCAGTGTACACTTGAAATGCTGCTCATTGATGCGAAATTTGACTGGCTTTTTGCTAATTTTGTGTCATGGTTGTTGCTGTTACTGTTGTTGTTGTTGCTGTTAATAGTAGTATACATTGTTTTTGTTGTTGTTGTTGTTGTTGTAGGTATAGTAGTGTGTAGTAGTTTTAGCGTGTTATTTACATTAGCAAGGGGGGTAGTAGTTGTGTGTGGGGGTTGGGAAATTGGCTGCGGTGCATTCACATTCGCTTGGTGCGCCAAAGCGTAATCAGTATCAGAATCACAAGCGAAATTGCAATTGGCATTAACTTGTCTTAACATGTCTCGCTTACCTTCTTCACCCGAATTGGCCGATGCGGTGGTCGCTGTGGATGATGAGGAGTTCGTTGCTGTGGAGCCTGTTGATGAATTCGATTTGCTGGAGGGCGAGGGCATCATGGGCGCTGCCGTGGCCGTCGCAGTTGGTGCGACAGCTGGCGTAGTAATAGCTTCATAGAAGGGATTCGTATTATTTGCTAAAATTTGCTTTTGTTCCTGATAGGTGGCATAGCTGGCGCGTTGATACATTTCGCTGCTGTTGTTGTTGTTATTATTATTGTTGTTGATGTTGTTGTTCGCCTTGGACAGCGGTGATTTGGACACTATGGGACGCACATTGGCAACCTTACGATTGGCAGCAATGCCGCCGTTTAATAGCAATAATTTCGCGTTCTTGGTCAATGGTATTTGCGTTTGTGTTATTGTTGGTGTTGTTCCCGCTATTGTTGCACTTTCACCCGTACGCACGTACGTTGCACACCCCTCGACAAGCGTTTCACCACTGGCTAGCGCACTTTCAGTTTCCTTCACATACGGCCCAGGTGCAAATGTAGTATGCGCGCCTTTGCGTCGTTTCAGACTGTCGGAATCATAGATGATTTTACCCTCGGCATTCGTGCGCACCAGGCGTGCGCCGCCACCACCCCGCTGTGCTATGTTCGGCGAAACGAGCGATTTTTCCTCTCGCAACTCGCTGATTTCGGCATACATGGGCACGCTGCAGCTTTCGCTAGTGGGCTGATGACGTCGCACAGGCTCTACGCATGCGTCTGAGGCCGCGCTCTTTGCTGTTGCACTTAATGCCGAGTCACCACCACTGCCACTACCACCAACAGCCGGCCCATGTCGTCTCAAATGCTGTGGCAATTCATTGAGTGATACATACTCCGCATTAGCAGCCTGCTGCTGCTGCGTTCGTGACGGCTGCTGTACCATCTTTGTTGTTGCTGCTGTTGTTGTAGCTTCTTCCGCCTTTGTCATATCCAGCTTGCGCCTACGAACTATGTCATTGGAATAATATATACCCAGGCTGCTTGCTCCCACAGCCGGCTTGGGCGCCTGCAGCTGGTTGCTGCGATTGTTGTTGCTTATGTCGGCAATGGTGACGTATTCACCCGCCATGTCGTAAAGCTCGTCATTGTTCACATCTTGTGCCGCTGCTGGCTTTGGCGCTGCGCAGTTTTTGCCTGGTGAACGCTTTATGTGCGGCAGCACAACTTTAAGCTTTTCGAACATGCTGTTCAAAGCTTTGGTTGGCGTATGCTTCACCACATTTAGGTTGTGATCCTTGCTATTGTTGGTTGGTGTCAAGGGTGCTTCCTGCTCTGCCTCGGCAGCCGCCTGGTTGACACTGTTTATGTCCACAGTGCAATAAGTGGTTACAACTTTAAGCGTAGCCTGCGCTTTAGCTGCTGCCTTGGAACATGGTGAAGTTTCCAAGTTTGTTAAAGTTCTATTCGGATCATACTCGTCTGTTTTAGAATGATTTTCATCATCACTAGTAGTGGGCGTTATGATGCACATGCTGGGTATACGCTTGGCGTTTATGGCAGTCTTTTGTTTGATGCGTTCAATACGTTCCACGCCCTCTAAATCCGAGCATTCCGAATACTCCAGTTCGCCGCCCGGTAGCGGCAATGCCGAACGCTTACGTATGCGCTCAAAGTCAAACTCCTCCTCCTGAGATTCAGGCGTGCCGCTATGTGGCTGCTCTGGCACTTCCTCTGGCTTCTCTTCGTTAGCATTTAGCTTTAGGCCTGCATTTACATTGCGTTTAATAGTGCCCGTGCGCTCCAGAGTGCTGCCTATTGTGCTGCTGGAGTAGCTACGTTCTAGCGTGCTCGTGCTGGCACTATTGCTATGACTGCTGGCCGCCTTGTTCAGCTTGCCCAGCGAACTTATGCGCTCGGGCACATCGGGACCATGTCCATTCAAGCTGCCGCCCTCAGCGCCATTAATCATTAGCGTAGTGCACACCGTGCCCGCTGAGCTAGTTGTGGTGGATGTGGAGCCGCGTCCAAATAACTCATATTCATTCTCTGCATTGAGCACCGTTTGATTGCTTTGACTGCCAAAGGAGTAGTTACTGGTGTGCAGACTTTGCTGCATAGGCGTCATGGGTGGTTCCTCCTCCTTAAGCGTGCGCAAGCCGCTGTCCATGTGAAACGATGTATAGTAACCCTCAGTGTCACAGCTATAGGCAGAACTAGTCTCATCATCTAGATGATTAGGATAGGCGCCATCGGGCGCCACCTGCAGCTCCGGTGTGGCAGTGCCCTCGCTGGTTACACTGCTCGACGCTGAGGTGTTCAAAAAGCGTCGCCTACTCATCATTGAAGAAGGTGGTCCACTGCTGCTGCCTGGATGAAAGCTGGAAACATTCAAGGATGTGTTTGAAGCGCTCGATTTGGGCTGCATGGTTATTTCGCTGCCTATGGAGGCACGTCCAGATTCCGAGCTAGCACTCCAATTACCGCTGGATGAGTGCGGTTGATCATCTTTGCCAGCCAGACCGCTGGCATGCAAGCCATTTCTGCGCTGGCGATTCAATGAGGCCGTCTCTCGCATCTTGACATTGGCCGCCGCCACTTGCAGCTTGCCGCGTAAATGACCACTGCTGCTGACGCTCATGCTCTTCTCCGAAGAGGAATACGAGGGTTTTCGTTCGTGCGAAAACCGAGATTCACTCTTTTGTGTGATGAGCTCATGCACTACGCACTCATCATCAATATCCCGACTAACTTCCTTATTGGACTTGCCAGTGCTGCCCAGAGTGTTGTTAACGCTGCCCATCACCTCCGGCTTCTCTGTGGATGCACTCTGCGAGCTGCAGCCGCTGGTGTCCAGTGCGCTGGCCTCGACGCCAGCCAGCTCGGCGCGCTGCATAAACTTGAAACGATTGCGTCCCCATTGTTTTAGGGAATTAAGGCGTGTCAGAGTGCTCTTGCCTTTGTCATAGGGCCGAGGCAACAGCTTCTTTTTTTAAGATGTCGCTGGATTTGCTGCGTCCGAACTTTTTCGATTTTTTGCCATCTGTTTCGCTCTGGCCCGCCGTGGTGTTGCTTATAGATGCGGCGCCAGATGCGTTCTTTGGGTCGCTGGCATTGGCGTTTCCTCCGCTGCTGCTGGCATTGCTGTTTTTTTTATTGTTTTTATTATTTTTGATAAGATATCGAATTGTTTTTGATGATGGTTGTTGTTTTTTTATATTTTGTGGTTTTTGGATAAACGAATTGTTGGAAAAACAAAACAAAAAAAGAAAATATGTTTGGTATTTCGGTTAGCATTTTTGTAAGGATGATGAAGATGTTTTGATTTGTGAGTGTTTTGATTGTTGTTATTGTTGTCAGAAGTCATTTACTTTGATTGAAAGAATGTTAAAGGATGATAGAAAGAGTTAAAGTTACCCGAAGAGTGAAAAGTGATTATGAGAGTAGAGTGAGTGAAAAAGCAGAAAAGTTTTCCTGAAGGATTTTCTTGCACGCTGCATGATTTTTAACTACAAGTCGGCAAAGAGACTATGCACATAGGCTATAATTCTAGTTCTTGAATGTAAGGCGCGCTAAAAAATACTGTGTTTTTACAATAATTTGTACTATATAACAATATTTTTTTTATTCCTATTTTAAATATAATTTTTTTTAGTTTTGTACCTATATAATTTTTACGAATTTATTATTTGTCTTAGAAGC
>JBAMAX010004527.1:0-34654 GCA_037043745.1 Chymomyza amoena
GATTCGAATCAGTGGCGTTGTCAGCTACAATAGGACCAAATCTTATGCAAATCGGATAAAGTTGACATTTTTAACTTCAAATGGCCATAACTTCTAAACGAGACGAAATAGAGCAGAAATAACCTCAGATTCGAATCAGTGTCGCTCGTCAGCTTCAATAGAAACCCAAATCTTATGCCAATCGGACCAAGTTTACTTTTCTTAGTTCAAATGCGCCAATAAAACTCGCAAACTTAACGTTGTAGACCAAAAAGAAAGCTTAGATTTGTATCAATTGCGTCTCAATTTAACATGAATATGCCTATTTGAAGCCATTAATATGCCAATTTGTAACCCACTCAAATTTGACTCGAGTTTTTTTAAATTTAACCTCATTTTTAAAACATTGGAAACTAGGCAGAGGTAATTATTCGACATTTTAACCAGCAATTTTTTTATCAATAACGGTTAGCCGACAAATTTCACACTTTTTTTTCCTCCAGAGATTAAGACTGATTTGGATTTTATGTTAGGGCTATGTTTCAGCATTCAATATCCATTTTTTAACCCCGGACGCGAGAAAGAGGGGTGTTATGAGCTTGTCGTGGTTCACCTGTCTGTCTGTCTGTTTGTCTGTTTGTCTGTTCGTCTGTCTCACCGCGGCCATCGTAGCCTCCAAAACGCATGCAGTGATTTCAATTTAGTTTTTTTTGTATTAAAGGTGACTTATGTGCGAGTGTTGTTAGACATGTTTGATGAAAATCGGTTAAGCTGTTTAAAAGTTGTGGGGAGTAAAAGTGGGGAGAAAACATAAACTTTGTCCGATTGGCTTAAAATTTTATCCTATTGTAACTGACGACGTCACTGATTCGAATTTGAGGTTATTTTTGATCTATCTCCTCTCGTTTAGAAGTTATGGCCATTTGAAGCTAAAAACATAAACTTTGTCCGATTGGTTTAAAATTTGGTGCTATTGAAGCTGACGACGTCACTGATTCAAAAATGTGGTTATTTTTGCTCTATCGCTTCTCGTTTAGAAGTTATGGCCATTTGAAGTTAAAAACATCAACTTTGTCCGATTGGCTTAAAATTTGTCTGTCTGTCTGTCTGTCTGTCTGTCTGTCTGTCTGTCTGTCTGTCTGTCTGTCTGTCTGTCTGTCTGTCTGTCTGTGGCATCATAACTCCCGAACGCATGCAGTGATTTCAATTTAGGGGGAGTGAAAGTTTGGAGAATACGTAAAAAAAAGCAAACGAGCTTGACCTTTAATGTAATCTATACCTTAACAAGAATCTAAATTATAGTAAGTATATTATTAATTTACTAGAGTCTAACTTAACCTAACGTACCTATAAAAAGTATGAAATAAAAAATTAAATTAAAAATTTAAAAACCCCGAACTTAAGTAATTTTAATGTTAAAAGTAAAAATAATAAAAGAAACTTAATGTTTAAGTACCTAAGAATCTATTAATAATTCTAAAAAACAATACGTCGCGTTGGGGGACCGCTCCTAAACTAACTTAAAAACAAAATTAAGAAAATACTTCAAAAACTTTCATAGAATTACTTCATAAAATTTGCATGTAAGATACGACTGTCAACGACGTCTGCCCTCGCGTGTCCCCCAACACGACGTATTGTTTTTTTAGAATTATTAATAGATTCTTAGGTACTTTAACATTAAGTTTCTTTTATTATTTTTTTACTTTTTAAATTAAAATTACTTAAGTTCGGGGGGTTTTTTAAATTTTTAATTTATTTTTTTATTATCCTCTTAGAAATAAATCAATATTTATAAAAATATGAAGCTAGTCAATTCAAAAAAATGTTTAGTACTTTAATAAGTTAAATAACGTAAATATAATCACGATTTGAGCATCCTTAAAAACACACAGCAAGATAGACAATAGTCATAGCGCCATTCCCTGGCTTCCATTTGTTTTTGTTTAGTTTCGGACCTCTTGTTTCAGTTACTTAATGCTATTATTTTAGCCAGGGGCGTACATGCGCTCATATGTAGTTATATATGTATATGTGTATATCTGACGAATATTTCATGATTTATTATTTACACTTGATAATGACATACGGCAGTCAGGAGCACAAAGAAGTCTTCAGCTACTAAGATAAAGCTAGCAAATTTCAGAAGTCCGCAGCCAAAGTCAAAGCTTGGGCATTGACAAGCGCATATCAAAACAATAGCATTTGTGTTTGACCTTTGAACTCGACACATCAGCAAGCGGCAGCTGCCGCCAACTGACAGCAACAACAACAACAAAAATGCGGGAGACACACAGATACTTACGCATCCATAGATACACCCACACACCCACACACACACACAGAAAGTGGCTAGCTCTTATCAAAGTAACTGCAAATGGCGTGAAAGAATGCGCAACGCTTTATTTTTATGAGCAAAAAGATAAAGCGTGCTTTGTTCTCCCGCTCCCGCTACCATAGGCACTACCGCTCCCTTTGTACCCCCTCCAGACTCTAAAAGCGAGGCATTATGCAGGCGGCATAATAAAATAAAAACGTTCAACAGAAGCCAAACAGGAGCATAGCAGAATTGAAGACTGGCCAGTTGGGGCAGGACTGAGGAAGTGGTCTAGCATAGAACTGGAGCGGCTTGAGATGAAGTTCTCTGGGTGTCCAGCTTACAAGCAACGTATTACCCAACATGACAGCCAGAGAAAATGTTGTAGCAGCAGTTGAGGCGCTTACTTGGTTATGCTATGTTTACACTGGTCGTCACTGTAAGGCGCTAATAGTTGTCGATCACACAATTCCTTGGTATGGATGCTACAAAAACACAAATGTACTACCCACCGACCTACTTACAGGTAAGTACGACTAAGTTGGTATTTTTTCCTGAAATGCCTGTGTGGGGGAATTGAAGGGAAATTGAAATCCGCATCCCTTTTTACAGCTCTTAACGAACTACCTAATTAAATCTACTATCTAAAATCTATTTATTTATTATTATAGCATTTTATGGTTGCTTAGGGTAGTCCTTATCAGCAAAGTCTTCGAAATAAGCTTGGAAAAAGAAGGGGCAGTTGCAACAAGCCGATCATTGTGATTGCTGGTAGAAAGAATGGATATCTGCCCCACTTGGGTACTCAGAGGCAAAATCAAATTAGATAGGATCCCGAAAAATATTTGTACGGGTATAGTTTTTTAAGGTCGCCGAATCCAAATTAATGTGGTTTGTTATTTAAGATTATATCACAAATCTTGCGTGCTTGGAGCTGGTCCGAACCTCAAAATCGGTTTCAGCGGCTTAAAATCAGCTATAAAGTTCATACCACTTTTTTGTGGGCCATTGGAGTAGTACCTACATTAATAACTTGAGTACATTCTACTGCATGATTTGGAAATTATAGACGTTTGATCAGGTGCGGATCTAGGATACGGTTTTAGGGGAGGCTCTTCACTAGCAAAAGACTTTCAACCTTTTTCCAACATTTAAAGGGTCCGGCTCAAAAATCTCCCGGCCCTCCTTGGATACCCCACAGCCGACAAGCCGGATGTTTTTAGCGAATAGGATCTTGCTATGATTATGCAATATTAGGAGTATTTCAGAAGAAACTCGTTAAAAGCGCTTGTACCGCAGCGGATAAAATTTTGATTAAAAACTTGAAAGTCAGTATATTGTATACCACAAGCCCGATGATATCGGATCCGCTATATATCGAAGCAAAATATCCTCATCAAAGATTCAGTATCAACCACGAACATTTCGACACCTATATTTATTTATTATTTCCTTGACAAGAACAATACAACTGTAGTTGTCGCTCTTATACAGAGCATAGGGCGGAAACAAACTCCTTCCATCGATTTCGGTAGCGAGCGAGTGTTTTCAGTTGTTGCCACGACCGTTGCGACTCATTCCGCACTGTTCCTTCCCATGTCATTTTAGGCCTTCCTCTTCTTCTAGAACCTTGCGGATTCCACTCCAGCGCCATTTTTGTTATATTATTTTGTTCTTTCCGTAGGGTGTGACCGATCCAACGCCATTTTCTATCTTTTATTTCAAGTTGAATTGGCTTGCTTTCGGCCAAAGTAAGTAGGTCTTCGTTGCTGATGACGTTCGGCCAGTATATGCCACAAATTCTCCTTAGGCAGCGGCTTACGAAGATGTGTAATTTGTTTGTGGTGGAATTTGTGACTTTCCAAGTTTCGCACCCATATAAAAGAACCGTTTTTACGCTTGTATTGAAAATTCTAAGTTTTGTGCGGCGTGAAATACTGCGTACGCGCCATATTTTGCTAAGTTTGTAGAACGCGTGGCGTGCTTTGTTGATTCTGCTGTTGATGTCTGCTTCAGCTCCGCCATCCTTCGTGATCATACTGCCAAGATAACAAAATTGTTCCACATCCTCTATTCGACACCTATATTATCTGACCTCTAATGATAAATTTTTCCCCGAAGAAGTTACAGGGTAACATTTCCCTGGTACACAGTGTAAACCCAGCATAAGCTACGCCACATAAAAAACCCTACAATTTTCCTATGGAGTAGTATAAGTAGGCGCTGTCTGTGTATGCGTAAATATCTGTGTGACGTCGCTGTTTTGTTGTCGCTGTTGTTGTACTTAGTCATTGTTGTTGTTGTAACTAGAGCAGATGTAATCATGACACAAGGCGTTAGAAATGCTTTTATTAATTTTGTACATTTTTGCACTAAGTCTTCTAGCAAATCATGTGGCCTTTTATTCCAAGTGTGTTTGTGTATCTGTGTGCTGCTAGTGTGCTGCTGTTGGTGTTAGTGTGTGAGTTGGCAATTAACAGAAATTTCAATCTACATATTGTTGGGACATGCAGGCGTTTTTAGTGACTCACATAAATTTCTACCACCAGCAGGCATTTTTGGGTTCGCACACATTTTTGGGTCGTTCGTCTAACTGGGACGACGCCACATTCAAGACCTTTAAGTCCAAAGGGGCTTATTAAAGTGTCGGGCCATGTGGCCTTTGGGTTCTTTTCTCGTCTAAAGTCTTTTGCTTTCGTAGAGTAGTCAACGTCATTGCAAAGTTTAGTCGTCATTTCATCTGCTTTTGATGTGTGCACATAATTGAAAAAGTTCAAGTGCTGCTTGCCAACACAAATATGTACATATATATTACGAAATGCCTATATGAGTAGTTTATGTGTCGTCTGTATACAGGATAATTAGAATCGCAAATTTGTGTAAGTGCTAAGATAAAGACGAATATAAAGACTTCTCTTTTCTTAAAGCTTTCCATTCAAATACAAAGCTATCTGTACCTCAAGAATATTACCAAAGATGTGTATTAATGCAAAAATGCAGAACTATCAAGCTTATAATACAAATACTCTTGTGCAAAAGCAACTGTTTAAAATTCGAGCTTTATAATTTAAAATTATAGAAAATGTTTGTTTTAACATAATTTCTTTAAAATGCTTAAAATATATAAGTCGGAAAGGCTAAGAGCCTATTTAAAAAAAAATAAGTATAAAAAATAAAGCACTTTGGAGTGGATAATTTCTTAGTACAATGGAATTTAAATTAGACATGATCAGCAATGGGCAGCACAGTAATTCGTGTGTCTCTGAAATGTGCAGCACAGGTTCAATTTTTGTATGGTAGCTATAAGAAATAGTTGACCAATTTTGATCAATCTTTACACAATTGTGAAATACGTATATAGATCAAATTTATCTCAGTTGTATTTTTATGTAGAGCAGGGATCGTAGCTCTTATAATTTTTAAAATAAAAATCATGAAATAATTATTATTTTTGGATTTTTTTTCGTCAAAATTGCACAATAATTCTTATTTTTCGACTTAACAAATACAAATTATGAAATAATATTTAACTGCCAATTTTTATTTAAAAAGTGTGCATCAAAAAATCACATCAACCATTATAATACACTCTATGTATGAAAAAATATTTAAATTTAAGTTTTATTTTCAATTTTTTAACTAAAAATAGCTGAGTAACTTTTATTTTCAATTTATATAATAAGAATTGCAGAATAATTCTTATTCCTCAATTTGTACAATAAAAAATGGTCAATAATTTAAATTCTGCAATTTTTATTATAAAAATTGAAAAAGAAAAATATTTTGCATTTTTTAAATAAAAATAAATTCATAATTTCCTCAGAAGATGAAGTTTGTTGAATCATGTCAATATCTTTCCCCGATCCCCATCCGTAGATTTTCGCGGCTATTTTCATCTGAATTTTAACAGAGTGATGCCTTAGAGTTCCCCGCAAGCTTAATCATGTGCCTCTAATAAACAAATCCACATCCAAATTTTATTATTGAGGACTCCCTACCCCACGCAATCGATTTACCGTGTTTTCTCACACACCCTTAAACATATCAACTTGAAACTTACCCTATATACTTTAAATAGCTTCTTTGACGTAACTTTTGTCACAATCGGTAAAAATGTACGGAACTTATAAGTAAATATATCGAATTTAACAAAAAAAAAAAAAAATTTGTTCCAATTGGAAAGTTCTTGGTGGGAATATGCAGAAACATTTTTTTTCGAGAGGCAGAGTACAGGGTATTTCACTGCCGGTCTCCGCCTCGACTGTACCTAATTTTTTAGTAATAATTTAGAAGCACATTTTTCTCTTTGATTTTTTTCAACCAAATAAGAGTAAGTAAGCATTTATGTAAAGTTTGATCGAAATTTGTGTAATATATCATACAGCTATCATACAAAAATTGAGACTGCATCAAAGATAAAATATATGTAGTCATCCATAAGTGAGTGCATGAGGCATTATAATTTTTTCGAAAATTAGAAAAGAAAGCTAAATCTAAAATATTGGTGAGCTATATTTTTTTAATTCAAGTTATCTAATAACAATAAAATATTCAAATAAAAATTTACGACTTTTCCGTCGATATACTGGAAATAACAGAATAATTTTTATGCGCCAAAATTTAAAAAATTATAACATGTTTTGTAAAATTAATTTGACCGGAATATGAAATAAACAAAATATATACAGATATAATATATTCTTAATGCTCAAATTTCCATTCAAAAAATGTGCTGCTTTTTAAGATCTCAAAAAATCAATTGTTTTCTAAAAATTATCATGACATACTAAGGAGTGAAATATGAAGGTTTTGGTTTTTAACTTCAAGTGAAACATTCCCTATATGTTACTTTCAACTCAGGGGATGTCTATAAATATGTGTTTCTGGGCCTTTAAGAAAAATATTTTTATTTTCTTATCATTTAAATAGCGTTATTTCCAGAGAATAAGTGGTTTGGGTTAATATATTGGTTTCTATGTTTGTATTATATACATTTTTTTTAAATTCAACTTAATTTGTCTTTCATCTCGTCGAGGTAAATCCGGAAAATTCAATGAAAAATAAATATTATCAATAATTATGTTTAAATGTTATTTATTCAAGTAATACTTTTTACATAGTAAGTACATATATGGAACATCCTAATTATTCAATATGGCGGCTATTCACCCACAACTACCCGCTCAAGCCTGGACCGAAATCGAGAACAGGCCCGTTTCACCTCCATTTTGTTCATGTTGGTCATCACATCCATGATTTTGGCCTTCAGGGCGTCCTTTGTGTTGTGAGATGTCTTGTTCACCTTAGTAGTCGAGAGGATTGCAGTCTGGGCTGGACGGTGGCCACAAATCTGGGGACCAGTGGTGATGCATATTCTCGTACAGCCAAGGCTGAGTCTTTCTGGACTTGTGAGCTGGTGCAGAGTCCTGCTGAAACACGTATTCTCTTCCAGCGGTCACTCGGTCTATCCAAGGCTTCACAACTGATCTCAGTACTTCGATATATCCTTCAACCTGCATCCCGGATCGGCGTCAATCTTTTTTTTCAATTCATCGACAAATTCTGAAGTTCTTTTTCGGTCGGATCGTTTATTGTGGCTTGCTCCCTCTGAAGAAACCTCGTCTTTATTTTCAGCATCTCGAAACTTCTTGCTTATTTCATAAACTTTTTTTTTTATATCCAAACCATTGAATTATCTCCTTCGGTGTTTTCCCGGCGCGTAGTGACTCCAGTATCGCTGCCCTGCGGTCCTGTTCTCGGCTCATCGTTGCGCGTTATCAATCAAGTCTACTCTGTAACTGAAAAGAAACACCTAAACATGAAATGCAACGCTATCTTTGCAGATTTGTGCTAAGCTGTAATAAAGGAGACCCGCATATATTCCGGATTTACCTCGACGACCCTGTAAGTCATCTGTTGTCAACTTTTGCTATACTTATTTTTAAAATGATCGAAATAGTTGGTTTTACATTGAAATCTACAACCGCACAAAATCGTCTATGCAGAATCAATCAACGATTTTTTGAGTTAAGGATTCTCAAAATGTATTCGATTTTCATCAACAGCATTGCGCTTAAAATATTAGTTTAGGAGGTGAAAATTGGCTAGAACCTTCACATGTACGCGCTCACAGACATTTTCCTTACAAAAATGGTGGACCCATAATTTAAATAATTTAGCAAATTAACCAAATTTCTTGATCTATGCACTTCAAAATCTCAAGTATATTCAAATCGCATTAAATTGCATGCATAAACTTTGCAATAAACGAAATGAGTGTGTTTGTCTATATGTTTGTTTAAGGTCAGGGCGGCCTAGCAGCTGCATAACTCATACGCAGCGTGAGCCCGTTTTGCTGGCTTTACGACTGACTCTGTTTGGCTTTGTAGACTCTGTTCTGGCTGTCTGTTTACTTTGCGTTTTTAAATGAATTGACTTTTTCAAGTGTGCCGCAATGTTTTGGCATTGTTTTTGTATCCTGAATGGCAAAAAATGTTGTATGTTATATGCTGTTTATTTTTGTTTTCTTTTCTATTTTTGTTTTGATTGCAGTTGGCGAACATAATTTATTGCAGCAGTAAAGGCAGCAGCAGCAACAACAACAAGAACAACAACAATATCAAGCGGCAGTAAAAAGTTTGTTTGCGTTAGAGCTTAACAGAGGGTTGGATCGAGCTACAAGAGGGCGGGTTTTCAAAATACCAAAAGTTGACGTTTCCAGTGAGTTGGCCAAAAACAGTTTGCTAAAGCACACAGACACACACGACACACACACACACACAAATAAACAAATGTTTTTCTATCTCTCTTTCACTCTCTTTAGTCAGAGACTTTTTGCAACAAATTGTGTGCAAAGTTGTTTTTTTATGAGCATTTGTTATGTTCCACTTGTTGTTTGTGTATTTTATGTACAATTTGACTTTTGTTTGTTAAAAATTTTAGAGCATACTCAAAAAAAAAATTAAAAATAAAAGTTCTAGCAGTTGATGAAATTTCTGCTAAAAGTTGCCATTTGCCTTTTTGGCAATTCCCTGTTTAATTGAGTGATTATTTGGCCAAAAGCTTTGACAGCTTTTGAGCTGCAAACTTTCAACATTCCAAACCAAAGTTGCCACAAGTTGTTCGTTTGCTTGTTGACATGGCAATTTGGCAGTTGAATGCAATTAATTGTATTTACTACATTTACTATGTAAATCCCATCAATTTTGCATTAAAATGAACTCAAGACAAGCTGGACCAGCATAGCTAAAATTGTTTCTTAGTTCTGGCAGATAATGAGGTTTTGAAAATATGATCAACTGTCAAGTAAGACAAGCCTAAATAAAACACTTGCTTATATCTCTTCATCTAGTATTCAGTTGTATGTATTGCCAATCAACGGTAATTGCCACACAGATACGCACACACACATGGCTGTCATTTGGCTTACAGATATTGTATCTTGCAGTCTGTCTGTTTGCTCATTCAAACTGAAATAAAATCATTGAATGAAAATCATTGCTAAACAATCAACAAACTTACATTTCTATTCAGAATGCACAAAATGCAATGTAATGAATATTTTTCAATCAATAAACCATAACAAAAAGCATAGAAGTTTTTGTGAAATGGAATATTATGTAAACGAGATACTCTTTAAAAGTATAAATATAAAAGCAAATTGTTTGTAATGAGTATAGAGATATTTCGGAGGGAATCATTATATGATGTATATATTGGATTATGGGTATAATTATAAGGTCAAAATTATGTTCCAAAAATATCGATAAGCTTTCTAGTCAAAAATCATTCGCTGCATTGTTCAAAAGACATTTTGCTCTAAAGATACATTACTTCATATTTTATTTAAACTATAACTGAAAATTGATTGATTTTAAGGTTTTTTGATCCCGGACCACTGCAGTGTCTTTCAGGCAGAGGTCACAGCAATCCGGGAGGCTTTAACAACAATAAAGAACCTACAAGTTCAAGATAAGAACATCTGTATATATTCGGACAGCCAAGAGGCTATTAAGTCTCTAGTCTCGATGACTTCGCGTATGAAGTCAGTGAATGACTGCCGCTTGTCTCCAGGGGAGATGGCTGAGCAGCTTTCAATTCACCTGATATGGGTCCCAGGATACAGGGACTTTGAGGGAAATTGCATTGCGGATGAACTGGCTAGAAAAGGAACTATCAGCATCCTCCTTTAAGACAAGGAGGGCCTGGGTATACCCATGGCCAGCTGTAAACTGCGAATAAGAAACTTTTTCGCTCTCTGTGCAAATAAAACGTGGAATCGGGCATCAAACACGTGTAGAATCTCGCGGCAAACCTGGCCGACATACTGTAGTAAAAGAACCAAAAAACTTTGCTGTCTGAATAGAGCCCAGTGCTCATCTGTCATCCGTGCCATTACGGGACACTGGTTGGTAGGAAACCACGCATCCCGTTTGAATGCTCCCCACCACGACTTCTGTAGAAGCTGTGGCGATGAAGACGAGCTGGAGACGGTGGTACACTTCCTCTGTCACTGCCCAGAACTGGGCAGTAAAAGATTTAGGTTCCTACAGTCACATTTTCTAAATGATCTATCTCAGCTCTCTGAACAGAGTCAAAAATGCCTTTTAAGGTGCATTCAGGCAGCCGGATGGCTTCCTCAACTATCAAGGACCTGGACCTATCAAGTGAGGAAATGTGGTGGATTGGCTCACTCTAGCGGTATCACAAAGGGCCTATCATTGGCCTAAGTGAGTTGGAACGTCGGTCCCAACTGCCGCCCTAACCTAACCTAACCTAAGGTATTTGCTTGAATTTTACTAGAATTGAAAAAAAAAAAATAATAATGATGAATTTGTTTTCTGAAATTTTAAATAATTGTGAGAAGTAGGAGATTGTTATTTCAGAATTCTTTTTGGAAGCTTTATTCACCCTTCAAAAATTAAAATTTAAGAATATTTGCGAAGCTGGTTTTTATTTTGCATTATCAGCAGGAAAAAAATTTTGGATGAGTCAGCTTCAAATCTTGTAAGGTCTTGTTTTCAGAAAGACGCAGGATTTTTGCTAATTTGGCTCCCAGGAGTCTGTCTAAATTTCTAGCTCATACAATAAGCAATAAAATGTTTGTAGGAATCTTTGTTCTATTCAGTTCATAGAAAAGAAAGTACAAATTTTTTTATTGATCTTTTTTTAGTATAGGATCTGTCAAAGCCAAAAGTAGTTCTAGATAGTACTTTTTTACTGAAAGTCGATAAAGAAGATAGCTTTCTAGCTGTAAGGATGGTATTATGATGGCAATACCCAAATTACCCCTATAAGGAAAGTCCTGATTGGTTTTGGAAGGATCAACTGAATTGATTTTATTATGTTTGAGCGAAAAAAAAAATACTAAAATAAGTAAATTTGATGTTCCTCAAGATCTAGAATAAATGAACAAACGAATAGACAGACAAGGCTCAAAGTTCACCCAAGAGAGCAATATAAATTATCAATTATAAGTTAACAAGCTTTAATATCAACCATTAAAGTAGGCTAAGTACTTATTAAAGCTTTAACAGGTATTCTAAGCTCCTATGTCCAAATGCCACGCAGTATTAGAACAAATTCTAGTCGGCTTTGAGAACATACCAGGCACATAACCTAAATAGTTGATGTGGTCGGCATTGTCTGCTTATTCAACCCAAACCTACAAAAAGCCACGGAAATACAGATGCCTGGTGTGTAGAGCATTACAACCATTGTCCGGCCACAGACACTAATTTTATCTATGCATACAGACAACGCTGCGGCTAACATAGATACAAAAGTATCTGTCAATACTTCAGTGGGTGTGTAGATGTGTCTCTGTGTCTGTTGGCATACATCAAATATTAACTCAATTTAAATATATTTATTCAAGTATCATTCACATGCTTTATGTACTATGTACTCTACACATATATACATTTATGAATGCTGCTACTCTAAGTAGTAAATATATGTAAATCGCATGCTGTGCTAATGCGCGCGTTTATAAACGCTTTTAAAACGCGCGCGTTCTCTCCGACAACAGCCGTCACTTGAAACTCTGCTTTTTGGTCTTAGGCATCCAACGCACGTTTGCACATTTTCGGCATCAAGGCCATAAAAGGAAGATTACCAATGTAGGCGTGAGGTTGACAACAGCATCTATTAAGAGACAGCCTCAGGAACACTCGCGACATGTGCAAATGAGCCAAAGAACCGGAGAAAACCCCAAACTCCAAAACCAAAACACCCTGACCAAAATGTAAAGTAGCTTTTACTTGTCTTTTTCTGGCATTTATTTAGCATTTTGCTTTTCTACATTCTGCAGCTTTTATCTGCTGCTTTGAGTCCTTCCATTGTTCTGCTTTATGGCACATTTCTATTCATTATGTGTAGTGGGTCCAAGGGTCCTGGGTCATAGTTTAACTTTTCTTCTTTAATAGTCATCTGGAGCGCTCTCATCTTGCTCAATGCCCATGATGATAATTTTCATTTGGCCAGCTGCTAGTTACAAAATGTTTGTGGGTTGCCCGAATTTGTCTAATCGTCAAAGTTACAGGCAATTAATTTTGTCTGCACATAATTAGAGAACACGCAATTCTACGAAATATTTATTTACAAAAACTTGCACATGCTCAGCAAATAGATTTGTTATACCCTCAAAAACAGGGTGTTATAAGCTGGTTAGTCAAGCATGTAATGGCTGAAAAATGTTTTGCTAGTTTGAGAAATTAAAAAAGAAATTCGAGCTATTTTAGGAAGTACGCATTATACGAAGGCTGTTCTAATATTATTTAAGTCACCGATTTTTTTCCCGCAGTTTTCTCTAAATTAATTTGATTTAATTTTCTTTGACGGTTTTTTTTTTGTGGCAGTAAGCTTTCTAATTATTTAATTAGAAAAACTCTTAGAACACATTATAATCCTGATAAATTTAATTAAAAATTAAGTTTTGCTTCAATGCCCATGTAAGTTCTAGGCAGTTTGGAGTTGTCTGACTCCCGTCGTACGTGTCCCCAGGATGCGTATAGCGGAATGCTCGGTACTATGCAGGGTAAGTGGGAAATAAAATGCCACTCGCGACCCAAATCAGATAAATAACCAGTTTAAACGTGCAGACAGGGATTTTGTCACAAGCTAGAGTAGGATGGTTAGGAAACTTGGTACCGAATTGTTATTAACGCTATATGCTTCAAACATATATATGCCTATACATACCTTGGGATCATCCTAAATAACCTTATCCTTAGACCATATCTAGTTCAAACCCTAAAAAATAAGTTGACTAGAATTTCCTATATGTATTGGCTCTGATTCACTGCAGCTACCTGTTTGTCTGTAAAATTCCTTTTTTTTTTAAATAATTCAAAAAATCTGCTTATTGTGGATTAAAATTCTATCTTAAATTTCAACTTTTCAAAAAAAATTTTGAGATAATATTGATTACAATGTTTTGGGACTATATAAAAATCCAAGAGATTTACTACATTGGTGTTGAAATTTTTTAAAATGTTAGCTTAATTATGATTTGCATGTAACATAACAGAGTTCAGAGCTACCGCTGTTAATTACTCTCTCACTCGGCTCTAAAGATATTGCCAACTGCAGAGAGTACTAAAATATATAGAGGCGAAATTTCTCTCTTGAGTGAAAGCCTCCGAAAGATTGCGTGCCAGATGGGCTCGGAAACAATGTTTGCATATGCTTTTACACCAAGCGTACCCATCTGGCGCACAATCTTTCAACGGGAAAAAAACCTTTTTGAGCAATTTCGCCTCTATATATTTTAGTACTCTCTGCCAACTGTCATCTGCAATGGTGCCCATAGTACTTACTTATTAAATATAATGATGTTAAATGATGTTGAGACTACGTCTCAAGAGTCAGATTTTTGCGTACTCATTGTGACAGTATTCCTGGAGAACTTCTTAGAGTATTCGGCGACTTTAAGACTTAAAGATGCAGCTAAAGGAGCATAAAGACTACAAGATACCAGACAGGTCACAATCCTACAGCAATTTTTCTCAAAGTATCGATACTAGAACAATCGATATGCCTACGTTCGATGAACAAGTAAATTCGATACCCTATTAAAAAGTTATATCTCGCAATAATTAAAAAACTACAACATTATTTATCTTTTATTAATTTACTGCATTACATAGCCAAAGGACGAATACCTTAACAGAGTATAAAAACTTTGTCATCGCCCTGAGTCATAGCTCATTTATTTATTTAGTTCTTTTTTTTTGTATTATTTCCGTAATTTTTATGATTTCGGTTTCTTTTTTTATAGACTTGCTTTTATATAATTTATTGACAAATTTGCGCATTTGAAGCGCCTCAGGGCATGAAATGGAGTGTAAGCTCCAAATGCTGAGGGTGCTATAAGCGAGGCAGAGATAGCAACAAAGGGAGACCCCACGAGAAGACAACCAAAGAGGGATTTGGAATCCTTGCATTGCTAATGAGTTTGCCTGGCAGCCAACAAATTTCAATTCCAATTTGCTCAAAACATTTCGGTTATCAGGACCAGGGCCAGGGACACGGTCCAAGCCAAGCCAAGTCACGCAAAAGGCAATAATAATAGCTAACGGTAATTACGCCCTAAGAGTTTGGTTGCTAGTCCTAATGTCCTTGTGGTTGTTGTTATTATTGTACTTTGTAGCTTCACTGTTTGTTTGTCATCATCAGCGTCATCAAGGCTTTTGTTGTTGCAAATAATGAAAATTATAACTGACTTCCGAATTTCATTATCGAAATTAGATGTTGGTTGTCAGCTCTGCTGCTACTTCATCGTCATCTCGTCCTATATAGTTGACTCTCGCTGAGGAGCTCGGAAAGATATACAGCTTCATGTATTCTGCGGATGTTGTGCTCATTTGTCAACTTGTTAAACGACAACAAAGTGAAAGTCATGGTGGGCGTGTTTGGCGCCCCCCCTTTTGGGGTTGGCCTGCCGCATAGTGCAGTCAGCTATGATTTTGCAGGGGGCGTGTACTGGCGGGGAGGGAGCGTGTGCCAAAGCCACAGAAACAGCCACGTAGCATTCTTGGCCTTGTTAAATTCAAATTGACTCATTAAAAATTAAGTTGTCTGCTTTGCGCGTTTGGCGTTTTGTGTGCGACAACAACAAGAGCAACAATGACTTCCAGGATAACAGCAATTCCAAAAACAACATACAACATCAAGCTAAATGATAAATAGCAAAATTAAATTTCTTGAGCTTGCCAGCACAGCCGACATTCAAAATTGCAACGCATTCATCTTGATTATATTTGAATTTGATTTTATTTTTTGTTAAATAATTTTTCTGGATTTGTAAAGTTTACATCCAAAGAATTAAGCTTTTAACTAACAGAACAACAACTCAGCCTTATAGGAGGCAAAGTAAAGAGGGCATCCCAGAATCTGGGGCAACTATAGTATTCGAGGAATTCCGCTGCATGTTTCAAGAAGCAGCAATAAAAATGTTGGGAATACGCTGAGCAAAAAATTGAGAATTTTTCGCTTAAAAATGGGGTTAAATGTAAGACTGATTTTATTTATTATTAAGAGGAAAATTCTCGTTTTTGTTTTTAAAAATTTAAAAATTGTTTGAAGGATTTTACTCTTAATTTTTATTTATTTTTATTTCAAGCCAAAGTTCTACTCATAATGCTGAAAATGTGACTATTTTATTTGTCCTGTCGTCAAAGAGAGTTTATGTGGAATTTACCCTGACGGAAAGTTTTCTTAGAAATGCCATTATGCCCCGTTGTCAGTCAACATGGTTCCAACTAAGTTTGATTGAAGATTTAAGACATAAGTATCTGCAAAGCTTTTTAGGAGCCATCAAGACTCACAGCAAAATTTTATAATATATACTACATATTCCTACCTAAGGAGTATAGTTCTGCCACAATTGGAGCTTTAAACCACATTTTTGATAAAAATAAATTTTTAGAAATATAGAAATGGCTTAATGTTTTTTAATAAAACGAAAGCAAATTAAAAGCAAATTATTTTTATTTCAGCGAAATTTTACTTTAAATTAAAAAGCTATTTTGATGACGAATTCAATGAAAAATTCAAAGCGACGAGAAACAGAGCTCCATTTTATATTAACAATATCAATTTTCAATTTGAATTCTCAGAATAATACAAATAAAAAACAAAAATGGCGACAGCTAGGAAATAAGAGTAGACAAAATGGTTGAATTGGTGCTTTAAGTTCTTAAATATCTTAAGGATAAAATCAAGTAAAATAAGCAAAAAAAAGGAGACGTTACTATTAACGCTATCGAATTTCAATACAAATTCAGTATAAAAGAAATGGGCAACTTTGTTAAAGATCCAAAAAATGGCTGACTTACTAATAAAAATATTATTATATAAAGATTTTTTAAACAAACCTTTAATGAAGCGATTGAAACTAAGTTCAATTACAAAATCACAAATGTTTCCTCAAGCTAAATATAAAAAAAAATGTTAGCCGAAAACAACTTATGAAATAAAGTACTAATTTTTATATTTTGTGTCACAATGTTATGTTCGTTCTAAGCTTAGGATCTCACGAACGGCTGAACCGATTTGGCTAATTTTGGTCTTGAAATGTTCGTGGAAGTCCAAGGATTGTTTAGGGTTGAGAAAATATAACAAAATTGCGACGCAAATACTAAAAAGGACAATTTGATTTTCCAATACAATTTTTTTTTTAATTTAGGTAGGCATTGTGTACATTGTCAGATTAACTAATATTTTTTAGTTAATAGTTTTTGTCGAAAGGAAACAAAAAAATTATTAACGATTCATGTTTTGATTTCTGTTTAAAATACATATGATCAATTCAATATTTGCACATAATGCCGGCAAAAAGAAGTAACATTGGTAGACATTCGCGTAGAACTCAATTGCAAGCATCCCAAAGAACAGCTGAAACTGAGGAACAACGTTTGCAAAGGAATGAGTTGAGTCGATTAAGACGAGCAAGATCACGTTCTGCTCATACAACAGAAGAACTAGATGTATACAATACGAATGCTCGAATGAGAATGAGACGAAATCGGGAATATCAGAATCAAGTCCAGCAACAAAATGCTGATGCACGTGTGAGCATTCAGCAATTGCGTCAAGAACAATCAGAAGATACACGAGCTGAGAGCAATGAAGTTATACGTTTAGAACAAAGACAATCACGCCGTTTTACGGTTAATATACGCAGAACGCTCATTCAAAAGTGGTAATTGGTGCTATGGATAAGGAATGTCCGCATTGTCATGCTCTCAAATTTAAAAATGAGCCACCTGGGGTGTGTTGCGCGCCAGGAAAAGTGCAACTACCTGAAATTGAAACACCACCTGAACCATTGAACGGTTTACGTATCTGCACGGATCCAGATTCTAACGTTTTCCTGAAGTCAATTCGAACATTCAATTACTGCTTTCAAATGACATCGTTTGGAGCAACAGAAATAGTTCGAAATACTAATGCTAATGGTCAACAATACAATTCTACATTCAAAATCAGAGGCCAAGTTTATCATAAAATGGGCTCATTGCTGCCAATGCCAAACGAACCACATACATTTTTACAAATCTACTTCATGGGCGGCGAGGATTCCGGAAGTGCACGTGCCAATCGCGTGAATGCACGTTGTGACTATAATAACCTTGATTCATTTTTGGCCAGGCGCATCGTCAGCGACTTGGACGCTCTATTGAACGAGCACAATGAATTGTTGAAAATATTCAAATCACACATGCACAAATTACAAAGCGATAATACGCTATTGTCATTAATCCTGATAAAACACCAGCTGGAGAACATATTCGTAGATTCAATGCACCTGTTGTTGAAGACGTTGCTGGAATCATGGTTGGCGATCGTACAGGTACACGAGAAATTGTGATTTGAATTTATCTAGAAACTGGAAATAATTTATAAGGCAAAGCAATTTCGTGAATTCGTCACAAAAATAAATCATTGGAAGAAAATAAAGATCTAGACGAGCGAGCGAAGCGAGCGTGCCGGAGGCCGGCTAGTAAAGTTATAAATTGTAGAAAAATACTATTTACTCGAAATTAGGACAAATGTAGGGTGCGTTCACGGGAACGATGGTAAACTTAAAAATTATTTAAAAAAGGTGTAATGAACGCCAATAAATATCGATAAGGCGTTTAAGCTAAAACAAGGTTAGGTTAGGTTATGAAAGGGCGGCTACTGGCTTGAAAAGCCAGCACCCTAAGTCCTAAACCGTCCTGTAGTGATACCGAAGATCTTTCTATAGCCATGCTCCTGAGATAGTCCCGCTAGAAGCGATTCCTATCCCGTTGCCACGTTGAGTGAAACCGTCGAATCTCTATCAGAGAAGTTGCTGAGGATGTCGGTATATCGCTTGGCTCGTGCCATGAAATTTTTTCTAACGTTTTGGGCATGAGACGTGTGTCAGCCAAGTTTGTTCCGAAAATGCTAAATTTTTACCAAAAGAACCGTCGCATGAGCATCGCTCAAGAGCTGTTGAATGACGTCAACGTCGACCCAGATTTACTCTAAAGGGTCATAACTGGTGACGAATTATGGGTAAATGGTTATGATATCGAAACCAAAGTCCAATCGTCCCAATGGAAGCGGCCATAAGAGCCAAGACCGAAAAAAAAATCGCCGAGCACGCAAAACACTTATAACCTTTTCGCCTCTCACAACCAAACAAAAAATGTCATTAACTTGAAATTTGGTACATTTGTTCGGGAAGAGTGTACCCACAAAACAAAACAAAAAAAATCGATAATCGAAAATACGTTGCCCGCGAAATTTGAAAATTCACCTTACTTTTTGAACACATCTCGTAGACCCTAGCTCAGCTAAGTTAAGAAGGAAGTAATTTATTTCCCAGATGCTTATTCCTACGTCTACTAACAGCCTCATAGGAACACAAGAAGTGTTCTTCTGATTCAACCTCTTCTTCGCCTTTGCTGCTTCTGCAAAAGTCATGGCTCGGAACATTCATTCAGGTCACATTTGTTCCGACAAGCCAGTGCCCAGTGATCGCTCTGACAACTAACGAACTTTGTGATCGTTTCAGTCCGCAGAGCCTTATGGATCTTTTTGGGTCAATTTTAGGCCATATCTGGCGACTGATTGTGAAGTGGGATGCGTTTACCACTGAAATTGTGCGTGAGAGCTAAATTTCTCCCTAGTTTGTAGCTTGAAAGTGGCTTGACTTAGGTCGATCCGGTAGGAGGATAGAGGTCGTGCCCTGTCTGGTCAATTCATCTGCTATTTCGTTGTCTGTAATATTTTAGTGTCCTGGTACTCAAATAAGGCTAATAACAAACTGCTCTTTAATAGATTTGCGGCTGTTTTGTTGACTATCCTCGAGTTGGAAGATAGTGCTCGAAGTGACTTTATGGCTGCGTGGCTATTCGAAAATATGTTAACCGCATCGCAGATCAAAGCCTCGTTAATGATAAGGATATCTGCTAAAAGAAGCTAAATGCAATTTAAAAATATGCTAGATTTACTTAATTAAGCATTTCGGAAAATTGATAAGGTACTTAGTTTTAAAATACGCTACATCTAGCTATAAACAAGCAAAAATGGCAACACTGCTCAGGGCACAAGCTAGTTTTGAGAACTCCACCCTGAGATATTTTTATACTACAATAGTTTTGAGTTCACTTGGTATTCTCACACTTACACAAACAACATACCTCATTTCATTATGTGACGGTTTTTCTATTATCTCAGCCTAAGCTCTTTAAGAGAACCCCCTTCTCATAAAAGTAATTCAAAATGGCTGAAAATTATTCATATTATTAAATTATATACAAAACGTCTGCTACGTTAATGCAACTAAGTTTTTAATAGAAATCCATTAAACTAAAATCAAAATAATTAGAAAAAAAAGGACTAAAGAAATTTCTTTCGCCTTGAATAGCAAGCCACTTTATATAAAAAATTCAAAAGTTTTCTTTATGCCACTCGAGCGCACTTGAGCGCCTGATTAGCTTTATGTGCTGTCTATTAAAGCAAGAGCTTTTTAATTGCAACATTGTATTTGCTTTTATTTGTGCCTTTTGGTGCATAAAGTAGAGGCAGCTTGGTTGACAACACTTTTATGTGGCAGACATTATTATGATGCATTATGGCTCAGCTGTCTGCCAGCTGCACTTGCTTAGCAATTATGCATCCTTGTGGCGCTGTCAACTCTAGTCTATGACAAAGTGTTGCATGCAACATGTTACTTACTGCACATAAATAACTCGCTGCAAGTTGAACTCTACATTCTGTACACATGTGTGACTCTGTGGCTGTGTATGAGTTCGTGTGAAATTTTTGCGCATATTTTTCTTCAACATTTTTATGCGCCACATGTTGCACTTAAGTATACACACAAGCTGACAAACACACACACCCAGTGGCATGTCTGTTTACATACCTATACATACAGCTGCCCCATAGTTTTCATTGTTCAGCACCAGCAACAGCAGCAACAACAAAAATGGATACCACAAAAACAACAACAATACTAGCGTGTTAAATCAATTGGGAGCTTGTTGCTGGCTTACTTAGCTTCCGTTTCCGCCCAAAGCAGCAGAGCAGAAGAGAGCAGCAGCAGCAACTGTACCAACAGCAGCCAGAGAGCGGGTTCAAAGGGCGCCCAATGCACCACATGTGCTCCATAGTTTGTGCTTACATTCTAGCATTATTTTTTTTTTTTACCATTTTTCATATTTTTCTTTCAAAGTTTCCGTTTTTTTTTGGTGTAGTTTTGCCATAATTTAGTTGCATAAATTTTCCAAGCTCGCTTTTTATAAGATGCTTTAAGTTCAGGCAGCAAATTTTTGTTGCTTTTTTAAAGCTACTTAAGGCCAGAGAGCCACACACATACGAGGGTAGGCTGAAAAGTATATAGACTAGTATAACATACTATATAGGAAAGCAAAAGTCGAACATTTAAGTTCGGTCTCATGTCATCTTTTAAGTAAAAAGCCAATTTTTTTTTACCAACTCAGATCTAGTATATCATTAAAACTATTTAAAGGAAAAAAAATAAAAGTAAAAGATTGGCGTAGACTGAGGATCGATCATAGAATTCAAGCCGACTTTAGACTTTTTAGAGAATAAAACCATGTTACAATATTTTTTTTTATTGTATATAGACACACGAAATGGTAAAAATATTTTGATTGAACTTTACAAAATTCTGCAATAGATACATATTATAAGATCGTAGTAACAATTTAGCCATAAATTTAACGATAATCGTCAAACTTACAAAAGACTTAAAAGATTTCATGTCAATCTTTCTTTAGATTTTAAATCTGAATTAATAAATCGTTTTTTTTATTATTTATACTTATAACTAAAATTTAGTTCGCATGTAGCACTTAGTCTAAATGGAGACTAGTTGCTCCTGTTGGAGTTTAAATAATTTTATATAATTTACAGATTGTTTTTCACAGAATGTAAACAAAAATTTGAGAAAAAAAAAAAAAATAAAAAATTCTCAAGTATAAGGCTATCATACCTTTGGTTGCGAATAAAAAAAATTTTGAATTTATTTCTGTGATTTTTGTTCATTTCATCAATATTAGTCGACTCTCTTTTATATCTTCCACACAAAAATTTAACCTTTGCTCTCTTTTTCACAGAGACACAAATAATGAATATTAATTGTTTCTAAGTATAATAAAAAGTTTTTTATGTTACGTTATCCAAGCTCGTATAATCTTTAAGAGCTACGCATTCCTAGGACGGACTGACAATAATTCCTCGACCATTTTACTTCTAAAGGGTCCGGCACTCGAAGTGTAACCAAATTCAGACCGCTCGCGCAGCTGACGCACGGGCATCAGCTGTCTGTAAGTTAGCTAAATGACAGTTTAGAGTATTGTTTACAAGCGCACGAAAGCATTTTGCCGTGAGTAAACGCGAAAAAAAAATCAGTAATGGATTTCAAACGTAATTGTGTAGTTGCATTATATTTAGCTGGAAAATCACAACCAGCGATTGTTCGTGAGCTCGAACACCTTAAAGTAAATAAAGTTTTCGTTTATCGCACCATAACTCGTTACAATGATACTGGTAGCATCGCAAAACGTCATGGAGGTGGTCATCAAAAGACTGCAACGTCACGTGAGATGGTTCAAAAAGTGAAGAAGCGACTTGAGCGAAATCCCCGACGAAGTGCCAATCAAATGGCGAAAGAACTGAAAATATCTGACCGTAGCATCCGTCGCATACTGAAAAATGATCTCAAGGTCATGCCTTACAAGATCCAAAAGGCACATAATCTCACACCGAAGCAGCAACAAGTCAGACTTGAGAGAGCGAAGGAGTTGCTTCGCTTGGCCGAAAGCGGTCAATTGCCGAACATTGTGTTTTCTGAGGAGAAAATTATTACAATTGAGCAATTCGTAAACTCTCAAAACGATAGGGTTTACTTGAGGGACCGTTCATACGAGAATTTGAGTCATCGATTGGCCACCAGGAGGCAGCACCCGCCACAGATAATGGTTTGGGCCGCTGTTACCGCAGATGGGCGCTCTCCAATCGTTTTCATCGAGCCTGGCGTCAAGGTTAATGCGCAATATTATCGGGAAAGTATTCTGGAGGTTGCTTTGAAGCAGTGGGCAGACAAACATTTCGGTGGCAGACCATGGACGTTTCAACAGGACTCGGAACCGTCTCACAAAGCTCGAGTGAACCAAGAATGGCTGAAAAACAACGTTCCGAACTTCATAACGTCCACACAATTGCTCTCGAATTCTCCAGACGCGAATCCGATGGATTATTCTCTTTGGGCCATTTTGGATAGCAAGTTCCGAACTAAAAGATACAACAGTCTCGATGCGCTGAAAAAAGCCATTGTCCACGAGTGGGCCAAAATACATGCAAGTCACATTCGGGCAGCTTGCGATTCATTTTTGGACCGTCTCAAGGCCATAGTGAAGGCAAAAGGTGACCTTGAATTGAGTAAAGGTAATTTTCCAAAATGAATTTATGGCCTTTTTAATTTGTTACACTTCGAGTGCCGGACCCTGTAAACTTATCGATCTACTTCTCTACACTCACAAAAAGAGCCAATCTAATTCTAGATTCGAATTTACCCAAAAGATAGTTTGACTCTAGAATTTATAAGAATTTTTCTTCTTTATTTTTCTTAAACAAATAAAAAAAACAAAACAAACAGTATTTAAAATTAAAAATTTTTAAATGATAACGAAATACTCAAATTAGTTACTTTATAATTACTAAAATAATACAAATCTCTATGTTAGTTGATTGAGAGAACTCTTTTTTAAAATCATACTAAACATTTTTAGGATAAGAATGTCTGTTTTTTTAACTATTTACAATCAAGTGCCCTTACTTTATTTATTCTAAAATTATTTCTCGAAATACGAATTTCGTGCTCAATTTAAAAAAAAAAATTGTTCTTGAAGTATTTTACAATAAAAACAAATTGCTTTCGCTCCACAACTGTAGCAATAATCCTTAACTATTTTGTTTTTGATTTAAGTTGGTTACAATTCGCAACTGGTTGACTCAGTAGTTGCTTGAATTATTTTTACAAGATAATTTATTTTGATTTATTTTAATTTTAAGTTTAACAAATTTATGCTTATATTAATGTGTGTATTTCCCCAAATAAAAAAAAAAAATGGGTTCAATTTGTTATGCTTAAATATCGAAAAATATATTTATCATTGTGTGGTGGTGAGTTTTGATTTTCGTCTTTTGTTTAATTAATAAAATCTCGGCTAAAGATTCCAAATAAAAGTTCAATGCAATAAAATTCGGCACAAAAAATCAATAAATATACGAAATCTGCAGAAAAAAACATTCTAATGGCCAGTCTATCCTATAGCAGGTATATGATTATAATGAATAGATTTTTATCAAACTTAATACAGTAGAAGTCGTCATTTTTTTCTACGTAATTTTCATAAACACGATTTACACATCTAAAACTCTTTTCTATGAGAGAAAAATAATATGAAAATATTCTATATCTTATATCTAAGATGTCATACTCTCATTAATCATTAATTTTTGCGTTTAAAATGCGCGTTTATTAAAACTTTTTTGCCTGCCCTCGTTGACGCTCTAAGGCACGCCTTGAAGTATGCCTCATATTATTATCGGCTGTGCATCTGCTTATGAAAAGCTGTGGAGTGTTTCTTGGTAAATTAAACTCAATGGAAATGCTCTACAAGCTTTGCTAGATTTTTGGATACCAAGTGGCATGCTCAACATTATGTTTGGCTTTGGGATTGCCAATTTATGTTTTGAGCACAAATGCCAAGTTAATTTATGGA
This sequence comes from Chymomyza amoena, assembly GCA_037043745.1. NCBI lineage: Eukaryota > Metazoa > Arthropoda > Insecta > Diptera > Drosophilidae > Chymomyza > Chymomyza amoena. The sequence continues at coordinate 24,586 of JBAMAX010004527.1, forward strand.
CCTTCCTATGTTCAAGTGCTCAATGCTCCTAGGCCTTGCTTAGCCTGCCGAGTTTCTGCTCGATTTCCTATCAAATAATGCAGAAATATGCTCCAAAAAACGTTCACAAACAAGCAAACAGATAGAGAAACATTCATCCAAAATGAACAATAAAATGCGAATAAAGTCGCCACAATTGTGTGCTTCTAGAGAGCATTGAGTGGGTTGGAAATTTTTGGGTTGCTGTGACTTTATTGAAGTTCAAGTTGCTACAAAATATTCAAGTCAATATGGCGTATACGTAACATTTTTTGCAAATTTCAAGGTTATTTGTGCTCTGGTTTTGTGTCAGCAACTCTGTTTTGTACTTTATGCTTTATCGCATATGAAATCTGTATATTGCTTATGGCAATGCTGCGTATACTTGATATTTCAGTTGATTTATTGTGCTTGATTGCAATTTTATTTGCTGCATTTTTAGCAGAGCAGCTAAACTCCCACAGCGTCAATCAGTATCCTGCAATCAGTTCATTCTGTTTATCAGTTTACAGGAAAGAAGCTGCCACTCAACACAATGTAAATACAAATATGTATACAGAGGTCGGGCGTATAGGGTGTGTTATTAAGTGCTGTATAAAATGAGTATTAGGGATAAGGGAAAAAGCAGCATTTGAAGGATTTTTATCTTTTCTTTCAACAAATAACTTTTGCAGGTACTATAAGTCTAAAAATTTTTAACGATTTGTTGTCCGCTACTTATTACGTATACGTAACAAAAGTTAAAGTATTAAAAAACCATTAACACAAAAAAATATGAGTATTTCAAAATAAATCAATAACTGACTGCTAAAAGAAATAATCCATGGAAAAAATGTTTGTGCTATTTAAGAAAAATTCAACCATCGCCTTTTTTTTCTTGCAAATTAAACGTTAGACCTTTCACATTCACAAAAACTTGCTTAGAACGCACAAAAGCTTCTTAAATAACTACTTTATGCAAAACCAGTAATTTTTTTCCCAAAGAAAATATTTTATTTACCAATCTATTTATACCAATCTAGAGGCAAAACTTAACGACAATATTTATGCTTTTATTTTGTGAACAGAAAAATTAGTTAGATAGAACATCTGCTACAGACTCCCTGGAAATATGGTAATCGCATATTTGTAATGTTATTCAATTGGGTCATGAATATTTTAGTTAACTGTGCCAGACTGGCCAATATTATTGAAAAAAAAAACCAAAAGTTCCCCAAATTGCTCACAGCCAAACAGAATATTGCCAATCTAAGCATTTGAGCTTTAAAAAAAAAACACCCCATATTAGCTATGACTTGGCCGAGAGCAAAAATCCTTTGTGTATATTAGTTTATGTCAACAAAAGCTCTACATCACCAAAGTGTAAATATACAAATGGCTAAAGAACACTTCAACACACTCCCACACACATTGCCACACTCAACCACACGTAAATGTATCTCTCAGATACACATACTTAACCGGACAGCGCATTCGTGCGCACTGCGACCACCTGAGTGTCGGGTAATAAAATGCGAATTTGTGCAGGAAATTACGGCTGCAGCTGCTGGATCTACCGCCGTAGTGGCTGCTGCTCCCATCGCTGCGTGACAGCTCCAATGTAAATCTCAACTGACTACTCACATACCCCCAAGCGCTGCCCGAGACGTAACTTTTTCCCAGCTGTGGCAAATACATACACTATGGCAAATAAGTATATAATTTTTGTTCACTATAACCATAAAGTATATATATTTTGGGAATATTTTGTAACAGAGAATATATGATGCAGACAGAAACTGCAGCTAAAATATTCTTCTTGCCATCCAATTTTGATCAAAGTAGTTATCCACTTAAAAGGATAATAGCAAATAGATACAACTGAAAGCTTCTAGCTTCGATCAGGAAGAATTAGCTTTATATAGACGACTTGGAGATAAAGAAGCCACAGGTGCTTGCATCTTGTCTCATCGTCCAAATCTGCATATCGTTTTTCAGCTAAAAACAAGATTACTTAACAACTTTGACGAGACTACAAGCAAGATTTCTTTAGTTCTCGATAGCAGATACGAGATTGCATACCACCAGAGCTAATCTAGTCCTTATTCTGAACAGAGCCTACTCCCATCTGAGAATCTGGCCATTTTGACGGAATTAGAACGGGAAGGAAGGAACGAGGGAACAGACGAGTGTGCAGAAAACAAATAAGCGCCAAATTAAAGATCCCCTCCGGACATCCATCGGAATTACAGACTATAAACATATGTGGAATATTATGTCTTATATTCATATCTTTTGAGTAACCTGAAAGAAAACAAACCATTTTAACTCCAACACCTTTACAAGAATAGGCTGAGGAACAGACTGATAGAAGGCATAAATGCAGCGACATGGCCAACAGAATGCATGACCCCTGCTAACTAATCTATAGTAGCTCCGAAAATGAGGCTGAAATACAAAGCATCCAATACTTACTTTGTGCTTACTGGCGACTTCTAAGAATAAGCACCCAGTAGCTGGAAACGATCTTGCTTGACTATTTGCTCCATCTATACATGAAACGTATACCTACACCTAACGCAGGTAAGCTTTTGAGGGATCGCAGACAGGAGCAAGTGTCCTGTAGGCCTAACAGAGCAACTGAGAAGTGCATTTTTGCACTAGGATATCTGAGTGCATAAAAGGCAAATAACTTTTAGTATTTGCATCTAAGAAATTTGTCTAATTACTTTGCAATCTCACCGTGTTTGGATCCTTGCACCCAAACTCTATTAGTAGGTAAGTGTAGATTTGTTCCCACGATACACCTACGCCTACAAAAAGCTCGTTATAAAGCCACTTGAGCTAGTCTCTACTCACCTGAATCCTCTTTGAACCATCTTTTCTATGTAATAAACGAATTTATCTTATATAATCAGATTCCTGCCAATTCAATAACATTCCTAATAAATTCGGATTCCAGTGTGTTCAGTCTTGTCCTGCATAGTGCCATGTATCCACACAGGAGATGTTTCACTCTTTATTTCTCTTCTACCTCCTGATAGCTTTTGCAGTAGTCAGAATAAGGTTCCGCAATCTATAGAGTGCCTACCAATAAGGCAATATCCAGTAAGAACCCCTTGCATGGGCATAATTTGGAAACTGATCTTCAAAAATTATAACGCAATCTTTAAAATATTGAAAATATAATCCATAACAAGGTGAATTTCGTTCATTCATAAACTAGAGCTATCCATTTTAGAATATGTGTAATAAGCAAAAAATATGTAAAATTTTTAACAGTTTTTTAAAACAAGCAGCCTTTAAGCCGAACCATGGCAACAGTCATTCCTAACTGTTTTTTTAGGGTAGTTCCATGGATTCCAGGGTATTCTACCGTCTGATACCATCGTATATGATTCAAATTTTATTTTGTTCCATTTTTTTTAAGTGTTCCGTGTGGTATACAGTCAAGGGTACCATATGAGCGGCAACAGGCAAAAAAAAAAGTTTGCCAAGCGGCTTCTGTCATGCGAGTTGCAAGCGAAATTATTTTCAATATGCAACCATGGAACTAGCAAATGGAGTGAAGTGTGCACAACTTGGCAGGAAAGTGATACCAGACAGCAGCCGGAATACCGGCAACAGCTGCAATGCTCACAAATACACTCACACACACACGCACACAGAGGGGTCTGAGTTGCACTCAGATATATGCAATAAATATGCATGAGAGGCATGCACCATTCACCAGAACTAGACCAAGAATGCTCTTAAAGTTGCCACGGCAAGCAGCCCTACAATTTGACATTAATGTACAACTCTAAAGTGGAGTTTAATGGCAATACAGTAGACATTACCCAAGTGGGAACAGTCTTGAAAACTTATGTTCAGACTGTTGTAGATTGAATTTATTGCGATGACGATGATTACGATTTGGGTGCCAGTTACACAGGGACTTCAATTGGCAAACGGTTTTGTGTCATCCAAAGACTTATTTTACTTGCAAGGGTGATTATTAGCCGTAAAAAAAAAAAATCTTTTGGCTAATTAGTTGTATCTCTACAGTTTGCTATTTCCAGTAAGTTCGATATATTTTTTGTAGACTTAATTTTGCAGAAGGTAAAAGCCAGAGAGAAATCACATTTTATGGCCTATATTAAAAGAGCTCCAATATAAATAGAACTACATTTTCCTCAATATTTTGGACCGCATTTAAAGCGCTAAAAGTGAATTTTCTAAAATATCGTAATATTCACGTAAGTCCCCATGACTTTTACTCTAGCTCTCTAACCTAGATTAAGCAGTTGGTTGTTCATCAGTTGGTTATATCCAACAGTTTTAAAAACCTATATAACCTAGGGGACTTTGCACCCTGCATTTCATACTAACAATTCCCCACATCCAGTACGCTTCGTTCGACGAATACTTCCGACTAAAAACTTTTTTTATATAAAAACGAGATAATATGTTAGTTATGTTATGCATTTTAATTATTCATTAAGCACAAAAAATAATAATAAAAGCATATTGGCAACCAAACTTTGTCACCAATTAAAAGATGCAAATGAGTTGATAGTTTAAATATTGCATTAAATAATTTGGATGCATATCATGAACTAAAAAAAAAAACCAAAGCTAAGTTTACTGCACGTAACTAAAACTTTATTTCCTGCCACAGTACGAAGCCGAAACAAATTCTAATTACGCACGATATAATTTTATAAACAAATGGACATATTCATTTAATTAATTTTTATGTGCGAAATACTTATAAGCCTTTGTAACAGCCGCTCCACGCTCCGGCATAAGCCATGTTTACTGTAAGTATCTCACTAACTGACCCGCTCTCAAGTTAGTTAGTATTTTTATTGCATATTTTTCGGGGTTGCACGAAATTAATTGCACTTGAACTATGTGCATTAAAGTTAATGAGTATTTAGCTGTTGTGGCGGTTAGACAAGCCGCACGATGAGCGACTAAAGAGCGCCAAGCTGTAATTAACTTTAATTACAACTGCAATTGTCGTCAAGCAGGCGAAGTTGCCCCTAGGGCTACCGAGCTCTCTTGGTAAACCCAACAGTGCACAGTGGTTGTGGTCATTGGATACAAAACTAAAAGTCAATATCGTTGGTTACTTAATGGAAGTATTTGTAAAATGTCTTATTTGTACAGTAATAATAGGGTTTGACCAGGAACAAATTGCATGCTTGAATTTCTCGTGCCGAATGTTGTAAGGACCATCCAAAAATTCTAAAACCAAAAGTGAAAGGTAAGGCAAGTTAGCGCCACCTTCAGTTTAATATGTTTATAGATTGACACTACACTTGAATGTTCTTCGCCGCCTTATCTCATACCAGCTTGCCCTGGAGCGGCTTTCGGAAAGAATCGTTCTCATCCATGTGCGCCGGTGTCATCTAGGTTGGCGGCTACCTTCCGGATTCCGAAGGCCATTTTCGCTATGTTGTCGTCCTCCTTGCGTAGGGCGTGGCCGATCCACTTCTACTTCCGTATCTTAATGATGGTCTTTATTGGCTCACTTTTGGTGATCAGAAGGAGATCCGCATTAGAAATTATGTGTTGCCAGTATAAGCGGCATATTTCCGGTGACATTTGTTGACGAAGACTTGAAGTTGTCGCCTGATCCTTTCTGAAACCAACCAAGTTTCGGAGCCGTAGAGGAACACTGGCATTACTCTGCATTAAAGATATTAGTTTCGTGCGGAGTGATAAGTCACGGGAGTCACGGGCCATACTTTGAATAGTCTGTGGAAAGCTGTTTGCGCTTTGCTAATTCGCGCAGTAACATCAATTAAAGCTCCTCCGTCTTTAGTATTGAAGCTACCCAGATAGCAGATACTCACCACCAAAGAAGCGAATGACAAAAATAAGCGTTAATAACTTGAGAATTTAAGAAATACAAGTTACACTTTTATCAGTTTTTAAATGAGAGAGACCTAAAAATAAAATGATCTGGATTGCGGTCACCCACTGATTCTAAAGGGTATAAAATCCCTCGCATCGCTGACATCACACATGAAATCAGTGGAAAACTATCGCTCGTCTCTTTCAGGAGATGGCTCAGCAGTTTTTGGGTCGTTTGGGACGTAGGGACTTCGGGATAAGGAATTATCAGTATCCCCCTTCAAGACAAGGGGTATACCAATGGCCAGTTGTGGACTGAGGTTACAAAATCCCTTCGCCCTCACTGCAAACCTGATGTGGAATCGGTCATCGACCACATGCTGGTGTCACGGCAAACTTGGCCGACTTTTTTCAAAAACAGAACAAAGGAACTTGGCTGTCTTAATAGAGCTCAATGTTCGATAGTAATATGAGGTATTACTGGACACTAGCTGGTGGGAATCTACGCATCTAGGATTACCGCTCCTCATCACGATTTCTGCCGAAGCTGCGGTAATGAGAAGGAGCTAGAGACGGTTGAGCACCTTTTCAGTACTGTCCTGGACTGTGTAGAACAAGGAAGGGTGGTTTATGGTCCCGCCAGCGGTAGCCCAACGAGGCAATCCTTTGGCTTAAGTGAGTTGGGAACCCAACCTAATCTCACTTCAGAATTATAAAAATAAATTTAGCAAATCAAAACAAGAAGTAATGATTCAAAAGAGTAAATTATGAAAATTGTTATCCTTTTTTTTAAATCCTTTAATTATGTTAATTGTAGTTCGCTGCTGACACTACTTGAAATAGTTTTCAACTTGTCCTCTCTAAAATGCAACCACGGTGCAGCGCGCTTACTTCTCATCCAGAGTTGGTTCGTTAGTTAGACTTCTTGTCGCTTGAGTTGTTTAACAGCTACTTAAACGTGCGGAGTGTAAGGCTGCGGTGCAACTAGGGGCAAGAGCAGAAGCAGCAGCAGCACCAGCTACACTAGCTCCACTAGCTCCACCTATGTGTAGTGCTTTTCAATTGTTCTACATTGCTCATACGCCCTGGCTTCATAGCGTACAATTTGCTTTCGGCAAATAACGCTTGTTGGGCTGCTAATGAAGTTATATAAAATTTTTTGGTGTGTGGCAGCTACTGCAGTTGCTTTTGTTGCAGCACGGCAGGTGGCAACAGTTGCAAGCAGTTGGTGTTGCCACGGCAATCTAGTCAACGCACACACGCACATACACACTCTCCCATATGCACACACGCAAAATCAAAGTTAATGAGTTCATGCTGTTGTTGTAGTTGTTGCTGGTGTTGTTGCTTTGGCAGCAGCTTATGCCAGCTCATTAAGTTTTAATGTGTGCACCACAGTGCCAGAGTGCGAATTGGAAGCCTTGTCTTTGTTGTTGCGTAACGCATTTGTTGCAAATCTGCTGAGTTGCATTCATTTGGAAATTACACAGAAAACAACAACATGATTATGGCAACAACATGACAGAAACATGTTACCAGCTGCCACAATGGCTTTGGTTTGACTATTTGATTAATCAACTGTAGCTGTTGCACCTTCAGTTGGCCAAGTCTTAAGATTTAAAACACAATAGTGCTTTTGGACAAAAGACTAACAAACAAGAAGGTGCTTCTTGTGGTTTTGTTCTACATTTGCATTAGACTTAATAATTGGATCACTGCAACAATAATATTCTACAGCCAACCCATACATACAAATGTAAAAATTTTATTTAAATCTGTTGGGAACTAAACATAATATAAATATGTTTCTAGAGGTACTGACATCAAATTCGGTTTGTAGATACAAGTATTTATAAAATAAATATTTATACATTTTGGAAATTCCACCACCCACTCTCTCGTAACAGTTTTTCACTTCTTACATTGTTAAAATTATATTAAATGTAAGCCACATATGATCTGCATTAGTATAATGTTAAAATGTAAGACAACAGAGTTGAAAGCTACCGCTGTTAATTACTCTGTCACTCTGCTGTTAAGGTATTGCCAACTGCCGCCTGAAGTTTAATTTTTAATAAACCATTGACCAAACAACTAAAGCTATGCTATTATTCCTAAAATATATAATAAAATATCTATAAAAATAAATTTAAAAAAAAATAAAAATTTAATATATGTGTAAACCACATTAAAGGACGCAATTTTTTTTATTACATTTTTTACAGACAATGCACAGATATTTTTAAGAACAGTCCTCTGCATCATTAGTGATGTTTACCAAACTATCAAATCCATTAGCTGCATCAACGCCGTCCTTGAAAATAATTACAATAGCAAGACTTGGCAACAAATTTGGTGCAACATGTACATTATCATGGGAACTTATTAGCACGCAAGTTTCACCTGAGCCCAAAGGCTGCAGCAGATGTACAACAATGTTATTAAGCTCTTGTTGGTTTTCGCTCTTTGCAATAGTAACCAGATCCTTTGGCCAGCTAGACTCCTGACTGTTAGTCACTAAGCGTGCAATTAATTGAGCGGGACAGCCAAACTCACGCAACGAAGTTTTTAAAGTTGCCTGCATGATAGGATCAGGCGCAGAGATAAAGTGGCTCCAATTGCGCACCATCGCCAAGGGTAGAGTTGCGACCCACCAAGCTAAGAAATGACTATCCAATATTGAGGCAGCGTTGTCTAAGGCTGGATTCAAAGACCGTGAATATGATACAAAATTATTAAAGAAATCCAATCTTTGTTGCATCGTCTCTATCAATGCGTGCAGTGTGGATACACAATCATGGGTTGTCAACTCATGTCGGGGTATAAACTTGCCACAGCCTTTGTCGCATTTTACCAAAGGGCTCGGATCGTGCTCGCATCTTGCCTCATGCGTATTCACATTTTCCAATGTTAGGTTCATTGGACAGCCATTCTCTGCAAAGCTGCATTTCATTTTAAGACGTCCCAACAAAATACCGGTGATTCGGTTTACGCCCACTAGGTGTTCCGGACGCAAAGCTTCTCGATCTATCGGGCAAGTCTGCTCATGTTCAACCCACGTATCAATGCATTCCTTACAAAACAAGTGCTCGCATTGCTTGGACTGCATCGGGTTTTCCACTACGTCTTCGCAAATTGAGCAGATGAACTCTTCATTTACTTCACCGATGAAACGGGTTATGTCATAGCCCATAATTATTTTTTTATTTTCTTTTTTTATTCTTTTTTGAAACTACTGAGCTTGACAATCGAAAATCATATAGAATAAATTATTAGTTTGGAATACAATTTAGTTTTGACGTTTGTTCATGAGCCTACTTTGTGAGAACAGAGGTAAATTTAACCTTGTGAACAAAATAAAAAAAAATCGATCATTTTTATCGGATTTATTTTTAAATCGAATGTTTGATGCTGCCAATTTTACCAAAACTCATTTTTCGTGTAGTTTGAAATCGAATGTTTTGTTACAAAAGGAATTCATACAAATCGGAAAAATATATTTTTGACTCAACCTAAAAAAATTTTTTTGTTCGAATATGTATGTGCACTTAGCATAAATGAACACATTGTTGTTGAGGAGGTTGCAACCAACGAGAAAAAATATATAACTAGAAAAATATTTTTTTTGCAAACATCTCGATTATTGTTGTCTGCACTTTATTCTTATTAATATTTATTATAATAGCCGTATCACGAAGCTCTTTTAGAAATAGGAAAAAAGATTGCACTGCTATATTTCTTAGTGCTGCAAATATCGAAAATTGCGTGTATCAAGGGTTGCGATTGCCGAGTTCATACTGTAGCTATGAAGTATTTTGACTGTGTCGAATTTAAGGTAAACGTCGGGACTCCCTTACACTCAGTGTGTCGAGAAAATGTGAACATTCTTTAATTCTTGAACCAAAACTTTTGGATCAAAAAAACATTAATATCGTATATGAATTTTTTTTGGTTAAAAATTAAACAAACTTGTGAACAAGACTATCGTCGACTATCGATAGTACTATCGTCAACTATTGATGATTGTGAAATTACTACCGTCGACTATCGATGGCGCCGACTATCGATAGTTCTCCACCTCTAATTGAGAGGCTAAAAATTTATAAAAAATGTTTTTTTAAATTAAAATATCAAATATTCTTAAGGAAGAGTTTTATGAATTTATGTCTGAACCATTAATTAATTGGGAGTATGGCTGGTGTTGACGCGTAAATACATGCATATATAT
>JBAMAX010004528.1:0-25726 GCA_037043745.1 Chymomyza amoena
TGTTGATATTTTTAAAACTGTTATCAAAAAAGTGTTGACCGTCATGCATACCAATGTACTTATTTGTAAAGTTCTATATTTTTCTGTATAATAACAATTTTTTTGAAGATGATATTGTGCATCCATCATTACTATGGCCCCTTTCATTTCAAAACACCCGGTCCTCGGGTCTTAGATTTGCGGTTAAAGAATATAAATGGAATTCGCATTATTATATCAATTTTGTTTAATGTTATACTGATTTGACTTCTGAAAATGCGTTTTGTATCCAAAATAATGTCCAGATATCTCACAGAGCTTTGCAATTTAATATAAGAGTTGTTAATATAATGCTAATCAAAAGGAAAAATACATGGTTTTATTTTCCTCGAAAAAACATTTTGTTGAAAGGATTGTGTTGTTTAGAACTTAGTGGTGACAAGAAAGTAAGCTTTTTTAATTGAAATCTGCCTTTGCGCCGAAAATCCAACTCCGGGTTGTACTTTAACGTGATTCAACTGCTCCCTCCTCCGAACATTCATTATCCTCTCCGTCATTTTCCTAATTAACTGGACCGGCTGGTTGCGCGTTAGAGGAACTTCCACTCTGCTCATCATTCACTCCCGATTGGTTAGTAGCTCTGCTTACCCCGATATTGACCGAACTACCAGGAGTAGCTTCAGCCTGTACATTGCGCTGCCGATTACAATCTAATCCTCTGTTGATTGGGCCCCTAGCTTGGCTTGGAAGCGGCAGCTTTTGGCTATTCTTAACCGGCTTGCAGAGTTGGCGTTTTACTAATAGATCTTTGGCCAGATTTTTCTTGGAAAACTGCTCCTTTTCTGCCTGTGAGAGCTGGTCCCACTTTTTACGTGCTTCTGTTAATCGATATTTAGTTGCAATATTTTTATTGTATATACGAAACAATCGTGCGTAATTATAATATGGAACTTGAGAGTTGTTGACGATTATAGTAATCGTCAACAACTCTCAAGTTCAACTTATAAAAAAATACAGAAATAAAATTTACGGAAATTATCACTAGTTGTGCTCCTGTCGAAATTAATTTTTTATTTGACAAAAGTTTGCTCTGTCAAAAGTTTGCTATGTTTACAAAAATTGTTATACCCTGTACCATATGGTACTAATTATACCCTGTACCATATGGTACTAATTATACCCTGTACCATATGGTACTAAGGGTATATTAAGTTTGTGCAAGCCGAAAATGTATGTAACATATAGAAGGAGACGTCGGAGACACCCCAAAGTTACCTAAAATATGATCAGGGTGAATAGAGAAGTCGATATACCCATGTCCGTCTGTCCGTCTGTCCGTCTGTCCGTCCGTCTGTCCGTCCGTCCGTCCGTCCGTCCGTCCGTGTGAACGCCTAGATCTCAGAGATGGTAAGAGCTAGAGTTACCAAACTTTCACATTAGATCCCATATTATTCCATAGGAGGCAAGTTTATTTTATTTTTTTGATATCGGGGATAAATTATATAGCTCCCATGGGGGTGTTTGAGACGACCTCGACAAAAAAAAAGCGTTTTAGATGAATAATTCGTTTGTTTATGAAGATATCGTAACCAAATTTGGTATTCGAAAGTTTTCTATAGTTCCCAATCACTGTACCAAATTTGATCGAAATCGGTTGACTATATCATATAGCTCCCATAGGACCGATCGGCCAAAATAACTTTTTTAAAGAAAAAATCGCTATATTTCGTTTTTTAATAAAGATATCCTAACCAGATTTGGCGTTTGGAAATTTTTTAGACCACTTAAGCAATGTGCCAAATTTGAACAAAATCGGTTGACTATATTATATAGCTCCCATAGGTCCGATCTTCCAAAAAATCGATTTTTTAACAAAATTTGTTGTGTTTCGTTTGTTTGTTAAGATATTGGGACCAAATTTGATATTCGTGAGTATTTTAGAGTTCCTAAGCACTGTACCAAATTTAATCCAAATAGTTTGACTAGATCATATAGCTCCCATAGGACCATTCGGTCCAAAAACACGTTTTTTATACAAAATTCGATGTGTTTTGTTTGTTTGTAAAGATATTTGAAATAAATTTGGCATTCATAGCTTTTTTAAGGTATTTAAGCACTGTGTCCAATTTTATTGAAATCGGTTGACTATATCATAGGAACGATCGGTTAAAAAAAAATGTTTGCTTAAAAATTCTTCTGTTTTTGGTTTTTTGTGAAGAAATCGGACTTTATTACAAGCTAGTGGTACAGGGTATCCTAAAGTCGTCCGCGCCCGACTTTACGTCCGCCATTTTTTTTTTCAAATTTTGCAAGGTTAACGCTGTTATTTTGTTGCAGAACAAACTCTTCTCCTATCAGACGGATAAACTTTGTCATAATCTTTTGCACAATAGTGTATGTATAATAATTATTAACTAAGCGAGAAGAAATTTAAAAGTAAATAACATTACTAAACACATATGTACATCTTTTAATTATTTAATTACTATTGTTATATGTCTTTCAAAATTAGTAATATATATAAGAATTTTTGTCACGACAGCTTTTTATGGAATACAGCTAAATTTGTTTATCAATGTAAATTTCAAAAGAAAATTAAGAATTCAAATTCCAACTTTCATTTTTTTAAAAATACATTTTTTAGTGACCAAAATTATCTTCGAACTAGCTTAATATTTTTTTTAATTTGTTTAATTAAAATTATTTTAATCCTTCAATTCATAATAAAAAGCTACAGTGCATTTTGAAATTTTTTTTTAACTCTTGGCTTGAAAATTTATTATAGATAAGTCCAAGCATAAAGCCTTGCAAAAGCATCTGACATATTCCAGGATTATTCAAGAAGATAATTTTAGAATGCGACTAAAGATAATTTTTGAATAACAAGATTTTAGAATTCAGTTCAAAGTTTAAGCCTCGAGTTGTAAATGGAATAAGAATCCGTTTACAATTGAATCGGTTTTTTCAAAAACCTCATAAGTCCATAAATTCAAATTTTTCAGGAATCAATAAAAACTGTTTCATACACAAACAAATGAGTATTAACGGACTTTTTTATGCTTAATTTAGTATTTGAGTGATATAAAATTAGAATTGTAAATAACCTTAACAGTTTATTAATATGAAAAAATCCCTAAAAACTATTTTGGACTTATGTTGTTTTAGCAAGAAATAGGATTAGTGGTATAAATTTTAACCAAAACAACTGTTAAGGTTATTTAAATTAAAATTTTTTATCTTTTAAATACTAAATTAAGCATAAAAAAGTCCGTTAAAACTCATTTGTTTGTGTATGAAACAGTTTTTATTGATTCCTGAAAAATTTGAATTTATGGACTTATGAGGTTTTTGAAAAAACCGATTCAATTTTAAACATCAAACGTCATGTAAAAACCTCATAAGTCACTGGACTTATGTTGTTTTTGCAACGAACGTCTTTTTCACGGTATTTTTTGAAGAGGAAGGATTGTATTGACTTATGTAATTTTAAGCCAGAATACGTATCTACCTTTAAGGAACCATTTTGAGCAAAAAAAGCATGTTGCAAAAAAATGTGACTTATGAGGTTTTTGAAAAAACCGATTCAATTCATTTAAATAGTCATTCATTGATTGATTGTTCTCATAAAATATGACAAACGCAGGCAAAGGACAAGAAATCTGTGCTAAAAGCAATTCAATAAAAAAAGAAAATGTCGGCTTCAAATCAATGGCAATGGCCGACAGATGCACTTGCACATACACAGACACAAACACGAGAGAAATAAAATGGCGAAGGAGTAAAAGAGTGAAAAACAAATGTAAGGAGTGTAAACAGAAAATGGCTTGCACAACAAATGAAAATCAAAATATTGCACTTGCACTTAGCCAACAAAGCGAAAGTCGCGCAAAATAATTTGTGCAAAAGGAGCTGGCGAAAGGAACTCGCAAAACGACAGAGAAAATGGTACAAAACCAACCACGAGCAAATGTCATTTTCAATGTCATCACCGACGGGCTGAAAGTTTTCCGAGGGTTGGTTAAAAAGGAATCGGTATATTTATTTGTATGATTGATTATGGTGGCCATTTTTGCAACATCTCGTTGATTTAAAAATTGGCCATACTAGCGGCGAACACCCAAGTGTGAAAAAAGCAAGGAGCTATCCGGATATTTTTGGGATGTTCGTGAAATAACTTACAGGATTACCCAAGAAATGGTAACAGAATAACTTAAAAAAATTATTACGAACCATTTTATATATTTGGAGATAAAAACAAAAGCTATTTTGCATTGGCATTGAAGTTGCCTTTTACATTCTAAGTTCTTCTGCAAAACTATTTCTTATATTGAGAATTTTGACTAATATTTACCTTTATAAAGTATAGAACATCTCTATTTGATGGGTACTCCACAATCAAATTTATGTAAAAATGTATGTGCCTCTGTAAAAATACATTTTTCTGCTTTCTGCCAGATGGATAACTTACCTGCCTGCCCTCGTAGTGTAACTCGTTCCTTTACGTGTTCGCTTGGAAAAACAAAACAAGGCGGTGCTTCTTTTCCACAATCCTATCGCCTAGATGCATCTACTCCGATATGGTACACTCAGTTACAGCGTCCAATTTTGGTCAATTTGGATGAACGTTGTGGAGTTTCAATAATGGCAAAGCAGCTTTACAGGAGAGGATGGTACATGATTAGGGTTATCATCGCATTAACGTCTTCTTCAACAAAGCCGAGATTGCCGAAACATCAATAATGGACAGAAAATAGTTTCGTGGCAGTTCCAGTCGATACTGGATGTTGCACCAAAGTCAGATCTTTATCCAGTTCCTTTTAGTGAAATAAGGTAAAGCCACAAACTTAAAATAAAGTGGAAACTAGATCAGGAATACTCATGACCACTCTTTCAGTTTCTACTTTGTTATAAATCAATTTATGGGACTCGCTTAGCTATAATTTTTTTATTTATATATTTTCCTTTGGAATCGTGCTTATTTTTAATTCATATTCTTTCAAAAAAATTATATTAATCAATTAACCATTATTTGTTATTTTCTGATTTTATTATTCGCCTTCTTTGCTTCAGTCTCAATATTTTTTTTTTTTTTGTTTAATTTTTTTTGCACTTTGCTCACAACTTTTTTATTTGACACAAAACTTTACCAAACTAATCCCCTGTGTAAAGTCTTTCCTTGCGGCTTTTATTTTCCGAGAAAACAACGAACTTTCACGTTGTTTTCTATGAACATCTCAATTTTCGCTACCATAAGTTACTCCGACGGACGACAGACCAAGTGAAATGACCCCCGCTGTGGTTCTTGATTCCGAGAATTTCTTCAGCGTGTGAGCTTTGAAAAGAAGTAAATCCGTAAGAGCAGCTACTTAAGCCACAGGGAGCCACGTTACAGGGACCTCAAAAGTGTCGCAAGGGAAGCACGGAGCACCAGCATGACTAATATTTGTTGACTCTGTTGCTTATGGTTGCGTTTTTATCTATTAATTTGTTAGAAGAGATAGATAATCGATAATTGGACAGGATGGAAACTTTAATTCATAAAATATTTAAAATTATTATTTTTTTATTATCACTATTATAAAGAAACTAACAAAATCGATTGCTAATATTTTTAAACAAGTATAAATAACACTGTCCAACAGTGATTTAGAACTTTTCAAGCGACCTAGTGTACGTTGTAGGTCTTGACGAGTAGATCACGATAGTGTGTTTCAAAATTGTCTAACACCCCCAAAATCGGAAGTTATCGCTTAAAAACCGTTTTTCGGGTACTGCGATCACTCCCACTATCACAACGTCGCCATTTTTTAACCGATTTTCGATTGCTTTACGGCTTTGGAAAGAAGAAGATTCAAGCTTTAAGATGATATACACTTGTTTATACTTTATACAAAGCAACTACGAGATTTTTAAAAGTTATCTAAGATTTACACTTTTTTTATTCGATTTTCACACTTTGAAGTCATTTTTATATAACATTTTGTTAAAACACCTTTACTTTTTTACATTTAATCTTAAAGAAATTTTAATTCCGAGTAAGAAAAGTTATGGTTTATTAAAATCGGTCGATAAATGTTTAAGTTACGACGCTTATTGTAAACAAGAAAATTAAAATTCCATCGACAAAAAAAAGTTTTAGATGGATAATTCGTTTGTTCATGAAGATATCGTAACCAAATTTGGAATAATGCTTAAGAACAATAAAAAACCTCTAAGTGCCAAATTTGGTCGCAATATTTCAAAAAACAAACGAAATACAACAAATTTTGTTAAAAAATCGATTTTTTGACCGATCGTTCCTATGGGAGCTATATGATATAGTCAACCGATTTTGTTCAAATTTGGCGTTTTGAAATTTTTTAGAGCACTTAAGCAATGTGCCAAACTTGAACAAAATCGGTTGACTATATCATATAGCTCCCATTGGAACGATCGGTCAAAAAAAATTTTTGCTTAAAAATTCTTCTGTTTTTGGTTTTTTGTGAAGAAATCGGACTTTATTACAAGCTAGTGGTACAGGGTATCCTAAAGTCGTCTGCGCCCGACTTTACGTCCGCCATTTTTTTAATAGGAAAAGTTCAAAGAGGAACTGACTCTCACGTTGACAGGGAAAACCGCTTGACATTTTGTTGACAAAGTAAATAATGCGGATAAAGAATGTGCAGGTGGCTCAGAGGACAGGTGCCGCAGGAGAATAGCCAGCCTTTCCGATGGTGTACTGATTATGAGGTGTGCCAGGACTCAAATGCATGTGCTGACACTGACGTTGAAAACCCGCAAAAGTGTCATAAAAAATATGCAACTGTCATGAGAGAAAGTCCCAGTATATAAATATGTGCATTTATATAACTTATGTGTGGCTTCTATGTAAATATGTAAGCGTTGACAGTCAGCATTTTGTTTTTGCTTGGCATGAGTAAGTTTTGAGAATTCATATACTTTACATTGATGCCACAAATGCCATTTAAGAACTTGCCACAGAAGTTGCAACGTGCCATTAGATATTTATATGAATTTATTTTAAAATATTTCACTCAATAAGATATGAGGACAGGCTTACAAAAGTTGTGAAAAAAGCTAATCCGCTTTTCTCTGGGCCTTCAGAAGTCATAAACTGATTAAGAACACAATAAGGGATAAAGTACTCCCAAGTAATTTAAAACAGAAACCAGCATATGCGCATTAAGAGTGAACCAAATGCATTAGAAAGCTTGCCTCAGTTACCGTAGATTAGAGCTCACTTTGTAAATTTTTTTTTAAAGGGGTCCGGATTGCGAAAGGTATATCTCTGAAACCAGTTGTTCCTTTTAACAAATTTAAATTTAATTTTATTTAGTAAAGACTTACAATTCATCATGGTAAGGCTTACACCACAAGACCGTCTTCAAATCCTCGAAATTTACATTCAAATCAGTGTTCTATTGTAAAAACTTACAGAGCTCTTCTTACAATGTAAGGACCGAATAATCTTCCATTAGAACTTGCCATTTGTCGTGTTATTAATCATGTTTGAAGTCATTTGACCCTCCACGAAGTCCCACCACCAATTAGAATGAGAACAGCAAGGTCCGAAGAAGGTATCGCTGTTGAAGTGGCCAGTATAGAGGAGAAATCAAATATATCGATATCGCCGGAATGATGCATTCATATATGAGTATAGTAATCAATCCTTATCTGTAGTACAGGCTTTGTGCACTAAAAGAATAGAATTCACTCGATAAGACTTGGGCGGAGAGTTAGTACAAAATTAATACATAGTTTTGTACTTACGAGCACGATAACCCAAGGATTGCATTACCAAAATTCTAATAGATTTTACAATTAGGAAACGTCCTATTCCATTTCTTTGAGATATTTGGGCGATTCTTGGTATA
This sequence comes from Chymomyza amoena, assembly GCA_037043745.1. Classification (NCBI taxonomy): domain Eukaryota; kingdom Metazoa; phylum Arthropoda; class Insecta; order Diptera; family Drosophilidae; genus Chymomyza; species Chymomyza amoena. The sequence continues at coordinate 7,854 of JBAMAX010004528.1, forward strand.
TCCTGGAAAAAAAAAAAGGAAATATTAAAAATCTGTAAAGCATTCGCTTAGTCTTATCGATTCAAAACCAAATGACTTGGGCGGCGAGTAAATAGATAATTTACAAATAGTTTGTACTTACGAGCACCAAAAACCCGAAAATCTATTCATCCAAAGTTTTTGTAGAACAAATACAAAAAGATTCCATATTTTACAGTTCCATTTCCTTACAGTTAATTGAGGTATTTCTTCTTCTTGCTATCCTCTACTCCCAGTGCAGCATAGGGCATAAATTTTGGAATTAAAGCAATTCTTTTTATATCCTGGAAAAATAATTTGAAGTCTATAAGCAAAAACAAAAACATTCATTGGACTTATTCTTAACCTTGGAATGAAAGAACTCTTTTGACAGGTTGTTAAATTTCAACAGTAGTTAGAATGATATACAGTTTAGTATTTAGTTAAATTAGAAGTTGCGACTTCGACTTAGCTCGTTTCCGAATATTCGTGAATAGGAATATTTGAATAGAACTGATGCAAATTTTTAAACTGAAAATTGAAAAGTAGTTTGGCTTAACTTAAACAGCCTTGACTGCTTGAAGATTTGGCAAAGCCCACATATTAGGATTGGACATAGTTTTTTATTGAATGCTCCAATTTTTATGGATTTATTTTTGGTCTTCTGGTATTTACTTTATTGAAATGTTTCTGGAAACAATATTTTTGCAAATTTGTAACTTGAACGTATTAACTGCAATTGTTATTATCCGATTTAGTTATTAAATGAATACATACGTATATTCGTTTCGAAAAGGTGCTTAGTATTTCAGAAATTGCAGAGTATTTCAGACCCAAATTATCGTTAACTAATATTTGAAATTTTAAAATTAAAATTTTTACCTTATCTTAGTGGATTACATATTTCAAATATGTGTTCAGCTTTTGGAAGGTGATGTAAGAAGTATTTATATATCATATATTAAGATAACCTTAGACAGGCAAGTTTTTAAAACATTTTCAGACATGAGATATCCCCAAATATTATTAGATCAGCCCTCGCAGCGAAACTTATGCAGACTGGCTGCTTCGCAAAGGCAAACTTTTTACATTTGGCACAAATTTTTCAACCACTTTCGTGTTATGACAATTATAATTGTGTTTTGGCACACACACACAAATGTCTACATAAAAGTATCTGTGTGAATGAGTATCTGTGTTGATGTGTGTAGTTGCAAATTCCTTGAAAGAAACTATTTACGTGGGAAATTGTAACAAATGCTTGCAAGGGCGTTGTGTGAAAGTCTCTGTTTTACTTTTCGGCCAAAGTATGTAAAAGCAGCAGCCAAGTAAATGGTAACACTAAAATATATATACATATATCTATGTACAATTATTTATACATATGTGTTTGCGAGAGAGTGTCTTAAGTAGTCATTGGTAGCTGCTCTTCCTTTTCCCAAAACCCTCTGAGGAAGTTTCTTCCTGCTGGATCTCAAAGGCAATATCTGTGTGGACCCGGGAGGAACACGATGCAAGCGGAGCTCCTCGTTGCTCAAAGGACGTGAGCAAAAGTTGCAGCTAAATGAAATATGTTTTGTTCCACTGCAAATATCTTACTATCTTTACCACACACAAATACCGAAACTTTTAGCCACCAAAATTTATAAGATTTATTTTTAATTACTGGCTTTGGTTTTTGTGGCAGCTGCCATGACTCCAAACGAATCTCTCTGACTGGTTTTTGTGTAAATAAATTAATTATAAAAATTAAATGGTTTTTTGGCAAGGTCGCTTTGTTCTGACCAAAAGCACTTGAAAAACAATATTTGCCAAAATATTCGAAATGTGGTCTAAAAATGATGTTTAAATAAATTGACGAAAAATATGATAGCTTTGATTTTGATTTTATATTAATTAAATTAAATGCATGTTTTGTTCGAGAGCATGCAGGTTCATGACCCTCCCAGAACATATTTTCTATATAGAAATAGAAACTAGAAATTGACTCAAAATATTGTGCTCAATTATTACAAGCCATGAATGATAATAATGAAGTTGTTGATGATGATAATGATGATTATGACATTAAAAGGCATTTAATGGGAAATTGTCACTTTGTTACTTTTGGGATTTATTTGTCGCAATGCAATTATAAATACATTTATCAAATTTTCAAATAAATATGCCGTTTGTCAGTGTTGGTTAAGTACTGAGAGTTTGTCTCTGAAACATATTCGTACTGCTCATACTCATAATATTCGATTTTAGTTGCATGAAAGCAATTATGTGTTTACTACTCACAAATGTTTTACATTACAAGTAATGTGGCATGCAATTATTTTTGTTTGCTTTTAGATGTAAGGTACACTGAGAGAAATCATCAGTTGCCTGGAATTATTGTATAGCCAGCGAATTGTATGAATTGTATTTGTTTTTTAATTTCTGTATCGATTTTCCCATTTCAAATACATACGTCTAAGATCTCGAGAGCAAGTCAACATCTGAAGATGTTGAAGATGATATTTCGAAGAGACCAAAAATCTGAACCACAAAATCCCAAACGTGAGTTGAAATTACTATTATAAATAAGATTCCAAAATGAAGCTAAACAATGGCCGCTCTCCCCAGTTGAGCATAGCATTATCTACTGGGTTGTACAACAAGCTTATACCAACAACTCAACTCTTGGTCACTTCTCTGGTCCACACAACGTGGCCATATTTTGGCTGGAGTGCACAGAGTGGAAGTTAAGAGCTGTCCCACTGTGCGCATGATAAGTTCTATTATAATAAACCCCAAACAAAATGCTGCAGCCGGACGGAAGGCCATATTGCAAAACAAATGCCAAGATGCAACGGTGCGTATGAATCTAAATGGCAAATATGCCATCACAATAGGCCACGTCCATCACTAGTCGGTCGGCGGGTCAGTTAGGAGGGCAGCCTATCCGGCTAGCACAGATTTTTGTTTTCACTAGACTGAAGTAAAATAAAGTTGTATTTTTTGTCGATGCTTTTTGGTTTTCGGCTGTATAGACTTGAAAGAACCAGACAAATTCTAATCGAAGTGCTTCGAGAGGATTAAAGAAAGGCAATCGAAAGTTGGTGTGAACTAATTCTTCTCTATTGTGCCTACTATAGTCCAAGTTGGCAAATTCGTAGCTATTGAAAAATATTTCTGCAGAAACTATCTAACTATCTTATTTCTTCTGTTTTAACATGTCAGCTACACTCTCCATATCTTTTAGTATTACATTTTATTTTTAACAGCTTACCAAGTTGTGTGATATTCTTAGCACTGTCTATACGCGATTTCTTTGTAGTTCCTTTGTGGAAAAGTATCTGAAGTATAATGCGATAGTTTGAGGTATGGCCAAGATGATCCAAGTTAGTCGTTGGGCAAGTGAAGGTACCAAAACAACATGATTTGTAAAATTAAATAAAATTATAACGAAACCAGAAGTAGATTAACTTAATTGCTGCTTAATTTTAAAATAACCTTCGATTTCAGGAACTTTAAGTTTCCAATGGCACAATTGGAACTGGAACTTGAAGCCCGGCAAAATAAATCTTATCCATACTTTGTTGTTGTTTTTATAAATGGTCGTAACTATTGTTAATATGTTTGTGTATGTGCTTTCTATCTACTCAAAATTAATTGGTTTCCAATCATTTCTTCCTAGAGATTTGGTCAATTTATTTGTAGGTTGTCATTGATTTTTTTCGTTGTTGCCATTTATATCCATCGAAGCACACACATACATATTTGTATTGTTTTCTTTTTTGTAGCATATGTACATATGTATTTTGGCTATATGTAAGCCGTATATTGATTTTGCTCCAAATTTATTATATTGCTAAATTGTTTTTTGGTGGCGCTTACTTTCAATACGAGCAATGTAAAAAATGATCCATTTATTATCCTGTTTTCTCAGCTACTTCTACTTCTATTTTCAATTTGTTTTATATTGACTTTGGCTGCAAGTCCAGACCACGAATTCAGCTTGATAAGCTTGAACTTTAAAATCTGGGCTATAAACTAAAAGCAGATGCGTTTTTTGATCCGGTTCTAACCCAACAGTGGCGTGTCCCAACTTCTCGCAGTTATGAAATCAAAAGCAATATTCTTTTTTAAATATCCATTCTTTTGATCGTGCTTGGAAATAGGCTGAGGCTTTGTATACATCGAAGAGTATTGTTATAAGGACGGAACCAATTGGTACGCATAACTGAACCAGATTAACAACATGCTTAATTAAAAATCTATCGTTTATTTTTTGCAGATCCATGATTGCTCTTTAGCGTTATCCTTCACATAAAATACCACAGAAAAAAATTTGAGTTTCTTTGGAAAATTAAATGAAATGCACAAATTAAATGCAGCAAAAAATTAAGTGAAATAAATATTGCATAATGGTGCATAATATTACGTAATGAGTGGTTTTAAAGGCGTGGCAGACACTTTACGCGCCTCTGTCCCTGTTCTCTTTACCAGGCTTTAGTTAATCTTAAAGCGACTAAAATAAGGAAGAACTTCGCTTGCTGACGTGCACCCTATATCTGCATTCCCCCCTTTCCGGTTCGGTAGCCTTCTTCCGTAGCGCTGTCAGCGAATTTTGAGGCGCCATCTTCACAGTTTGCAACTTCAGCATTTTTCATGTTTTAATATTTCGCTTTCTTTTTGCGGCTTTGGTTCTCAGCTAATTACCATAATTAAGCAAAGGTCAGGATATAGTCGCTCTTTGTGGTTGAAGCATGCTAAATAATGATTATAATGAGCAAATAGACAGCAATAAAAAACATATTTAAATACAATCAAAAAGCTTTTTAAAAGTTGAAAATAGCTAACCGCTATGAAATTTTCTTGAAAATTATACTCCCGAAAAATATATTTTTTTTTTTGAGAAAAACGCATAAGATTACGACTCGACGGGTACACACGTTCCTCTTCTTCTAATGCCCTGTTACTTCTAGTGAAGCAGAGGACTATAAATAAATTTGACATAAAGCAAAACTATTGAAGCTATCAGTATTTAAAAAGCCCAACAAACTCTGTAAAAGAACTTCATAAAAAAAATGTTTTGTACAATTTCAGTTTTTATTTATAAATATTTGCTAAGTCTCTAAAAAAACTAGAAATGCGACTCTTATCCATATTGTGGATTTGTTCAGCGGAAAAAATGAAATTCTATTTGAAGAACATTGTGGAATTTGAAGGTTTTTTTAAATTGAAGTTAAGAAAATAGTGTTTGGAGTAATATTCTTCTTACCTATCACTCTTCTGTCTGCTAGTGATCACAAATTTCACTTATTTTTGCTCCAACTCATCTAACGCTCAAAGTTGGGTTTATTTTGGCAATACCTTAGTTTAAGTAGCTTCTTTTTGAGAATTTCTTAGAATATTTAGCCTGATAGTTACATAAAATATTATTCGACTGTGATATTTAAATTCAATTATTATTCTCAATTTGTACAATCAAAATTGGTAAATAAATTGTATTCTGCAATGTGTATTAAAAAAATTAAAAAATTTGAGGTAATTTGAAATTTTTAAATATAAGTTGGCATTTATATATTATTTCATAATTTGTATTTTTTAAGTCAAAAAATAAGAATTTAGCTTGATTTTTATAATAAAAACTAAGAATAACAATTTATCTTTTTTTCAACCCCATCTCTTATTTGCAATCCCTGATATTTTGTTATATTTTAAATATAATATATAGCGACGATACGTAAAACTTATTTAATTGACATTGACGGGAAAATTATTCACTTTTTACGTTTATGAGCAACGTTTGAGTTACAGATTATGGACAAAAAGTGTTAAAATTGTACCGAAACAGATCCCTAGCTACCAGAAATTAGCAAACCAGTTATATGTATAACAACAACAAATAACAAACTACAAGATTTAAAAGCAACATTTTATAATCAATAATTAAATTGAAAAGCCCATCTAAATTTGAGTTTATTGTTAAAATAGTAAATAATATCCAAACACGAAAGTTAAGCTTTCAATTAGTGACAGCAAATTTTTTAATGTGTTTGTGGCAGTTTATAATATTAAATTTAAATTACTCGTGAAAATATTTTGTGCTTTTCCAAGCATGTCCAGGCCACAGGAGCGGATGTAAAAAAATTCTTGGTGTCAAGATTATATCGCGAACGTGAAAGAAAATTCGATGCCGATGGGTGTTTTGCTATCTATTTTATCGTTAATATCTCCCTTATTTATATATACTTAATGTATTGTATGTATACCACCTAACTTTAAGGTATATGTTGCCCTGGCTTTAATAAATAATAATAATCTTCCAAATATTTTTCTTGATAAACCAGCAAAAATCGTTAAAAAAATTCTCGCCCATCTCTCACTCTTACCATTTGAACATATTTTAGCTTTATGCAGGACTTGTTCTTATTTTTTTTTTTTGGTGGGCCCCAGAATCCTCAACCAGGATCCACACCTGTATCGCATTTAGCAGAGTTTGCAATTTTTTGATTATCTAATTAGTGCGATAATTTCCGTTATAGCGGCGTACACTTTTACACAGCGTTTTATATACGCATTTACATATATACAAAGTAAATGTGAATATGTTAATTAATCGCATGTATGCAATTATGGCTTATGAAGCAGTTACATAAATTGATTTCAATTAATTTTTGTCGAATTTTGATAATAACACTAAATAGTAAGTTAGCTTAAGTGCGAATTAGTCAAGAATAAATAAAACAAGTTTTCAATTAATTATATAATGAAAGCAACAAAAATTTTAAAGTAATTAAATAAATAAAATATTTGATTGAACAAGTTGTGAGAATATTTCAAAACAATTTTTTTCAACAAGATTGAAAAAAAGATTTCATCACTGCCACTTGACATTAAATATATCCACCTCCTTACAAATTCCGAACCCTACAGAAATGCTCGTAGAGACCAACATCATGAATACAAAAAATGTTATAAAACTTATCTCTAGACTTCATATAAGCATATAATGAAGAATAATAATCCAATATAATAAGAACTTCATGTATAATAATTTTTTAGCCAGCCTAAAGGCCTACATTTCTCCGGCTTACAAACCTTTATAATTTAGAATTACTTCCACTTTATAATAGAGTTTATGTACTATATAAAAAAATTAGCAAGGACTTAAACTTAAACTTTACTTTTTTAATATTTTCAAATTTAAATTAAGTGCGAAACTATATATTAAAATTTTAGCTGCTATGGTGAGTGGTTTGGAAACTCCAACACTATTCTCAAAAATTAGTTTCTTTGAACAAAATTCCTAAATGACAAAAATATTACTTTTTCCAGAAAAAATATAAAACGTAATTAAATTTTACTAATAACACTAGTTTACAGAAAAATGTATCCTCAACATACTTTCATGGAAAAGAATTCGAAAAAAAGTGTCTACTTAAAAACAAATATCTTGGATATGATTTTTGGCAGGAAAAATAAAAATCACGATTTATTTATATATGTACTAGCCGGCCTCCGGCACGCTCGCTTCGATCGCTCGTCTAGATCTTTATTTTCTTCCAATGATTTATTTTTGTGGCGAATTCACGAAATTGCATTTTGTGCAAATATTGATCTGTTCATATGTATTTTATACAGAAATCAAAACATGAATTGTAAGCAAAAATCGCAGAATTCCTTTCTTCTTAAGAAAACTTTCTTGGAAAGGAATAACTAAATCAATATTAATTTATAAAATTGATGAAATTGTAAATTATCCTACCGAGTTTTTAAATTCACTTGATTTGCCAGGAATGTTAGGAGTGGCAACCCTTATCTCTTAGGGGTATGAAAAATAGATGTTGGCCGATTCTCAGGCCTGCCCAATAAGCACACAAAATTTCATGAGAATCGGTCTAGCCGTTTCGGAGGAGTATGTTCACACAAAAACCAATATTCACAAAAATGCGTATATCTCACGAACCAATTCACACAAACACATCGCATTAGGCTTAGAACCTCCGCATTGACCTCTAACACACGCAAAAATCAGATTTGAAATTCATCGACTCGTTCATGAGAACACCGATAGTACGTAAAACATAAGTTTTTTCTTATATATAAAATTCTAGTTTCACAATGTTAGTTACCATACTCCTCCGAAACGGCTGGACCGATACTCATGAAATTTTGTGTGCCTCAATATAAATAATAATAAAATTTATAACGTTTATAATTTTTTTGTTTCCTTTCAACAAAAACTATTAACTAAAAAATATTAGTTAATCTGACAATGTACACAATGCCAAACTAAATTAAAAAAAATAACATTTCACGATCAAAATTAGCCAATTAATATATATAAATTACGTGTCACGTTGTTTGTTCGCGTTGAACTCATAAACTACTGAACCGATTTGAATCAATTTTTGCACACCGTGTGCAGTTTGATCCAACTTAAAAGATAGGGTAGATTACATCTCAATTTATAGTCGCAGTTATTATTTTATTGCAAATTAAAAAAATAAAATAATAATTGCGACTATAAATTGAGATGTAATCTACCCTATCTTTTAAGTTGGATCAAACTGCACAAAATAAAATAATAATTGCGACTATAAATTGAGATGTAATCTACCCTATCTTTTAAGTTGGATCAAACTGCACACGGTGTGCAAAAATTAATTCAAATCGGTTCAATAGTTTATGAGTTCATCGCGAACAAACAACGTGACAAGTAATTTATATATATTAAGATTACTAATTATTTTTAAAGTTACTTTATTTGCTTTGTTTTTATAATTTTTAGGTATTGGCATTGAAATTTATAGAGTATATATTCATGAAATAATAATACGTAGTTGAAAACCAGTGAAGTTTATCTTGTACTTTCATTTTTTTTTTAAGAGAATATGATTTATCTTTAAATATAAGTTTATATTTACTTATTATATGTATATTTTTTTTGTTATAATAAAAAATAATTTGATTTATGAGAAATATATATATTTTTTTTTGCAATTGTATTTATTTATAATTTATCCCTTAAATAATAATTAAGTGTTTTGACTATGAATCAATTTTTTAATAAAAATAACAAACAAAAAAATATATAATACATAATTTTTTGATTATGCCGTTGTTTAAAATATTATTGTTTTGATAAGGTATAAATATAAAAAAAAAATATAATTACATGATATGTTTCCCTATTTAAATGGTGCAAAGCATTTGTTGATGTTTATACAGCGGGCCGGAAGAAGAGACAAACACAGCTCTAAATTTACGCTGCCTCAATCTCCATTCTCTTTACATTTCGGAATCAAGAAAATTAATAAAACCCAATATTTTCTACAAAAAAAAAATCAACTAAAATAAAAAGAAATTTTGTATTTTCTTATTTAAAGAGATTTTGCGCAACCGCCATTACTAACTTCTCGTTTTTGTGCCAAGTATCTGAAATGGAATTTGTAAAAATGTTGCACACTTGGCAATTCTCGTTAAGAACTCACACACACTCAGACATTTGATATGTGGCAACTGCAGCTCTTGGTCGGTTACATCAGATTGGTCCAAGTTGAACCCCAGATATGACTAGAGGTAAACAAAGTAAAGTCGCATGCAGCCAGGTGAAAGGGAGCACACAAAATGATTCCATTTCAAGGGAATCCAGGCAACAGTAATCAAAAGTAGGATCCATAATCCCTAAGAGTTGCCACAAAAGAGGGATCTAAAGTAAGTGTAGATAGCAAAGCCAAGCAGTGCACAAGTTGCAGCCCGAAGCAGTGTTTCAATGTGTTTGTCGGAGGCATCTGTATGGGCGTGGCAGCTGGCAGCAAATTATCTCTGAACCAAGTCAAAAAGTTGGCGGAATTTCAATTGGCGCAAATTTTGCCGAAAATTAAATTAATGGCTGACCACAATCCCGACTCCTCGAATCTCCAGCTAAATCGGAAACAAACAAAAAATGGAGAAGTGTTGCCAGTCTCCGTTTTCCATTTAGCAGATGTCACCTGCATTTATTAGAGCGAGGGATTAGAGTGGTTGCAGCTAGAAAATTGGCTTTTATTTGTTGCAAAAGTGAATTTGCCACAAGCAATTTCATGTCCGGTTTTAATAGCAGTGTAAACAGAAAAAAAGCTTATGGTCCGTGGTATCTGTATCTTTCATTGACATATAAATAACCTAGACCCCATGGATATGCAAAGGCACAGATAATACAGTAACAACACTAAGACCAAGTAAAGGCGCACCAGCTAGAGTTGGTTAGTCCGTCATACACACGGAGGCAAATAGGAGTATTAGCTGATCCCTGTGCAGCACTTGAAAAATACATCCTGCCACTTTTGTCAAGAACGCTACCAATGCCATTGGTAATGGTTTACTATGGCGACGGCTTGCATAGGAAATATGCGTACATGCTCGTGGAATAAATTCATATTTTCCTGCTGCCAAGCCAAGCCTTGGAGTCAAGGAGCACGGGATGTTCCCGACTTTTTCCAGGTGAAACGTTGTGGAAGTCGATAGCTGTCAAAAGAAGGAAGTGTAAACTCCACCATTCAAACAAAACTAAAAAAGTTGGCATAGAATTTTACTCCATGGGCATCCCTGACTGTGATTATGCAGCTGAAATTCAGCAGCACTCAACTCAACTGAACTGAACTCAATGGCATGTTGACAATGATAACGAAGTTGGCCATTGTCTTACCACGTGTAATAGTTGAGTTCTAGGTTGTGTCCAAAAATAAAATAAGTTTCTTTATATAAGGAAGTCTCTATATACATGGTACTATGAAAGTATATAAAATGGCATTAATATTTCATGAGAAATCATAGTTTGGTGATGCGTATAATTCAAAGGAATTGCAATCCGAATTCATTTCATTCCTTTCTGTGCTTTACTTTCTATTTTCATTTTATTTTTGGCCACACACACTCAACTGGGTTGCCCGGACTTCAGGTAAGAAAATATGTATATACATATGAACAACATACCTAAAGTATATACATAATTCTACTGTATATAGTATTTTTATGTTTGTGATTTACATTTTATTGATTTGTCTACGTTTGAGCACTCAACAAAGCATATGAAAATATCGCTGGAACTGGGTCTACGACAACTTTAGCTTAACTCCTTCGAGGGCATTTGGCGGAAAAAATTCAACGCAATCCGTTCACGGATTTAACTCACTATTTAATAACTGAATCTTATCATAAAAAATTGTGACCGGATCTACATGAAAAAGTATTTAGTATGTGTTATATATTCTTCAGTAAATAGGTCAAAGATAATAAAAACGTTTTCATATGAACGCATAAATAGCTACCAAACAGTAAGTTTGACAAAAATATGTTGCAAATAAAATCGAAAGGGTAATTCAATCATCTACAGTCAAGTATAAAAATGATCGAAATCAGTTTAGTACATACAGAGATATTTGCTGTTAATTAGGGGCACTTTTTTCTAATTTGGAAAAATGTTTTTTTTGCAAGTGCAATATTGTTGTTTCTGTTATAATATGTTACTATTGTTGTTTTTGTCGTTGCTCTGGCACCTTAATAGAACCTAATACCCTCAATAGAACCAAAATTAGGTGCATATTAAATTCTCTTTGACAAAAAGAGCTTTGATTGAAATTTTTATACCCTGTACCGTATGGTACTAAGGGTATATTAAGTTTGTGCAAGCCGAAAATGTATGTAACATATAGAAGGAGACGTCGGAGACACCCCAAAGTTACCTAAAATATGATCAGGGTGAATAGAGAAGTCGATATACCCATGTCCGTCTGTCCGTCTGTCTGTGTGAACGTCTAGATCTCAGAGATGGTAAGAGCTAGAGCTACCAAACTTTCACATTAGATCCCATATTATTCCATAGGAGGCAAGTTTATATTATTTTTTTGATATCGGGGTTAAATTATATAGCTCCCATAGGGGTGTTTGAGATGACCTCGACAAAACAAATAAGTTTTAGATGAATAATTCGTTTGTTTTTGAAGATATCGTAACCAAATTTGGTATTCGAAAGTTTTTTATAGTTCCCAAACACTGTATTAAATTTGATCGAAATCGGTTAACTATATCATATAGCTCCCATAGGACCGATCGGCCAAAATAACTTTTTAAAGAAAAGTTCGCTATATTTCGTTTTTTAATAAAGATATCGTAACCAGACTTGGCGTTTGGAAATTTTTTAGACCACTTAGGCAATGTGCCAAATTTGAACAAAATCGGTTGACTATATCATATAGCTCCCATAGGTCCGATCTTCCAAAAAATCGATTTTTTAACCAAATTTGTTGTGTTTCGTTTGTTTGTTAAGATATTGGGACCAAATTTGACATTCGTGAGTATTTTATAGTTCCTAAGCACTGTTCTAAATTTAATCCAAATCGTTTGACTAGATCATATAGCTCCCATAGGACCAATCGTTCCAAAAACACGTTTTTTATACAAAATTCGATGTGTTTTGTTTGTTTGTAAAGATATTTGAAATAAATTTGGCAATCATAGCTTTTTTAAGGTACTTAAGGACTGTGTCAAATTTTATTGAAATCGGTTGACTATATCATATAGCTCCCATAGGAACGATCGGTCAAAAAAATTTGTTGCTTAAAAATTCTTCTGTTTTTGGTTTTTTGTGAAGAAATCGGACTTTATTACAAGCTGGTGGTACAAGGTATCCTAAAGTCGTCCGCGCCCGACTTTGCGTCCGCCATTTTTTTTTTTTGTTTTATTACCTTTGGTAGCATGTTCATTGTTAAGCCTGTCTTATATGCTCGTCAATATGAATTTCCCAAAATAAATACTAATATTTTCCACATGCACTTTTCATTCAACTCTCCTGGACGCTGATGGACCTTCCTCGTGATGTTTCCTTTTGTTATGCTAAAAGCAAAGCCTAAAAATTGTTTACTGTGGAAACGACTAAAACATGTTAAGGATACAAACAGTAGTTGAAGTAGGATAATTAATAAATTTTGGAGCTCACCAAATGTATGCAGGACGGCTCAATATTTATTTTAAATTATTTTTGGAAACTATTTAAAGTAATATTTGTTTGATTGAAAACTTAATTTTAAAACTAGTAAGTGAAATTTATGACCTTGGACCTATCCATAAAGTAATCTTACAAATACTCTTAAATCGTCTTTAAATTTTACAGGCGCTATATGCACGAAAAAGGGAAAACTTTTAGCGGGTAAGGCTATTAAAATCGTGAGATGTTGCAAAAATGGCCACCCTAATATGCATATAATCAATATTATATACCTTACCCCCCAACGCTTCAAGAAACAACATTTAAACTTGTCTTAAATTCTGTTGCCGGAAGTTCTTTAGAAGGCAATTCACAAATCTTCCAATGCCAAAGTTTCATTTATTTGTTTTGCAACGTTACAGTTGAACCATATAATTATATACAGACCAACGCCTCGTAACCGCCAGCATCCATTTTGCATCTGCCATGCCAAAGCCTTAACCCAGAACCCCCATTTTCTTGGCCAGCATTCACATAACTTATGAAATATGACAGTTTTGCATGCCACGCATAACTTTTCCAGTGTTGCCACCACATTTTCAAATAGTATAAATTATTATATTAGAAAGTTTTCCTCAAAATCGAAAACCAAAGTCTTCAAGTCAGCAAGAACGTGAAGCAGGAGCCGAGTCCTGAGGCAAGATGCCAAAGATGCATCTTTGGCACAGTTTTGCGACTACATACCACGAATTTTTTGGTATGGAGCATTTACTTAATGTGGCAGACGCACGAAAATTAGTCTAATCGTGTAAGAGTGTCCTTTCTCCAAGGCCTTTTGGCAGCAACCCAAAAGCTTTATTGAATGCATTGAATGGATTTGTCTGCAAATGTTTCAAAGAGTAAAAGAGTTCAAATTCTTACATTACTGTGGTCACAAATAATGGTCATACCTAGGTGCACAGATAGGATATTCTTATAATGACTAATTAATTTTTGGTAAATCTTAAACACATTAAAACTTCATTAATACATTCTGCATTTCTGTGGGGAATACGAGAAGAGTTCAGAACAGGATATTAAATTACTGAATAAAAGATTCAGTTGCAAGAACAATATAAGAAAGTATATCAGATTATGATTAAAATTATTGGCAACGTCGTGGACTGTAGTGAAAAGATACATGGATACACAAGTTGGAGATACAGTGGAATAAAGAGTTGCCAGAACAGCTGACAACAACAACAACAATCATTATCATTCATTCATTCGTGTCTTGCCTCATTCATTTATGCATTCATTCAGTCGTCCATTCATTCGTCTCTCTTCTGCTGCTTCGGTTTTACTCTCTTCATTGGCTCATTGCAATCTGTGTCATTGCACCTGCTCCTGTGCCTCATACGTTTAATTTGCTCTCTCATTTATTCTTCATCCCAATGCATAAATGTCCTTTTGATTGATTTACAAGAAGAAAACATTTCAACAACGTTCAAGACGAATATCTCCGCTGCAGCTTTCACTCTTTCTGTCTCTGGGCCCAGGACTCGCTGTATTCATATATAATGATAATGTGAATTAAAAGCACGCATTTTGCCTTTCGTTGCCTGCTCTTAAGCTCTGCTTAATTAAATTAAATTGAATTCCAACCTAATAACTGAAACAGATATCAGACCTATATTCTTTTTAGAAACTAAATTGATTAAATAAAGACTATATTAGCTCACAGAACAAGTTGAAGTACACCATTACTAAATTGTAAATTGAAATGTTTAAAATTTAGTAAAAAAATTAATTTGTAAAATGTTTCCAAATTGCGTTAATCTTTGGAAAATATACTTCTGTTATTCAATTCACACTTTTTTTATCACATTTTCCAAGAAATAAATAGAAATGCGAAGGAATATAATCGACTACGTCAGCAAATGGATGACTTGCATGTATATAAGGCTTACTTAGAAGCGCATATTTTTACCAAGGTGCCTTACTTCAAGCTTATGTGTGCTTACCAGAAAACCAAACACGAATTTTCTGGTGTAGCTGGCGATTTACCAACTGATGCTACAGATGACCATGTTCAACGACTGGTAATGCAGGCATTTGTCACATACGCGGATGAAATAAAGAACTTAAAAGAGGAAATTGGCAGCAAGGATCAGTTGTGCCAAGAAGCGAATACTTTAGCTTCGGTGCAACGTCATCGTATTAACTAAGTTGCGTAAGAATTAGGAGCCCACATCCTAAAGGTGAAAGGACCACTCAATTGCAGAGAGTATATCTTAGAATGGCTGCTGGGCCAAAAGTTCTGTATGAATTCACCAATATAAATGTTGTAACCAAGTATAGATCTCGGGGCATGCTTTTGCATTAAAAGATCCAAAGCATCGGTGTGGATTCGTGTAGCCAATACTATTATTGTAAACGGCATCTCAATGAAACATGTTGCTAAGAAGCAGACACCGGAGATGAACATAGATAGTGCTCCCAAAAGCTTCGACGTCCAGGTAAGACTGTCTCCATGTGCCGAATATATTAAAGCTCTGAAAAGCGAGCAAGCCATCTACATCATGTGATTTCACCAAATTTTTTAAATACATCTCCATTGTATTTACTTGCGTTTATTGGTAAATAGTAAAATTTAAATATATATTTTTTTTCATTTCCATTAATAACCACAAAATATCCTGAACAGACCACTAGTACATGGAAATCTCTTTTAACTTTTTATTCCGAATAGTATTTTTATCCAAGTCGGTTTTAGTTGGGATTATTTAACATAAATGGTCGTTTTAAAAGATGGAAGTTAAATAAATGTAAGAGGACGAACGAATATTGGAAGTACTTACAACATAACTAATAATTATTATTGATGAATATATTTTATAATATCGATTATTCAATGTAAATTTTTTAAAAACTCATTTTTATGCTCGGTAAGTTAAGAATATGCTAAGTATGGAAAATATATGTAATACATACAATAGAAGTAGACGTCGAAGACCTCCCCAAGTTATCAGGGACTGTAACTTTTATAATTTGTATTCCCAGTTCGGTGACATGCAAAGATATCGAAAGTAGAACGAAAAAGATTTTAAAAACGCTTACACAAGTTCTATTTGAATTTGATATATTTCAAAGTTCTAAATACATTTTAGTATCTACCACTACTTATATTCTTGACTTATAAGTGAAGCGTAGAGCCTTGAAAAACATTTTGTTCCAAGCAGCCACTTATTTTTTACAAAAAGAATTCGGGTCCTCGATCAAATGAAAAAAAAAAATGTACTTACCTGTCTTATTGGTACGGCAAAATGTGGACAAAGAAACGTTTTTTTTAGTTTTCGATATTTCTTTTGAAGTCAAATTGCAAACGATCGACTTTCCTTTTTGCTTCAGTTTGGTTCGATCGGTAAAAAATATAAATGCATATAAGCAGTGGGGATCTACTGAAATTCGGATCCCCAATGAAATAAAAAATATGGCGTACGTAAAGTTGTACCCATAGCTTGCACAAAAAATCCGGTTCTTTCATAAAAAACCAAAAACAGAAGAATTTTTAAACAAAAAAATTTTTTTTATCGATCGTTCCTATGGGTGCTATGTGATATACTCAACCGATTTTGATCAAATTTGATACAGCGCTTGGGAACTTTAAACAAATTTCAAGTGCCAAATTTAATTCCAATATCTTCACAAACAAACAAAACACAACAAATTTTGTTCAAAAATTATTTTTTTTGAAAATCGGCCCTATGGGAGCTATATGATATAGTCAACCGAATGTGTTCACATTGGGTACAATGCTTGGATACTCTAAAAAACCTCTAAATGCCAAATCTGATTACGATATCTTCATTACAAAATTAAATATACCAAAATTTGTATAAAAAAAGTTATTTTGGCCAATCGGTCCTATGGGAGCTATATGATATAGTCAAGTATTTCGGAACTATAAAAATGCCAAATTTGGTTACGATATCTTCATAAAAAAATGAATTGTTCATCAATAACTTTTATTTTTTAGGCGTTCAAACGGACAGACGGACGAACAGACAGACGAACATGGGTACATCGTCTTCTCTAGTCACCCTGATCATAGTCTAGGTAACTTTTGGGGGGTCTCCGACGTTCCTTCTGTATGTTACATACAATTTCAGTTTGCACAAACTTAATGTACCCTTTGTTCCATACGCTACAGGGTATAATAAAACCTAATAATTCATATTTAATCCCATTGTACTTAGCACGAGCTTAAAAATATTTTTAACGCAGTAGACGTTATTTGGCTAAAATTTCTAAATATTAAATAAACAGAAATTTATTTTCATTATAGTTTCAAATTTTGCGCCACGCGGAACAAAAAAAAAAGTTTTCTTCAAAAGAAATTAATCAGGTAGATTTTTAGTTGTGCTTGTGTAAGCGAATTTTTGTTTCGAGATCGCGTTTTTTGAAAATATTCAACACAATTGGTTAATAATTAAGTGTACTACTTATCAGTACTAAAGGATACCACTTCGTTATCGACTCTAAATACTAATAAATCGAGCTGCCGTTGCCAGTACTGCCAATGTCAATGTCTGTCAATTTTATTCTGACTGTGAACGTCTTGTCATTCGTTTGGTGACTTTTGTATCAGAAAGTGAAAAAAAAAATTACTTATTCGCAATACAGGTAAGTTTTTGGTTTTAAATAGAATGCTAGTGTCATCTGCGTATAAAAAATGCTGCGGGCTTTGATTGCAACACCTTGTTAGGACTGCACGTGGTTATCTACAAAAGAGTCCTGGGGCATGCTCTGCGGCACTTTTTGCTGCTGAACGCAAACGATAATCGGTTCATTTGGCAATAGTTTTAATTCGGTGGAAAATTGAAGAGAAATGCTTCGCGATGAGAGCGTCTTCGAAGTGATTGCGTGCGGATTATATATGATGAATATAAAA
>JBAMAX010004529.1:0-37026 GCA_037043745.1 Chymomyza amoena
GATGCCGTGTTAGCAATCACCGTATTAACGAGTTTGTTTGAAATTTTGTGTTGCGAATGAATTGTCGTGTGCCGATTCGCTTAAGATGTTTCAAAAGGCCTTCACTGAGGTCTATATGTCCAAAACACAGGCATTCGTGACATTGTTTCAGACATTCGCATCTCATATGGATCAGCCGAACACATATTGGCCCGACTCGTGCCAAAAGCGTTGAATTAATTTTTTTCATTATTTTGGAATTTTTTGGCCTAACTCTCAACTCAGGCTCCGTATTCACCAGAAATGGCATTGTGTGACTTTTTCCTGTTCCCAAAACTCAAATTGCCATTAAGAGGGAAGCGTTTTGACGCCATTGAGATCATCAAACAAAATTCGAAGAATTAACTCAAAGCCATCCCTGCCCAGGCCTACCAGAAGTGTATGGATGATTGGATCAAGCGTTGGATTATGTATGTAGGTTCTAATGGTGAATGCTTCGAAGGCGATAATAAAAATATGTATTAATTAATATTTAAGAAAAATTTTTTGATCACAAACATTAATCAAGACAACTTACAATATTTAATCAAAAAAAGTAATCTTAAGCCATAAGTTTTTGTTTTGGAGTTCACTAAATCCCTATATCCTTTACTAACTCAATACTCAGCCATTGTCACAGTGCAGCTGTTTGAAGTGTATTTGTATGGAAAGACACTAAGCATCAATGTGCTTTCGTGTTGTCTAGAACAATGGCTGGGATAGCTAAACTATGCCCAGGGTAAATGTTACAACAAAATTTCGACATTTTTAATAAACACAATTTACTTTACGTTTTAAAATTATATTATCCGCCTTTTTGCGGTCAATTATCACAATATACTTAAATCGACCCCGCACGCTATTATTATCAAACAATATTTTGATAAAACAGAGTTACATTTAAAGCTAACAATTTGTAATTTTACAAAATCTACGTTAAAACGCCCTTTTACGGCGATACTCTGACCCAGCTATCAATCCTGGTAGCAGAGATACTTGGCGTGGCTCGTTCACGAAACGTATAAGCTCCGACGCGGTCGCACCCGGTGCGCTACTAATTAATTATCTCAATTATCTCGCAATTTTACAATAACAAAAACTTCTCCAAATAGTCACCTCCATTATTTCTTTGAATCTTTTATACTCGTTGAAGCAAAAAATTTCGTTAAAGATCTGTTTATTTTATTTATTTATTAAGGGTTCAAGAAGTTAATAACGCCACTATAAATTATTTTCCAATCTTTAAAGTTCGTAAAATTTTAAATTCTTTAATGTATTTTTTTACAAGATTACCCTTAAAATACAAAATTTCACCCTGGGATACCCAGAGTAAATTTTACACCAATACGTGCACGGCCAGGGCTGAGGCTTGTCCTGGTTAGAAGTATGGGTGTATGCTGATAAAATTCTTTATTAGGCTCTCATAATGAATAATTATTATTTTTATAATTTAGCGTACTATGTTTAGATTATAAAGGACCTCATGTTGATACATTTTTACTTACTTCCTTATAAGTTCTTAGCCAAAGATTCCTAGAATTGGGTGCATAACTTTGCAAGTCGATTGCTTTTCATATAAAGCAATAAAAAGTTTTCTGAAGGTATTAAATATCACCATATCAAACTTATCACATACTTTTTAAATCTAGCTCATTTGGTCTCTAAGATCACAGGTACAGAGTGATACATACATATATGTACATATAGTATACATATTTTATATATTGCATATACGATATATCAAATATTCTTGAACCATGGTATACAAAAAATTGTAAATAACAAAGTTGTATTCAGTCCGATTACTTTTGTAATGAAAAAGTGTTTGATCGGACCAAAATATATAATCTTATTATCCAATTTGCTTAACATGTCAAAGATACTTGCTAAAATACTTTTACAGATATTTAAGTGTAAAAATTCTTGAGCAAACTTCAATTTAAAAGAAAGAAGGATTTCGGGATACATCAGAGAAATTAATAAATGAAATAAATGACATTACAATGTTGTAAAAAAATCGACAGGATGGAGAACAACAGCGTATTTTAACAATGACAATAAGAAAACAGCGAAGAAGCAGCTAAAGAACAAGTAAAGAGGAATGTTAAATGGAAAAGGGAAAATGGAAGTGAGAAGGCATGTTCATGTAAATATTTGACAAAAATTCGAAAGTAATAAAAAGAAACAACAAAGAAAGAAAGCATTGAAAAGAATTGGAATGACAAGTTGGCGTGGTAGGGAGAGGAGCAGGGACATGGGATGCCAATACCTCGAGCATTTATTTAAAAATATTTTATAAATACATAAGCATATGCTTATGTAATATATCAGTAGGATTACGAAAGAAAATTCTACGCAAATTAAATCCCTTTCAACAACTCAATACTTAATAATAAAATTGTATTCGACACATGATTGTCAATATTCATCCTTATTAATGAGTCTTGAATGTCCTTATATATTTATTAAAATAATAATGGCTTAGAAAAATTGATAACATCGAAAAGCTTAATCAGCTTTCTCTTAATGCCGTTTATATAAAGGGTAATAACCTTTATTTTTATAAACTTCAAGCAGATCAAATCATTTTTAATTAAGTAAAATACGACAATTACATGGACTAAATGTAATATTTGAAAAAATTTTACTTTTTGTTTCAATGCCTAAAAGCCCAAATCAGTTTTCGTGTAAATCTTCCTTTTCCATTTCAGTTTAATTACTAGAAGCATTTTGTTTTATTTTCCGTAATCTTTACTTTTAAATTTTTTTTATGAAAAATTTTCTCCACTTAGTTTTACAATTTTCATATCAAAACGAAGAATTATTACCATTGCTAGGGTTATACGACAAATCGTTTAAATCCAAGTACTTCTTCAGAAGTAACATTTTGTTTCCAAAATGGCTTGCAATCACACCAAAAATTCAAACAATTGTTATCTAAAGTATTTTAAAAAGTAATTTCCGAAAGCGATATATCAAATAAATTAAAAAAAAAGGTGGCATAAGGCCAGGATTAAAGATGAATAATCACAAAAATATATATTATATATATATATATATATTTTCTGTGGTGCACTGAGAAAAAAATCAGGTATTTCGTACTTTAAAACAGGATTTGGGTGATAGCACGAAAATCCTGAGATGTATTATAGAATTTCGATCCATTTCAAGTATTTCGACTCTAAGTCCAAAATTCTTGAATTAAGAACATGACTTCTTAAAAAATAAGTTCTTGAAATAAGTAAAAAATATTGGATTTTTAAATATATTTTGAACATAAATTGCAATACCAACATACTTCATATGAGTATGGGAAATTCTTGAAACAAGTTCTCAAGAATTTGATGCAAAATATATTTATCTTGCATCAATAGTCAGATTAACTCTTAAAATAAGTACGTAATATACTTGAATCAAGTTTAATCTGAAATTAAAAAAAAAACTTTAAAACAAGACTTTTTCATAAATTTACAAGCAGAACGATTACACAGTACTACAAAATCAAAAAAAATCAAAGAACTTTTCAAGTGACCTAGTGTACGTTGTAGGTCTTGACGAGTAAATCACGAGAGTGTGTTTCAAAATTGTCTAACACCCCCAAAATCGCAAGTTATTGCTTAAAAACCGTTTTTCGGGTACTGCGATCACTACCACAATCACAACGTCGCCATTTTTCAACCGATTTTCGATTGCTTTACGGTTTTGGAAAGAAGAAGATTCAAGCTTTAAGATGATATACACTTATACTTCATACAAAGCAGCTACGAGATTTTTTAAAAATTATCTAAGATTTTCACTTTTTTTTTTTCGTTTTTCACACTTTGAAGTCATTTTCATATAACATTTTGTTAAAACACTTTTACTTTTTACATTTAATCTTAAGAAATATGAATTCCGAGTAAGAAAAGTCATGGCTTATTAAAATCGGTCGATAAATGCTTAAGTTACGACGCTTATTGTAAACAAGAAAATTAAAATTCCATCGACAAAAAAAAAAGTTTTAGATGGATAATTCGTTTGTTCATGAAGATATCGTAACCAAACTTGGTATTCAAAATTATTTTAGTCGGTTGAAAAATGGCGACGTTGTGATTGTGTGAGTGATCTTTTTCTTTAATCAAGTTTATATTTTAATTATTTCGCCATACTAAGTACTGAAGCTAGGTCCAAAGAGTTACCCAACCAAAAGAAATATGAGTCTAAGCTTACTTGTAGGCACATAAGAATCAGGCAGCTTCAGGAACATTCGAAAAACAGCTTCATTTAAAAGGCAGAGCAGAGCAGCAATAAAGGCGATGAGAAGATAAAATGTGAAACTATTGAAGCCGGTTCACAAAGTGAGATACACTGTAAACATTTATATTTTTACCAGTAGCTTTAAGGGTAGAATTTTTCAAATTTGGTCGGGAAACTCGATTTTTTCTACATATTCGTAGATTATGTGTACAAAAGCATCTTTTGAAACGAACGATATTTATATTAATAGAGCGTCTTGAACTCACCTAATTCACGCACGCTGAGAGACTTTCTAAAAC
Organism: Chymomyza amoena; assembly: GCA_037043745.1. NCBI lineage: Eukaryota > Metazoa > Arthropoda > Insecta > Diptera > Drosophilidae > Chymomyza > Chymomyza amoena. The sequence continues at coordinate 4,554 of JBAMAX010004529.1, forward strand.
TTTAAACGCGTTTATCGCAAAACCATGTTTTGTATCAGAATTTCAAGTCCTGAACTATTTCCTCCGTTTGAAGCAGGTTTGAAAAGATATAATTTTTTGTATGATTTATACTAACAATATACATGATAAATTTTTAAATTGTTATTTTCAAAATCAAATCGCAAAAAAAAAATGAAATCACGTTCACATTTATCATTCTGATTTAGAATAAGCCATAGAGAATTTCTTTAAGTTCAATAAAGAAAAAATGTTTTCATTTCATTTCACAACAAGAGGCTGGAGAACGGAAATTCGGGGACGAAATTCAGCTTGCAGAGTCTGACAAAAGCCGCTTTTTTTTAATTTCGTTGCATAAAAATGTCCAATTATTATACAATCAAAATCGCTTTAACAATCAAATGAGATAGTTTGTATGTCTTTTCATCTTGCCACAAATAGTTCTCAGAGTTTACCTTCTTTTCGGCCAAATTTTATGGAACATCCTGTTAAATATATTCTAACTGATATCTAAAAAGTTCAAGAAACTTACTCTTAAGAGGAATATTGGTGTAAAATTTTGACTGTCCAAGTCTTTAAATTTCTGAGATATAGGTGTTCATACAAACGAACGGACTGACGTACAGAGCCCAATCGCTACACGAGATGTGGATTTGTTATAAAGAAATTAAGGTCTGCCATAAGTCACTTTCTTCCACAAATTTATAATACCCCTAATCCTAGTGATATAGGGTATAAAAAATATATGAAATGGGCTAAAAAGTGCTAAAGAAAAATCTGCAGAAAGTACTTGTAACTATATGGCACAACGCAAAACTTTTCTTATACAAAATTATGGAAAAGTTTTATTTCCACACACACACACACACATACATGGTTTTTCTTACTTTACTTTATTTCTCGCATTTTTATTAATTTACTTTCGACAAGTTTTTGTTTCCCCTTTGACTTTTTATATATTTTAATATATACAACAATTTATACTTTTATTTAATATAGTATATAAAAGTTTTGTCAAAAGACGGAAAATTTCAACTAGAAATAACTACCCAAGACGAACACTTCAAAATTTGTGCCGATCAAAACTATTTATTGAGATTCTTATTTATAAAAATAATCGAAATGGTTTACCTATTGCGAGTTATTATGATGTTTGTCATGATTTTGTATATTATTCTTCTCGGGGATCCAGGTGAATTGGCAATTGAGGAATTGTGGCCAGCACAAGGAAAAGAGCCGAACCTTCCTTTCATTGAAGAAAAACCGATATCTGAAAGCTTTTACGAATTTTTCGAAGCCCCAGAATTGTCTTATAAAGTGATAACAAGCGCATTTTAATAGCAATATTATTACAAAATAATCAAAACTACTTACCGAATATGGCATATAATATATAAAGGACTAAAATAAAATGACCCAAGTACAGGCTATTGTGCGTATGTATTAAAAGTTGTGTTGTTTTTTTTTGCGCCTTGAGCAGCGCATCAATCATGCTATTTTGGTCAATCCGCGAGGGCGGGATAATTAGTGCGTAAGTATGTAATTATCCATCAAGATATTTATGTAAAGCTATTTCTTACTGCTTTTGAGTCGGGCATTTTTACCTATTTGACCCGTCTGATATCATTGTTAGCTAATGAGCTTAACCTCCTTTGGACCACACAAGCCAAAGAAGGCCCAGACCTTAAAGTGGGTTGCGTTGGGCTAGTAACTCAACCGGAAAAATGCATAACTCAAGAAACGGAATTCCGCCATATGCTCCTACCGGGGGTGAGATACATTTTTACTAAATGTGATATTGATGCTTAAATAAAATAAAAAACTATAATTTAATATTACCTGAAAAACAGCATTAAGAAAAAAGTTAATTTTTATATTACAGAAAACATTAAGAACCCACCTCGCAATTAAGGCTGCTCAATTGTTGGGATAAGTTAACCCATATTAATTGAATGCATCCAACAAATCTTGCCAAATCGTTAAACATCTAAATCTTGCACCTTATTTTATACAGTTCGTACATATATACTATATACTATGTATTTTTATTTCATGAGCCGTTTTTCTTTTATTTAATTACATTTTTACTTGGCTTGCCCTTCGCCCTAGAAATGGCAAACATAAATTTCCCATGGCTGAAATATGGCGGCGGGGCAATGGCTATGAAGCGCACAGATATATACCCACACAGATATACACTTACACAAGCCTGTAAGAGATTGAAATTATAGACGAATGTGCTGTTTCAGACCTGATACTGGGTAGGAGCAAAAGGAAGGAGATCGCCGACCAGTGTCAAATGCAGTTTGGTATTCAATAAAAACTGCCAAACAGGCAGCAAATTGCCAGGACAAGTAGCTGAACCAATGCTCAGATACACATATAGCACTTATATACTAAGTAAATAAGGAAAACCGTATAATTTTAATAAGATGTACGCGCTATGCGTGAAAATACCTAAGGCAAAGACATGTCAGTTTGGATGTTGGGTAGTTATCCACGCAGGGACATTCGACTGCCCAATGGCAAGTCTATTAGCACATTGAGCGATTGACGCTGGCGACGTGTAAGAGTAACAAGTAATTTCTATTAGGGCTTTAGGTGGAGCTTCGTGCCACCCCCCTGCAGTCCTTCTATGGATACCACCATCAAAGTTGGGAGTCTCTGTGCCATAAAAGTAAAGCTAAGTCGCGGCAGCTTTTTGGTTGAGCTGAAATGATCTACGCTGAATATTGCGTATACGACATGATGCACGGATTTCAAGGCATGCAACAAATGTCAAAGTGTCGTTGAAGATAGCGAACAATGGGACGACAATGGAAACAGAAAGAGCAAGAGAAATATATCGAAAGCTGGCGATAAAGTAGCAAAGTCAAAACAAAATGGAGACATTGGAAAAAGGAAAATGGCGACAAAACAAAGTAGCTTTTGTTGTTATATTTCGTCTACAATTTATGGGGCCAAGTATTTCTTTGTCGTTTTCGCTCTTTCATAGCTTTTGATACCCTGCATCAATAGCATGGATTGGATACTAGGGATTGGTTATCATTTTGTGGTAACCGATTGATTCAAATTTTGGCTAAACAAATTCGTACAGCTTGGAAAGAAAAATAATAATTTTGGCAAAAATAAAAGTACTTTACAACAGAACTGCACTTAAGCATTATAGAGTTACAAAATATGAGAGAGGCTCTAGATACCAAATTAAATATGCAGCAGAATATTTTGTATCTTTGAGAGCAGGGTATCCCATAGTTGAGCGTTGACACAAGTGCATTTCATTTATCAAGTTGCCCTCTTTGTTGCTGCTCAACGCTTTATAGATATGGAAATATGAAGTTATAAAAATAAAATAGTTTCATCCGTATGGTCTCTCTATTAAAATTTGTAAGGTGACGACTTGTTATCAAGTTTATTAAAACTTACGCTGCAAAGATAAGGCACCCTGTGGGATGTGTATATTCGATAAAAAATATTTTAGTTTGGTCCTAAATTTCCTATACTGATATACCATTATTTTGGCACGACAAGTTCGGAATTATATTGGGAATCGATATGGATACTTAAGGATAGACAGCTTCTGGGGGACTCCGTGTATCTTTATTAATTTCGAGACTTCAGAACTATGATATCCCCTGCATAATCTTTTATTTCCACAACCTTTATTGGACTAGGTCATATCACAAGACACTAAATTATTCTGCATCAACACAGCTCGAATTTTCTAAAAAAATTCTATATGTAACTACTACCGACCTCAATTCCCCGCAGACATGGCCTCTCTCGTAACACCAACATGTTAAAGCCGAGCTAAGATACTCTGGATAAAGTTGGGGTGAAATCAACCACCTAGACTGGGTTCAATGGAAAATTTCGGTGAAAGCCAAATGCTCCTCGTACAAATTAAAATGAATTGAATATATATACCTAGGAGATACCCCAAAGATGTAGACTTATGATATCTCTAAGGAGGGATATATATTCATAAATCTACTTAAGAATTTTGTTGGCTTCCAAATAGAAAGCTTAAGAAATAATTTGCTTTAAGTTTTTTTCCTTTATTAATTTAATAATATATAATAAGAAGTTGTTAAGCTAAACTCTTTATATGTTTTGTCAGTAAATTAATAAGTTAAATGTTAGGGTAAATAAAAAAATAAACAAATAAATTAATTAATTATTAAATAAAGATAGAAATAGATTTATTTTATTGGCAATCAACCGATACGAAAACATTGTGGTCCAAGTGCAATGAATTAGTCGCAACACGCAAAATATAATTTGGCGTGTGATTGGGCTTAAATTACTATATATTATATAAGGTTGTCAAAAAAGTCTTGCGGTATTTTTTATTGAATTTTCAATTGTTCATAAAATTGGTTATAATAATGCGATTTAAGTCAAATATGCGCCGTTTTGTTCGATGACGAGTTCCCAACGTGATGCCAACTTCATAATGATCCTCTTATAGAAGCTCGCTTCCCTATTGTCAAAAAACTCGGAGAGCCAATTTTCACAGGACTCTCTTGTGGACAACTTCCGATTACCAAGCGCGTTCGTCATGGACAGAAATAGGTGGTAATCACTTGGTGCGAGATCCGGACTATACGGTGGATGCAAAAGAACCTCCCATCCGAGCTCCCGGAGCTTCTGGCGCGTCACCAAAGATGTGTGTGGCCTGGCGTTGTCCTGATGGAAGACAATTCGGCCTCTGTTGATCAAAGATGGCCTCTTCTGCAAGAGTGCTGCATTCAAGCGGTCCAGTTGTTGGCAGTACAGGTCCGAATTGAGCGTTTGGCCATAGGGGAGCAGCTCATAGTGGATGATTCCCTGCCAATCCCACCAAACACACAGAAGAACCTTCCTGGCCGTCAATCCAGGCTTGGCCACCGTCTGGGCAGCTTCCCCGCTTTTCGACCACGACCGTTTACGCTTCACGTTGTCGTAAGTGACCCACTTTTCATCGCCTGTCACCATCCGCTTCAAAAACGGGTCGATTTTGTTGCGATTCAGAAGCGATTCGCATGCATCCATACGGTCAAAAATGTTTTTTTGCGTCAAGTCGTGTGGCACCCATACATCGAGCTTCTTTTTCAATCCAAGCTTCTTCAAATGGTTTATAACGGTTTGATGACTCATGCCCAGCTCTTGGCCGATGCTACGGCTGCTACTATGCCGGTCTCTTTCGATCAATTCAGCGATTTTATCGCAATTTTCGACAACAGGCCTTCCGGACCGTGGCGCACCTTCGATCATCTCTGCACCAGAACGAAAACGTTGAAACCATCGTTGTGCGGTGGAAATGGAAACTGTATCGGGTCCATAAACTGCACAAATTTTATTGGCAGCATGAGATGCATTTTTGCCTTTATCGTAGAAGTACTGTAAAATATGCCGTATTTTCTCTTTATTTTGCTCCATGTTTGCGACGGTATAACTCACGAACGACTAAAAGCAAACAACAATTAATCAAACACGTGTTAGCTCGTGAAAATAGCTTTCCAAAAAGCTCTAACCGATGCGACGAATACAACTGGAATAGAACTAGAACCGATTGACGTCGTCGAACACATTTTGGAAAGGTTATTGCATTACAATTTTAACCATGAATCGATTCACGCCCAAAGAAAGCGCGGAAATAGTGACAATGTTCATTAAATGTAATTGCCCGATTTTTGGGAGCGAATTTTAATGACTGATGAGGCCCATTTCACGCTATCTGGCACTGTAAATAAACAAAACTGTCGCATTTGGGGGAAAAAATCCTCGTACTATCCATCAAACTCCACTGCATGATCAGAAAGTGACTGTTTGGGCCGGTGTCTGCTTCAATATTTCCATCGACCACATTCGAATGGCGCACCCTGTACTATATATACAAATGTCTTCAATCAGTGAAAGCCCAGGACAGCAAAATTCATACATCTTTAAGCATTTTCTCATTCCTCGATTAAAATTAAATTAATATATATTTAAATTAAAATTAATTTATAATTTTTAGTTCATATTTTGTTACATTGTTTTTTATTTTCAGACAGACAATGTGCGATGTTTTGCAAATTTTGGGAGTGCTCTTTATGAAATATTCAATCCATGACTAGGGACACATATCAAACTCTACGAGTATATGAACTATTTAAGAAAATAAAATTAATTTATACATGTATAAAAGTTAGGTATACAAACAAAATGATTTATATAAAAATTATTATTTATTTATTTATTCCAATAAAGTATACAATAATATAATTAAGAACAAAATTACTAACAACATTGTGACTCAAAAGTAATCTAAATATTTTTTAATGAATTATTTTAAAAATTATTATTTTTAAACATGATTTTGTACAGCGTGATAAGATCACCACTAATAAGCGGGTCCTCAAACTTGGAATTAAATTTGGAATGTCCATCCAAAATCTAACTGAAAAATTCAGAGAATTAAAGGAACACATAAAAATGAAAGAATCCTATTTTTTTCAATTGAACAAAAGCGATATGAATAAATAAATAACTTTAAAACCTCTTATTTAATTTAAAATTAACTTCTACTTTATAATTTTATAAAAATAAATAAATATATAAAGGGTGATTCATTAAGACGTTTTTTTTCAATAGGGATTTTCGTGTGGATCACGCGTTATCCATGACAGCTGTCAAAGGCAAAGTTGTTCAGTATTCTTTGGCAAATCATCATGGAAAGCCGAATGAATCTTATTTCGTGAATAAGCAAAATAGCCGTATTCGGGGAGAAGATCAACCCGAAGAGGTTCACCAGCTGCCATTATATCTAAGAAAAACAACGGTTTGGTGCGGTCTGTGGGCTGGTGGCCAATGATTGTCCGTATTTTTTTAAAAATGAGCAAGGTGCGAACGTTACCATCAATGACGCACGTTATCGGACCATGTTAACGGACTTTTTGCTGTCTGAAATTGTTGCCCGTGATCTTGACGACATTTGGTTCCAACAGGATGACGCTCCGGTTCACATTGCCAATGAAACAATGGCTCTATTGCGAGGTCAATTTGATGAGAGATTAATTTCACGTACGGGACCCGTACCTTGGCCGCCAAGATCGTGCGATATCACACCGCTCGACTTTTTTCTTTGGGGTTACGTAAAGTCAACAGTTTATGTGGACAAACCAGCAACGATTGAGGCCTTGGAAGCCAACATTACTCGTGCTATTGGCCAAATACCAGTGGAAATGCTTGAACGAGTCATGGAAAATTGGACCTTCAGGATGGACCATTTAAAACACAGTAGCGGCCAACATTTGAACTAGATTATTTTAAAAAATAAATGCCATAAAATATCCTTTCGAAATCATAAATAAGATCCCATCATTCCTTTTAAATTTGGATTTTCCAAATCATTAAAAAAAATGTCTTAATGAATCACCCGTTACTATGAGTTGTATTTTCGTTGTAATGAACGTCTATCGTGGCCAGCATTAGATGTGAGTGGGCTTCTTTATGAAAATTCAATCAAAATGCTTTAAGAAGGAACTACAAAATTCAAACTTACCTTGGCAAATGATGAAGAACTAAACAACACAAAAATTCCGATTTAAAAAAGAGCCCAAACTCGGTAGTGAGACATATTACTTTCGGGAACGCGAAAAAATATCCCTTCACCCGGTTTGTCGATTTTACTCTACAATTATAAGGCTTATATAAATATAAATAAACAAAAAAAATATGTTTCAATATGTAAGCGTTAGTTATATATAAAAGCTAAGAATCTAAATTACAAAGATTGTAAAGGTAATTTAATTTGATATGAATAAACAAATAATTTAAATAAAAAGCTTTTATTTTTTTAATTTTCGGAAGTTTTCAGATGGACGGTGGAAATTGCACGATCTAAAAGACTGCTAGAAAAAATTCTATTACAACTAAGATTTTAAAAAGCTGAGAAAAAAATTTTAACTCACCAAAGTAACAGGCAAACAGAAATGGCTAAAAATCGGCAGGCAACTTAAATTAGCAACTAAAAGTATGCTACACTTTTTTGGCAAAAACTTTGATTTGCATGTGTGCGTACCTTATAGCGCTATACAGAATGTTCATTACAACGCAAAAAATAAATGCATATGTATATTTTTCCGACACCTGCTCTAATCTGAAAACAACTAAAAAGGGGACAAAAATATATATATTTTTTAATTTTTCCATACAAAATGTTCTTGCAAGTAGCTGAACTACCAGGCGAACAGAAATGCAGAAAATGCAGAAAGTAACTTTAAATTAGCAACTAAAAGTATGCTACATAATTTTGAAAGAACTTTTTTTTTCGAAAGTGTGGCATGCTTTTAGTGACCATTTCAGGCAAATTTTTATTTTACAACCGCTTGCTTACCATTTCTGTTCGCCTGGTAGCTGAAATCCGTACAGAGGCAAAATTTTGCGAGATTCGTTTGATTTTTTTTTGCCAAATGCTCTGAAAATTTAATTTTTAAATCTGAGCAACAACAGTTTAAGGCTGTTCAAAAACAACAAAATGTTTCTTTCCACAGATTTTTTGATATGTTTTTAGAGCCCTGAAAAAAACGTATTTTTTAAAAAACAAGACATACTTTTTTTGAGTTATTTCAGTTTATTTTTATTTCAAATAAAATATTATTATTTTAAATTCAAGCTTGTTTATTTTTATTATTTGATAAATTTAGGTAGTTTGACAATTTGCTTAATTTTGTATAATATCAATAATAATAAAATTAATAATAAAATATTGCAACTTACAATTTTATCTTGTTTATTTGTATTTTTTTTGGATAAATTTAGTTTTTTTAACATTTTGCTTTATTTTTTATAATATTTAACTATAGTAATAATAATTATAGTAAAAAATAATTTAATATTTAGCTTACAATTTTAGCTTGCTTTATTTAAATATTTATTATTTGATTAATGTAATTAGTTTAACAATTTGTTTCATTTTTATAATATTTAAACAATAAATATAAAAACTATACTAAAATAACTAAGCTTACAATATTAGCTTGCTTTATTTTTTATTTAGCAATGCTTTAGATCCTGAAATTTCAACAACCGATCTGAAAACTTTCAAATATAAAAGATTAAAAGGTCACTTTTAATGACCCATCTTAGATAACATCAGATTGGATTCGTGACCACCAAAAAATAATGTTAAGATACGTAAAAAAAATAATTTAAGAAAAGAATTTTATTTAATATTATATGCAAAATACTTGTAAAAACGAAATAATTAATAATATCTACAAAATAGCGTATTATAATATTTAAAAATTATATACAAATTATAATTAATAATAATGATATACAATATAGTTGTTAAAAAAATATTTAATTATATTTATATTGTAATATTTAAAAATTATACACAAAATGTTAATTAAAAAAAATTATATTAAATAAATATTTATTTAAAAAAGATCTGTTCTCTTTTTCTTTATGGATGAGTTTTTTATTTACGGGATTGCTTTAGTTTCCTTAATCTTCAAGTAGAGCATATGTGTCAAGTTTTATTTCAATTTGAAAAAGAAAAACATGGGCAAGCTTGACTCGCTCTATCCCCTACTTGTCCTCGTAAATTTTTAGTCGTAGTCTTTAATTAGTTTAAGAATAAAAATATAATACTCCATGCAAAGATTCAGTACCCCTGAAGCTAGAACTAGTTAAAGGTAGTCCATATCAAGCTATGAGCCGCCATTTCCTTTATTAGTAGACAAAGCTTTTCAAAATCCTTAGTTCTCAAATCCTATGCAATTGTTTTTGCTGCTAAGCGTTTGGAATAGTGCGTTGATGGCCAATGTTGTTCCAAGAACGAAATGGGGGCTCCGCCATTACCTCTGCTTCGATTCCCGTGTTAGTGTTCACTTAAGCAATTAACTTAAAGTTCTTCACGAACTTAGGCCCTCCTACAGTCAGGTTAAACATTTATAAATATAATATATATATAATAATAATATAATAAATATAAAGATAAATTTACAAAATAAAATATGTTTTATTTTGATTGCTGCATAAAGCATGCCAAGGTGGCAAATGTTAATTCGTTTCAGTGAGATATACAAATGTACATCTTGAGCTTACACTGCGTATGCGTAACTTAATATTATAAATGGAACATCAGCATAAGTGATTTGTTTATACTGTTGATTTTTTGACTTCATGATGATCATGATGATGATGATGAGGATGATGATAAAAATGATGATGATATTGCTGCTATTGAACCCATACAAGATGGCAACAATGGAGCTGTGCACGTACTCCGCAGCTTTGAGTAAATAAAAATTAAAAATTCGCAGACACACCAATACACTTGCAATCAAAACAATTAGCTTTGGCCAACATATACAATTTGACAGTATGCGTGATGCCATTCGACTTTTCACACTTATTCTTAATTATTCTTTGGCCAAGTCTTCAATGTTTTATGCCTTAAAATAAAAAATGTGGTACAGTTAAGGCGGTGTCCTACAGTGGAATATCCTGTACGTGGTAGAAACTACGATAAATCGGTTGCAGGGGTTGGGGGGTCCGCATCGATTTGTGGATTTGTTCATTAGAGCCACATGAATCAGCTTACCAAAAATTACGTTTTTTTCCATTGCAAAAATCGAAGAGCGTCCTTTTTTCGACTAACAACAACAATTGCCAAACCAAACTAATAAGGCAAATTGCGCTCATATTATGACAAGATGTCAAAAACAGTCCTTCCAACCTAGTTAAAAAAGAAGTACACCGATTCAATTTGCGCGAGCGTTTTAAATCAAAATTTCCGGAAATTTTTTGGTAAGTCTTTTTTTTGTTTTTTTGATAAACAAGGGCTGAAAATTCAAATTTCATAGAAATTTAAAAAACTGCATGATTAAACTTTCATTAGAATCTATAAAAAATTATATGTTGCCCATTGGCAAACAATACCCGATTTTAAACAAAGGGAATTCCTCTGTCTAAGATATCAACTTACAGTGCCTTTAAGCAAAGGGTTCGAGATGTTGAGTAATCGGTTAAATATTTTGAAGCGGCGTAAACCTAAACATCTGTTTACCATCGAGCATAGGCTGCCAATAAATGTTCGAAGGAGGAATTTCGGACATTCCGAATATAGTTGCACAAATGACATTCAAGCTAACTTCGCACAGCTAATCCGTATAACATAACCAAAAAAATTAATTGGGAACCTCGGTAGCTATATCCAAAAATAAGGAAGAACCCCTTAAAAACAAACTTTATAGTTGTCATCGAAATATGCAAGACTTCAACATACACTATTCTGCAAAAAATTAAGACCACCTGAAAAAGTTTTTCCATCTGATAGGAGAAGAGCTTGTTCTGCAACAAAATAACAGCGTTACCTTTGCAAAATTTGGAAAAAACAATTTTTGTGAACATAGCAAGCCTTTGACAGAGCAAATTTTTGTCAAATACAAAATTTATTTCGACAGGAGCACAACTAGTAATAGTTTCCGTAAATTACATTTCTGTATTTTTTTATAAGTTGAACTTGAGAGGTAACTAACCAATCCTTAACAAAATTTGTTTACACCGATATATTTTCCTCATTTTTAGTTGTTAACGATTATAAAAATGCCCGTCCTCCGAGGATCCAGCAATCAATTTTACAATTACGTACGATTATTTCGTATATACAATAAAAATATTGCAGCTAAATATCGATTAACAGAAGCACGTAAAAAGTGGGAACAGCTCTCACAGGCAGAAAAAGAGCAGTTTTCAAAAAAAAATCTGGCCAAAGATCGATTAGTAAAACGCCAACTCTGCAAGCCGGTTAAGAATAACCAAAAGCTGCCGCTTCCAAGCCAAGCTAGGGGCCCAATAAACAGCGGATTAGATTGTAACCAGCAGCGCAATGTACCGGCTGAAGCTACTCCAGGTAGTTCGGTCAATATCGGGGTAAACAGAGCTACTAACCAATCGGGAGTGAATGATGAGCAGAGTGGAAGTTCCTTTAACGCGCAAACAGCCGGTCCAGTTCCTGTTGAAAATGACGGAGAGGATAATGAATGTTCGGAGGAGGGAGCAGTTGAATCAAGTTTAAATACAACCCAGGGTTGGATATTCGGCCCAAATGCAGTTTTCAAGTAAAAAACCTTACTTTTTTGTCACGATCTTTACAACACAATCCTTTCAACAAAATGCGAATTCCATTTCTACTCTTTAACCGCAAATCTAAGCCCCGTGGACCCGATCATCTTCAAAATTTTTTTTTTCAATTTTCTCGCCATTATTTGCAATTTAAAATTGCGAAACTTTTCGAAGGCAATTTAATTATTATAAAGAAAAAGCAACTCATAAGGGAGTAAAATCTTATTCTTGGTTAAAAGAAGTATTGAAACACTAGAAATCTGTTATAATTCATTTAAAAAAAAATTGCACTCAAAAAAAATATGTATATAATATCGAAAGACATAAATTAAAATTCGCTACGAAACAAAAAGTTCTGCCATTTTTTTTTTAATTTTACAATGACATTGCTGCTTCTAAAATAGATTGCAAGAACATATAAAAAAAATGTATTAAAGTAAAAAACACGTTTTTTTTATATTCACTGTGCACTTTTACGCAGAACTTGAATCCCGGCCCAGACGCTTTGTTTGTTTTATGCAATCAATCATTAGTTTTAGTTTTTATTTTTTTGAACTAACTCTCCAAGGGATTACTTTTTAAATAAAACTTATAAATCAATTTAAAATAAAATTAAGTCGGTATTTTCTCATAATTCAGCGATAAGAAGGCAATGCAGCTGCATTAATTATATTTCTCTAAGCAAAAAGTACAGTGGTTCAATTTGTATATGGGAGCTGTATGCAATAGTGAACCAACTATGATTAAATTTTACACAAATATGTTGACTATAAGAACACAAAAGTGAGATTGATCAAAATTGATTTTTCCATATAATGTTCATACAAAAACTAAACCATTTCTTATGTAACCAGACTCAAGTAGTTCTTTCTGTATCTTGTAAAATACATTCCATCGTGTTATCACTAATTGATTAATTAACATTAAAATCATATTTTTTTTTTTTAAATTTTTCGACTTTATTAAATTTAAAAAAAATTATATAGGGCATAAAATGGAAGCATCAAGCTGTGAACCACCCAATGCCGATTAATGCAAGTTCGGTCACTCCGGCACCCGGCACCATGGGCTCCTGTTCCAACCTTTACCATTTGCCACTGGAGTCACTTAGGAATGCGATTTTCAAAAACACATTTGGAATTTTTGCAGTCCTGCTGTTTCTTTGTAGTTGCTGCAATGCATTTATTTTTTTGTATTATTTTATATATATTTTTTTTCTCTCACATTCTATATTGCAAATATAAACCAAAATGTTTAAACAAATATTTGCCATGCTTTGTTTTTGGATTAAATATTTTGAGCTCTTGTTGTTGTTGTAACAATTGAGCTACCGAGGTAGAATACTTCGAATTCTAGAGCAGGATGACCCGATTTTGTAAGAAGTCCTTCTTAAATATATTTGCGTGTTTGCCAGCGCTGATTGTAATGCAATTTGTTCGCATTGTGCATGATAAACAAAAACCTAGAAAAATGCATTCAACTAGATGAAGAGGGGGCTTACAGAGAGACAAATCAAAGAGTGCAACAAAGAGATACAGAGACACAAAGATGGAGCCAATCATAGGACTCAAAGTCCTTTGGCAACAAAGGCAAGCTGTTGCTAGTTGCCAGCTGCAATAACAAGTAGCTCCAGTAACAACAAGCACACAAAAACAAGTGAAAAGCTTTCATTCAAGAGTCAACGCCCAAAATATACTCTACATCTCATATAAACAGATTTTGCAAAGATGAGCCCAGTAACCGGCAACCGTTTTTGGTTATATGACATACTAAAGATGGAATATAATTCAAGTGTTTTATCAAAGATGTTTTTACTAATCTATTCGTTGTCATACATACCAAAGGAAAACGTAAATGTTAGTTGCCATCATGGCTTAACATAGAAGCTTTAACTAACATTACATATAATGTTATTTAACAGCGTACTTTCAACGTATTCTCTCTTAATTATACCCTGTACCGTATGGTACCAAGGGTATATTAAGTTTGTGCAAGCCGAAAATGTATGTAACATATAGAAGGAGACGTCGGAGACACCCCAAAGTTACCTAAAATATGATCAGGGTGAATAGAGAAGTCGATATACCCATGTCCGTCTGTCCGTCCGTCCGTTTGAACGCCTAGATCTCAGAGATGGTAAGAGCTAGCTTAACCAAACTTTCACATTAGATCCCGTATTATTTCATAGAAGACAAGTTTATTTTATTTTTTTGATATCGGGGATAAATTATATAGCTCTTATATGGGTGTTTGAGACGACCTTGACAAAAAAAAAGTTTTAGATGGATAAACCAATTTTGGTATCCAAGCATTTTTTATAGTTCCTAGCCGCTGTACCAAATTTCATCAAAATCGGTAGACTATATCATATAGCTCCCATAGGACAAATCGGTCCAAAAAAAATGTTTGTTTAAAAATTCTTCTGATTTTGTTTTTTTTTTTGAAGGAACCGAATTTTATTGCAAGCTAGTGGTACAGGGTATCCCAAAGTCGTCCGCGCCCGACTTTACGTACGCCATTTTTTTTTTTGTTTTTGTCAGTGCATCTTCATAATTTCAGTATAGTTTCATTTACATATATTACAATATTTAATTTTGTTGGATCACAATTTACGAACATTCACCTTTTCGTTCAATTAAATGTCAATTTATATTTGCAATTGTACAATGGTATTTGTATTATTATAATTTTTTATAGCTTATTTTTTGTCTTCACAATGAATGCCCGAGGGGACTATTTATATTTGAGAGCGTTTTTAATGAAGCAACATTAAGCGTATTAATTACACCAAGTTACATTTATTTTTATGCAGCATAAAGAATTTTTTAACTACAATTTTTCATATAAAAGAATTGTAAGAATTTCCATATAACAAAGCTTCGTAACTAAAAAATATTTACACTTTGTGTGCTGCTTTCTCTAAAAAAAAAAGCAAGAGAAGACATCATTCACAAAAACAAGTAAGAAAAAAATGTCTGCAACTTTTTTAGAATTTTTTTCTTTACCACTGTGCATTGCGGCTTGAAAGCAAATTTTCCATGTGAGCTTTTTCTGACGTGCGTAAAAGTTATTGTTTCCAATGTAACCATCCGCAGTTCTCTGAGCTCCCCACTCGACTCTCTTTATGTCCTTTAGTAACCGAGCTATTTGAGATGAAAACTCAAACATTGAATGTTGCAAGAGTATGTAAAAAAAAAATATAGGAAAGCTGAAGTCATCTGCAAAATTTTGCATACGCTTTCTTCAACATTCAAAATGATGAAAATAAAAATCAGCCTAAAGGAATATGTTGCTTAAAAAATACAATAATAAAATAAAAGACACGATACAACCAAAAAATTACCTAATTGTTAGAAAATAAAGTAAAAATAATGTAATATTTTTAGCAACTTATTTTGAAGCGTCTGAAATCAATCACTTTTAAGGGTAAGAAACCCAACTCAGTACATATACTATTAATTCTCCTCTAAATATATTGTAATAAGTAACAATAATAAACAAAAACAAGTGCCCGATTTTTAAGGTTTATTATATTTTTAAACGTTTTACTAGAAAAGAGATATATGTAAAGTTTATTTTTTCGAAATAAGAGTGTTCAAAATTTAACTTAATAACCTTCAACTTGTTAATAATGCTAAAAATCTTCTATATAAAGTCCAACTCATACTTTTCCTCATAAGTCTCTTATCAAATCTCCAAAGTTGTCGCTCGATTGCAACTAACCAAATGGATGAATTTTTTATCTGTGGCCTTTTCAATTTTTATAGAAGGCTTGAAACTCTGGCGGCTGGCGTTAGCGAATTAGAATGCTCTCTCTCAGTACGCATAAAGTACACTAGGTACAGTAGAACAACTAACGAAAGATAAAAATGCAATACTTGAAAATTTCAGCTCTCTTCGCTTTGTACTAGTTACGAAGCCAGCCTAAAGCTTACCAAAAACTAAAAAAGAGCTACAAAAAAAGTTAAAAAAAACGGAAAGCGGAAAAGAATGAAAATGCCAAACATATGCACAAAGGGTAAAGGCAATGAAAACTTGATTTTATTATAGGAATTTTGATTGGTTACTTCAAACATGCGATATTAGAGAAAAGGCCCAAAAAAATGCCCAAAAGAGTCAAGGCCGAGACTGAAATGAAACACCAAAAAAAGTATCTAAATGTGAACCAGACAGTCAGAAAATAGACGCACATTAACACTCACCCACACTCTGACCAATTTACTAGATCCCTCACTCACACACACACTCTGAACGCAAAAACAAATTGTGGCTGAGTGTTTGGTTCCTAGTTAGTTGCAGCTACATAAAGATACTATACACATTAACTAACACATATGCACTCACACATTCGTACAAACTCACTCACACTTACATCGTTTGTTGCAACTCTGTTAATGTGTGCGTTAAAGCGATTTTAATTGCCAGAATAGTTCCATTCAATATGGAAGAAACTTAAAGTGCTGCAATCGACAAAGATTAAAGTGCATCATGCACCCTATCAAATTCATACAGTGAACACTCGTCTATTGGGATTTTTAGCGTAAGCTATGTACGAACTTTGGGTAATACAGATACCGAGTATGTTATAAGTAAATATTATTATCATTATTAATTTAGCTATTAAAGTATTTTTATTTACATTTCTTTTAAGCTAAGTCCCTAAAGAGTCCATAAAGACCAAAATTACTAATACAATTTTTTTAAACTAATAATATGCATCCATTCTACGGTAAAGAATTAAATTTATTTAAAAATTACGTGTTGAGTGTTTTTTTCCTTTATGATATACAGCACATCTTCAGAAAAGAAACAAATTTTATTTTGGTAATTTTTTATAATTCCCTTACTCAGGTTAGCAAAGCTCTGACCCTTTCGATAGCTTCATATCGGTTACGTTTTCGTCTAATTGAAATGGTGATTATACTTTATTATAAAGTCTTTCAAATCTATTATTATATTAACAATATCATAAGTAAAAATATGCATTTTGGCGCCCTATGCTTCAACAGAAGATACCGGAAACTATATCGGCGAAAATAAATGAAGGCGGGCCACTTTTTTGGCGACCTTCTCCGATTTTGATGATTTTTACACAGTTGGTAGAGCTACTAGCCATTAGAAACCACGCCCAATTTTATTGCAAAATTCCGATTATTTATGAAGTTATCGATAACTGAATATCGGTTTTTTCATTTTTGGACTATTTTTTGATAAGCCATATCTTCTAAACGAATAAAGATATTGACGTGATTTTTTTTTTTTTTACCATGACAGAAAATTGTATGCCTTACAATTATTTAGAATATTGGGAAACATTTTAAAGTACTGGTAAAATGTTATTAGCTAAAAACCGATTTTTGTGACCATTGACCTTAATAACAGGTGGGTTGAAAAGTCCGTATCGTTTCTATGAGATGGCGCCACCAGAATAAAATTCATATATAGTACCAACCTTCAAAAGATACCTGTAAAAATTTGACAGCTGTCGGATCATTAGTTTGTGAGTTATCGTATCGAGAGTGACGCTACTTTTGTTATTTTTGAAAACCATGGAAAGTCAAGAGTTTCGTGTGTTAATGAAACATTATTTTTTGATGAAAAAAAGTGCCGTCGAATGCAAGAAATGGCTTGATGAGTGTTATACGGACTCTGCCCCGGGCGAAGCAACCATTCGCAAGTGGTTTGCTAAATTTCGTACCGGTCATATGTCAACCGAAGACGTCGCACGCAGTGGACGCCCAAAAGAGGCAGTTACGGACGAAAACGTGAAAAAAATCCACAAAATAATTTTGGGAGACCGCAAAATACGGTTGATCGACATAGCCAAGGCCTTAAAGATATCAAAGGAACGCGTCGGTCACATCATTCATGAATATTTGGATATGCGAAAGCTCTGCGCGAAATGGGTGCCGCGCAATCTCACATTTGACCAAAAGCAACAACGCATCGACGACTCCGAGGCCTGTTTGGAGGTGATTTTGCGCAATAAAACCGATTTTTTTCGCCGATACGTCACCATGGATGAAACATGGCTCCACCACTACACACCGGAGTCAAATCGCCAGTCGGCCGAGTGGACACAGGCAAGGTCATGGCCTCTGTTTTCTGGGATGCGCGAGGAATTATTTTTATCGACTATCTCCAAAAGGGCCAGACCATCAACAGCGACTATTATATAGTGTTACTGGAGCGTTTGAAGGCCGAAATAGCCAAGAAACGACCACAAATGAAGAAGAAAAAAATCTTGTTTCACCAGGACAATGCGCCGTGCCACAAGTCCATGAAAACGATGTCGAAATTGCATGTATTGGGCTTCGATTTGCTCCCCCATTCACCGTATTCTCCGGACCTTGCCCCAAGCGACTTTTTCCTCTTCTCGGACCTTAAGAGAATGCTCGCCGGAAAAAAATTTCACACCAACGAAGAAATCATCGCCGAAACTGAAGCCTATTTTGAGGACAAGTCGAAGAATTACTACCGGAAGGGTATCGAAAAACTTGAAGACCGTTATAATCGCTGTATCGCTCTTGAAGGCAACTATGTTGAATAATAAAAGCGAATTTTGACAAAAAAAATATTTTTTCATTGAAACGATACGGAATTTTCAGACCACCTGTTATCTGGAGACAGGGTCATGATACTCATTGGTACTTTTAAAGTTCATCTTAGAATGTCAAAACCATTATTCATGTCAAGTTTGAACTTATATCTTTCTATTCGGGAAAGTTATGCTTTTGTGCCATTTTTCGATGACTGTTTACTATGGCGAAAATGCGAGGTGCCATCACAAAAATAAGCATTACTTCTGCAGTTCTAAGAGTTACCGCATTTTTATTTTTGCGTCTTTTTCAGCGAATTTCCACGCATAAAAGTTAAAAAGTAAAGTTACTTAACAAAAATTAAATTCGTCTAAGTAGAATTCCAGAAATTAAATTAGTTTTTAAACATGTATAATTATTTTCATTAAGTAGCGCCGTTAAGACTTACATAAAATAAGATTTTATTTTTCTTTCTTCTTTTTTTAAAATTAGTTTTTAATTAAAAGATTAATAAAATAAGATTTTATTTTTCTTTCTTCTTTTTTTTAAATTAGTTTTTAATTCATTATTTTAATAGTCCCTATTTTTTAACTTCTATATGCAGGTAAAGTATGAACTATATACATATTAAACCGAATAAAATAAAAAAAAAATAAAGGGTTTTCAATAAATTAATTAAAAATATTCAGGACATCTTAAATAAAAAAAATATTTTTAGTATTTTTCTGCATTATTTTATCAACACTTTTTCAACCGTGGTGTGTCAAAAGACTTAACTAAAAATTATTTTCTTTTTTTAATCAAATCTCCCAAAAAATTTGTTTTTTGACTTTTCGTACAGCTTTACATTGCCAAAATACCAAAAAACAAAACAAAAAGTTTATAAATGTCTAAACAAAGATAATAATGTTAAATACAAATTTTTTCTTAGTAGAAATAGGGTTAAATATTAAAACATTGCTTTACAAAGTAACTAAATATAAAGCACATTAGGCTAGTCGAGTTTAATTAAAATACTCGTATACCTATTTTTTTTTATTAATAAATACGATAATATTTCGCATAAGAAGTATGTTTCAAATTTACTAACTGTCTCCCCCTAGAATATAATATTTAATAAAAATAATAAAAAAAACATTTCATGGTAGCAAGCAGCAAATATGGCCAGTTACGATATATATAAGCATTAATATTGTACCATTTCAAATTTGTTAAACTAACCTAAAAATATAGAAAATAAAATTCAAAGTTTACATACACTCTTAATCCAGGCATTAATATCTTACAGGTATATTAATACGTTATTGAGTTGAAAGTAAATATAAATCTGGCTTTTATCTTTCGAATTAATCTATCTGCATACATAAATATTAAACTATTATTTGAACATTCATCCCTCTTTGATATGGGCAAAAAAATTAAGTAGCTACTGCTATAAAATTTCCAATAAGTCGGCACTTAAATTTTTAATTAGCTATCTGAAAGTGACACCTTATTAATAATAATCAATTGCAAATTAAAAAAAAAATATGTTTCACTGCCTTTTACTGATGATGAGTACATAAATAAGAGCTAATAATAAGGGCAGAGCAATATTGGCACATACATAAGGTAAAATACAGGGTGTAACTAATCATTATGAATAGAATTAAATTAAATACAAAACCAGCTTCAAATGGAAGGGAGTTTTATAATCATAAATTAATCTCACACCAATAACCACAGACAAAATGATAAATATTTACAAACTAATAAACGCATAAAATGCTAGAAAGTGAAGATAAAATAAAAATAGATTGATTAGTTAATACTTTTTTATTTGATTCGATAGGCTTCTTTTATAGCTAACTACCCAAATATCCAAATGGCATGTAAAAGCATTAAAGTGGAGCAACCTTCGTGTCTAGTTAGCAGAACACAAAAGATTAAAGATTTCCTGGAAAATGTAGTCTAATGGATGGACTTAGTACTTGTATTTAAAATACTTCTTGACATTATTCCAGCCACTGAATCTGGTTACTGGTTAAAGTAAATTAGCAACAAAAAACGTTTCCAAAAATTAACTACAGCAGCTTTTGCTGAGCGTAATCTCGGCTAATGCTTCTCAACATTGCGTATGCTTAATAGTGTTTAAAAAATGTAGCATACTCTTGGGGGCAAGATATGCATATAAATGAAATTTAAATGCACAGCAATTTTATTTAGCTTTAATTACTTATTATAAATACTTAATGAGCCGAATTTAGTTTTTGTGCTATTATTTGAAATATGCAGTAAAATGGGGCTCAATATACATATGTCGGCGAAAATAAGTGAAGCGGGCCACTTTTTTGTCGACCTTCTCCGATTTTGATGATTTTTACTCAGTTGGTAGAGCCATGAGTAACAACGTAAAATTTTATTCCAAAATTCCGATTATTTATCGAGTTATCGATAACTGAATATCGGGTTTTTCATTTTTGGACTATTTTTCGATAAGCCATATCTTCTAAACGAATAAAGGTATTGGCGCGAATTCGTTTTTACCATGACAGATAAAATATTAAATTAAAAAAAAATTAATATAATTTTTTTAAATTTTTATCATTTTTAGTTTTAAATTTTAAAATTTAAAAGTGATCTACCACTTTGAAAAAAAAGTGCTAATGTCATTTTATGCGTGAAAATTCTCTGAATTCCTATTCGATCGAATGCAACGCATTACATCATCCGGAATAAAGTCATTGACAAATCAAAGAGCCTCTGATGGCTATACCGCAAACCAATTATAAAAAATGTTTCGATGATTGGATCAAGCGCTGGCATAATCGCGTTGCAGTCAATGAGTATTACTTTGAAGGGGACAAAATCGATTTTGATGAATAATTTTGTATTTTAGATTTTATGAATAGATCTCCGGATCTTTTTGATCTAGGTGGTATCTTATTTTATTAAAATTGGGTTTCACTGAACTTACACTTATCTTGATTTTATGCAGAAGTCCTATATCTCCCTAGTTAATTGTTGGATCAAACTAATCATATATGATTTCAATTTCAGTTTCTTTACTTGGATCCATGCTTCATTCAGCATCCTTAAATAAATTATAAGCGTATGGATGAGACAAGTCTTGAACTTGATTGATACTGGAACTGTTTCTAAGACCAACTCTTATACATAGATTTATTTTCTATAGCTCCTAAAGGACTTGCTACTGTAATGTACTGTAAATGGATATAGAGTACAAATATAATGCACTCGCGTGCATATGTACCACATGGTTAGTTCGAGGCCGGCATAGTTTGCTCCACCCTGCCGACAGCCATTTCCATCAGAGTTTTAAATATAAGTAATATGATAGCAAAGCTCCTGAGAACTATGCCATCAGGGTCATCAGAAGAGCAGCAGTCATTGCATCTTTCTGGGTAAAAATTCCATTGGCAAGATAACTATTTTCGATTGCGCATTTAGTGGAAATATTTCAATTGAGACGCTGACTTGTAATTTTTCAACCAGGACGGCTAACCACAGGACCCTAAAGTGCTTTACATGCATGGCACACTGACACTCTCAACGTACAGTAACATTTCCAAATGCACACACATTCCACAATATATGTTTATACTTTTTTTTTGTAGCCTTTCCTTCTCCAACAAAGGATTCTAGTCCAATTGATAAATTTTTTGGGCACTCACACAAAGTGCAGTAAGCCGCAAATGTTTCTTACTCCATTATATATTTTAAGAAGAGTTGGCATGTATTTTCATATATTGTATATATAAACCACGTTCTAACTTTGTATAAACTAATACTATCTCCTTAATTCGTATGTGTGCAGTGACAATCCTTATAACATAATCTATTTTTTGGCCGCATTTCATTTGCAAGCCAATTATCAGTTTAATCAACCTTGTTGTCAAAGCCATTTCCCAACTCCAATGCAACTCAATTTTTATAGCTTTTATCTTTAAAAGTATCTACAACTGAGTAGTCCACTCTTTGAAGAGATTAACAGTCTGGCGAAAATGCTCATAGTGGACAAGGCCACTTTCATCAAAACCTTAAATTGGTTCTACAAAGAGTGAGGAGTATTAAAATACCCAAAAGCACCAGCCTTCGCACTTTTTATGGTTACGCCCCTACATAACTTCAAGTAATACTATTATATTATTTTGGGCGAAAAGATAATAATAATAATAATAATAATAAATAAAATACTTAATAATAATCAAATAAAATGATTTTAAATTTTTGACTAAATTGTGAAATATATAAAACAGTTCCAATAAGTCACATAAGTCCTAAGTATGATAAAGTTACAACAAAAGAGATAATAAATTTAGTTTTTGGTCGCAAAATCAATGGTAAGGTCAAAATTCACGAGTTCAAATACTAAAGCAAAGTTTTTAATACATAATTTGGACACTTCGATAATGTTTGGTACTAATGACATATTCTTAAAGTTAAAATAAAAACAAAGTTTAATTTTTGACTCAAAATATTTGCTATGGTTTATCGATTTGAAAAAAATAAACATTAAAGTACAGTCAAACTTTTCTATAGCCAACTCTTTCACAGGTAGTCCATATAACTAATTATTTTCAGGTACATTGGTTTTTCAAAGTCAAATAAGGAATTTTTGTAAATTTAATTTTCTGAACCGAAATTCGCTATAGAGAATTTGAATGGATTTCTTTAGAAAGACAATAAATTATACAAAACCAAATAATCCCAATTCTTTTCAAATAAATAACATGTATTTTTATCCGACAATAGCTGAGTGTTATAGCTACATCGATATCACGATAGGTATATACAAAAAAAAGTGTTATCAACATTATCGATATACACGAATTTCGTCAATGCACTTCAAAGCCAAATGACTTTTCTTATTACACTTTAAAATGAAGTATATTAAATTTAATATTAATGTTAAAAAACACAACATATAATATAAATTAAATTCTTAAATAATTTCTATTAAAAAAATTAATTTTAAAAATTATTCCCACACTGACCACGGCGGGAGTCGAACCCGCTATCATCGGATCCGAAATCCGATGCCTGAACGGTTGGGCCACGTGGTCTACTTGTGCAACTCATATTGAAACTATTATATAAGCAGTTTTTCTTATATGAAATTTTGTAAGAAATTTTGAAGAAAAGTTTGTCTTTTTTTATTATTATTTCTGTTATAGTTATGGTAAAAAAAAGCCAATGTTACCAAAACGCATTTTTGTTAACCAATAGTAAGAAAATTATATAATTGAACTAAGAGGCTTGTTTTAAATGAGGTTTGGATGCACCTGTTTACGACCATAATTATGAATTTAATTGTAATAGATTAATGTAAATAAATAGGGGTAGGAAGAGATTTCCTAATATCTATCTCTGTGCTGAGAGGCTAAAAAAAACAGTTTTTCATCTATCAAATATTGAATAACAAATATCAGATGTATATCAAAAATTCTGCAGTAAATTCTGCAAGGTCACTAGTACATCCATTTTTGTTTATTCCCAGACAATCGCTCAGACTGATCTTGTAGGCAATAATAAGCTCCACGACATTTTTATACCCTGTACCGTATGGTAAAAAAGGTATATTAAGTTTATGCAATCAGAAAATGTATGTAACATAACATACAGAAGGAGTCGTCGGATACCCCACAAAGTATTGCCAGGGTGACTTAAGAAGTCGCTATACTCATGTTCGTCTGTCCGCACGAATGCGTAGATCTCAGAGATGGTAAGAGCTAGAGTAACCAAACTTTTACATTGGAGCCACTATTATTCCATAAAAGACATTGTCGGGGTTACATTATATAGCTCCCATAGGGGTGTTTCAGAGGACCTCTAAAAAAAAAACAATTAGATGGATAATTCGTTTGTTTCACTGTAAATTTCAAGCACTGTACCAAATTTGATCGGTTGACTTGAAAATTATCCCCAGATGTAGCTCGATGCATAATGCAAAAAAAATTATTAAAATTTCAGTTTTTAAACTTAACGCATTACGGTTTATTTAAAAAAAAACATGGTTATCGTTTTTATCTATTCGCGACTAAACTATTGAATATTTTTTATCCATTTTTTTTTTAAATAAGGAAGCATTTAAAAAAAATGTATTTTTTTTACCAACATATTTTCTTAAACAAAAATATGAAGTTTTATGAATTGTTAAGTATGGTTCTTAATTATGTCAATCACAATTTTTATTAACCATGCTCCTCCCCTTCAACAAATAAATGAAAACAAAAAAACTATTTTTTAATTTTTGCGACCAATTCTGTGCAACTGTTGTACCTCATGCCGGTCATGACTATTTCTAAAACCGAAAAACTGAAACTGGTTCATGTCCTTGTCTATACCGACCCATTTACCTTGTCGAGTCATCTCTTTTTGAATATAAGTATAAGTAAATAGAGGCAATCACAGATATAGGAACTTTCCTTTTCCCTTTTTCCCAACTATTGCATAACTAAGAAACTTACTAACACAGATACACACACACAATTGAGGATATTGTCAACACTTCAATTATCAACCAAAAAAGAAAAATATAAAGCATGCTAAGAAAGATATAACGCTTTAAAATGCCTAAACAGAGAACCTCAAGGCTATCTGATAACTGAGTGAAACTCAATTTTGCAGCAACATTTTGCTTGCCTCCTTTTGGTATCTTCCTGTTTTTTGTCTCTTATGGCTATTTCCTTTTGTAGGTGTTGTTGTTTTCTTTATTATCGGTATTGTTTCTCCGTTTCCTCTTTGTTCTTTCTGGAACTACATATTTTCCCTGCTTTTGGCAGCACTTGGCATGCTGCTCTATTTGCTATTCCTGGACAATTTGTTGCCCTATTGTTGGACCATTGTCACACAAAATCAATATTAGATTTACTCACATATCCTCCGTAAGGATTAAAAGCATATGACAATTTGCAGTCCATTGCAATGGCAATCATATATGAGCAAGAATTGTGCAGAGTGCTGGGAGAGCCTCTGGACAATGTAGACTGACGTTTCATAGATTAAGGTCGATATGAAGAAATATTTAACATTTAGTTCATTCAGTTTAAGGGACAAAAGGAATTTTGTGAAATGCCGACTTACACAGAAAATAAAATATCTCGCATAGCTTTGCTTGTCCAAACGTTAGTATAAGCAATTAGATCTCAAAGACTATAAGTCAAAGATTCACCAAATTTCTCCAATAGATATGTTTATATATCGTATTTAGTTTGCATTTCATATTTCAATATAATAATAGTATAAATATTTTTGAGATTTTTTTCGTAGTTTTGCTGTCCTACTTTCTGACAATATTTACTAGTGTTTATTTCTACTGTGGCTGTTTTGTTGTTGCCGTTTTAGGCTCAAGTCACAGGTGAAAGGTCGAACCCTGTCCCTGCAGACAAAGTTGCAACAACAGCCCCCACACCCGTCCCAAGGCGCAATGGAGCTCTGACAACGTTGGGATTGTTTTCTGGCCTAAGGAACAATAGAGTGAGCGAGTTAATTAGCTGCAATATTCATTGCTTGTAAATATTTTCGGATGATTTACCTGAAACAACTACGACATCAACACTATTGGGGTTACACCCGACGTCATCTTCATTGTCCTCTTCGCCTTCTTTGTTATCGTCTTTGCACCCCAACTTGGGCGCCTCAGCTTGCACTATCAGATTGCATGGCTTCTAGGCGTTATCAATCAATTACGCCCTAATGCTGTATACTGGACTGCCGTGCAGAACAGGATTTCGCCTACAAAACACGAAAATCAGGACTAAGTAATGCTCAAACTGTTTAAGCTAAAGATGGTTTGCATAAACTCTATAACAGATACGAAAAATGTATTCAAGTCGAAGGTGAGTATGTAGAAAAATGGTTTGTGAGTCAAATAATTAATAAATATTCATTTTGTAACCTAAAAATTGTTTTGTACTTTATTTTAAAATTAGGGAAACTTCCTTTTTGAATACCCCTCGAATATTTATACCCTGTACCTATAGGTACAAAGGGTATATTAGATTTGTGCAATGTATGTAACGGTTAGAAGGAGGCGTGATAGACCCCAAGTCTTTTATAGTAAAATGCTTAGCATAGCTTCGGGTAGCAATCGAGCCATGGCTGTCCGTCCGTCCGTCTGTATAAGCACCTGGAGATACGAAACTTTATCTGCTAGTGCACATATTTCCTCGGACGATGAAGTTTATTGAATCATTTCAATATCTTCCCCAACAGTACATTTTTTAGAATAATAATTCACAACTGCTTCAAGCACTACATGACTTAAGCATTTACAACTAAATATGTTTTTCATATCTTATTTTTTTTAATATGTATCTTTTAGTACTAAAAACTTTTATTTATATATTGTGGTGTTTATGTGTTCTTGAATCTGGTCGATCGAAACGGAAATGCAGTACCTCAATTTAATACCATTTAGAACTAATATATTGTATTAATTTGTAAACAAATATCTAACTTATATGTTGTATCAGTCAGGGAGTACTGGCTTCTTTGTTGACATGGTAAAACCAAGGTTTACCCAGCTCCAGTGTTGGTATTACGCAGTTTGATCGCCTACAAGCCCCGTTAATACAAAAGCATGCCAACGTTCTGGGTTGATATTGAAGACACATGGTGGTCCAGAGCAAGACGTGGCAGCTCGAAGTATAAGATATATCCATGACACACTGACCTTGAATCGCTCGCAAGTCTTAAAGACACGCAAGTTAGTATGGTTAATGGTTACCTCAAAGACCATCGTCATCAAAAGTATGTGCTCCTTGGTTATTAATAATTGTTCGAATAAAAACAGGGACCTACAGCTTAAAGCCGCACCTGAACGGCAGTGTCTTGAATCAATAGAGATTTTCTTGGTCTTTAGGCACAGGACATGGTTTAAGAATTCAGTAAAACTGAAATATGTTGTTCCTTGGTCCATTTCATTAGACTCTTATTTTTTTTTTGCCGAAAAAAATTTTGTTTTGTTGACTTTTCGCCATTTTGTAACTTTGTCAAAAGTAGATGGATTTGGACTACTATTGCATTAACAATATTGAAAAAACAATCTGTTTTCCAAAAAAGAAAAAATTCAAAACATTTTCAAAATCAAATATCTCAAAAAGTGTATTTTTTTTTTTTTTTTGAGTAAAGTATACCGTTTGGACTAACACATATTCACATTATATATTTATATTTAAATATAATATTTTGTAGTTTGCAGTATGATACATAACTGATGACAATAATGGAACTATTACCCTTTTAGTGTTGAATTTTGAATTTTTAACCACCTCGCCTTTTTCTGGGCACATTGCATCGACCTTAGTAGATTCAATCTTGATTGAAAATTACACATCAACGCACTGAGAAAATAATTTATAAAAAATCCTTTCACTCTTCAGAGAACCGAAGAAAAACACGACGTAGAGAATATTTTAGCAGTTTAAAGAACAAAATGACTACCCTTATGTCAATAATCAATAATTCAATGTATGTCTGCTATATACATACAAAGATCATTCAGCAGAGAGGTCGTGAAATATAAAGATCGTAAATAAATGAGAGCCAATGGATTGCAAACAAATTTATGATATCAGAACGAGGATTTTGGCACCACAAACATAATAAAGAAGGAATATTGAATATGAAATCTTGAAAAAGACTGAATTATACAAAACAAACCAATGAAAATTAGTTCAGGGGTAACAAATCAACTTATAACTTATCAATCGACTGCTTTCATATCCTTTGTTGATTATTATCAAGGCCATTAGCCACAAACAATACCTAATTATCGACAATAAATATCTAAATACGCAATATATTGTACTTTTATTAGGTTAGGTTACTCTACAAGTAGACGCTCGTCTCTTTTCATGTCACGTGCACTAAAACTTGTGCTACGCTTTATATAAAAGTTTTTTGTGACTGGGCAATTTCGTAATTTTTGATATGGCAAAAAATATTTTCTAGATCCGTCCGTTCTCCTTAGTTTATATATAAAGTAGTTCAAAAAGATCATTGGGAATGTACAGTTTTGTTTAATAAACTTTATTTAAGAAGAGTGCGACCTTTGAAAAATTCCAATTATTTTCATTTTACCTTAATTAATTATCTTATTAATACTTTTGCACATATGTATTTATTAGATGAGTTGATGATGATTTCTTTTATTAGCTCTTATCTGTAAAGTATCTCTGATTTTATACAATTTTTATATAATATATTTTATACATTTAATAAATATTATACACTTTTAGCATTTTTTTTTTGGTCCTGCCATGAGTAAAAACAAATTCAATCTTATTTAAAAAAATTTCAGGGCATTCCAAAGTGTATTTTGTCGAACATTTCCCGCTTTTCTGCATATTTTGTGGCAATGCGGATTTTATTTTGCTGGCAAATGCTTCAGCTACATTTTGCAGCATCAAAAATTATTTTAAATTGCCAACTTAAATGCTATATTCACACTTTTATTATTATTATTTTTTTATAACTTGTGCTGACTGACTTGGAGAATGAAGCACGCAACTTTGACATAAAGTGCAAAA
Source organism: Chymomyza amoena (assembly GCA_037043745.1). NCBI lineage: Eukaryota > Metazoa > Arthropoda > Insecta > Diptera > Drosophilidae > Chymomyza > Chymomyza amoena. The sequence continues at coordinate 33,727 of JBAMAX010004529.1, forward strand.
AATATTAGCAGCGCACGTGAATGCATTTGAACCCAGTTGGAAGCCACAACAACAAAGGCAAGAGCTTCACAAAATGGCCAACACAAATTGGGAAAGTGGCTGAGCATTTAAGTACAGTCATACTTAGCCATTTTAAACTTACACTATATACAACAAAACATAAATGCTTTTTGTAATTCCCAATAGTCTAACAACAACGAAACGCGTTCTACAACATGGCGCACTTCCGCTGCATCAGAAACCATTTTCACAATGGCGTCAACTAACAGTTAACTGCTTACAGTCGACAGAAGGCAACAGTTGACCGGATAGTCCCAGGCACAATTCAGGACATTCAAAGCCGTCCACTGCAACACTTGAGATTGGTGTGCCAACTACACACACACACACACCCACACAATTCACACCTGTGAATTACAAAAAAGAGACAGTGCATAATAGAGTAGGTCAGCTATACTCGCACTGTAAGAGACATTTACTGAGATAATTAAAAATCAAAGCCGAAGGACTTGGACATGCTTGGTGCAGGATAACCACAGGATAGGTGAACAATTTTAATGATCTTTTGCCAATTTTATTTGCCATTTCCAGCGCTCAGGTTTCGTGCGTTTTGGTGTCAGTAAAACGAAATGTCTTAGCGGTTCCGTTTCTGTTTTCTGTTGAATTTTGAAATGGATTTGTTTTTAACTGTGCTTTTGTCTTTTCAATGAGAACAGAAATTTAGTAACGTGGCCAACTCATTTGAACTTGCATTTATTAAATGCTGAAAAATGCGTTTTAGGTGCATAATTTTGTTTTGCAGCTTTCAGAACCGAAATGCTAGTAAGCCTTGCTCCTTAGCTGCTGGGTCGAGATATTGAGGCAAATCATGGAATCTGTGACATAACGACTGTGGAACGGAAGACATTTTGAAAAGGCTTCGATCCTTAGCAGAGAACAAATCATGAACAAACTGAAGAATCTTTAAATTGATGCCGAGATTTTTTCACTGAAACTCATAAAAATATTAAAATTTTAATCCAGTCTTTGGAAGGTGTATTTACAAACAGACCTGGTTATCTGTCGTATTAGGCAGAAAGTTTTTTATTTTGGTTGGATACTGTGCCCATTTTGTATAGTTTCGTTGACTATTTTTTTTTTTGCTTAATTTAACATCCGGAATTCGCATTTTATTTTGGTATTTAGTCAAGCAATTAGCGCGTTAGTCAAGACATTAGTGAAATGCACATGAAACAAAACAAAAAAGGAGTTATTTTGTTGACTTCGTTTATTGGTTTTATTTTATATAGCTCCTTGTGTCCTTAAATGATGCTGCTCGTATTTATGTGTATGTGGCTTTCTTCTCTAATGTAATGAAAAGTTGCTTGTAGTTTGTGGCAGAGGCGCTACAAAGGAAGTGGCATGTAGAACATTAGCACGTGCCAAATGAGCAGAATTTCCAACGCTTTCTCCCACTCGCTTTTTATTTTTGCGGAGTTCTGTTGCTGCTGCACTTTCTCACAGAGACGCAGCAGGAGAGATGGACACACAGATAGAGAGACTGCAGCAGCTGCTAAACATATAGTATACACTCACACACACTCAAACAGTAACAGCCACTTGCATATACGAGGGCAGGCTTAAAAGTAAGCAGCTTAGCCTAGAATGCAATTTTATAATCGCTTTTTTCCTATTCGATGAGATGATGAGAAAAGTTAAATGAGAATAACATTTTTTCACTGAAATTATTCGACTTCTGTTATTTTGCTTAGGCAATCTCCAAAAATAAAATAAAACATTTTTACGACGATCATGCAGCGTCGATATTTACCTATGAAGTCCAGGTCGGACGCCCGAGCACTTCAACAACAGACGAAAAAATTTATGAAGTGAAAAAATCGTCGAATCACCGTTAAAGAAGTTGCTGCGGACCTAGACATATCGATTGGCTTGTGCTATTCGATTTTTATCAATGATTTGGGTACGAGACGGGTCGCCACGAAATTTGCTCAATTTCGACCAAAAACAGCATCGCATGAACATTGCTAAAGAGATGTTGGACTCTGTCCGCGACGACCCAAATTTGCTCCAGAGGGTCATAGCTGGTGACGAAGCGTTGGTTTATGGTTATGACGTGGAAACCAAAGCTCAATCATCTCAATGGAAGTTGCCGCACGAACGAAGACCGAAAAAAGCGCGCCAAGCTCGGTCGAATGTGAATGTTTTGCTTACAGTTTTCTTCGATTGCAGGGGCGTGGTGTCATCATCATGAGTTCTTGCCACAGGGCAGAACGCAATTTGCGCGAAGCAATCCGCCAGAAACGCCCGGATTTGGGGAAGAACAAAAATTGGCGTTTGCACCACGATAACGCCCCTGATCAGACATCGTTGCTTGTTTTTGGCCAAAAACAGCACACTAATGATGCCGCAGTCACCGTATTCCCTAGATCTGGCCCCCTGTGACTTTTTCTTGTTCGCTAAACTGAAGAGGCCCATGAAAGGACGACGAGATAAAGACGGCATCGAAGGAAGAGCTGAACAAGATACAAAAATTATTTTTGAAGTGCTTCGAAGATTGGAAAAACCGTTGACACTAGTGTATAATGTATCTTAGGGATTAATTTGAAGCGGAAAAAATTGATATTCATGAATAAATAAATCATTTTTGAAAAAACACAAAATTCGCGATATTTTTCTCTATGCTGTTGGAGCTACATAAATGTTCCAAACAATAAATTTTTGAAAAAAAACCTTTCTGAATAGCTGTTTTTTAAAGACGATTAATAAAGACAAAAAAATTGTGTATACGTTTTAATTTCTAGTTGGCTCGATGGCTGGAGGCATCTTTAGAGACAGTTATGTACGACCATGCTCATCAGTAGTCTCCACTAGTTTAGGTTCGTTAAGATCTTTACGTGGTTCAGACTCGGCAGGTATTTATTTCTTTCTTTCGTTGTGTTTTCTACCTGCTCACACGTTTTATACGTAACAACTTAATAGCCAATGCAGCCTTAAATACCAAACCTTTTACATTAGAAAACGTAATGTTTTAGTTTCTTTGCAGGACTTTATATATATAAAGGATTAGGCAATGATTTTAAAACATAATTTTAGGTATCCTCATAACCGCAAGCACTTTGTTGTTGCAGCTGTGGGACGGCATTGTTTTTGTTGCAACTGCTGCTGTTGCTTCTGTTGCATGCATAGTTTAAATATTAATAGACTTCATTCTGTTTTTGCATGATAGATACTTTCCCAAAGCAAAAGTTTCTCTGTTTTAAAATCCAACTAAAATTCAGGTCTTAATTCTCTGGCATAAAG
>JBAMAX010004530.1:0-23002 GCA_037043745.1 Chymomyza amoena
GTCGACTAGTGTAATTTAAAAAATTATTACTATATTAGATAAGGAACAAAAGAACAGTGTTTACAAATTATATATAAGTAGTTTAGCCTTAAATTGTTATTAATTTTTAAAACTAATTACACTTTTTATACCCTGTACCGTATGGTACAAAGGGTATATTAAGTTTGTGCAAGCCGAAAATGTATGTAACATATAGAAGGAGTCGTCAAAGACACCCCAAAGTTACCGAAAATATGATCAGGGTGAATAGAGAATGAGATATACCCATGTCCGTCTGTCCGTCCGTCCGTCTGTCCGTTTGAACGCCTAGATCTCAGAGATGGTAAGAGCTAGAGTTACCAAACTTTCACATTAGATCCCATATTATTCCACAGGAGACAAGTTTATTTTATTTTTTGGATATCGGGGATAAATTATACAGCTCCCATAGGGGTATATTGAGACGACCCCGACAAAAAAAAAAGTGTTAGATGTATAATTCGTTTGTTTATGAAGATACCAAATTTGGTATTCGAAAGGTTTTTGTAGTTCCCAATCACTGTACCAAATTTGATCAATTGACTATATCATATAGCTCCCATAGGACCGATCGGCCAAAATCACAATTTTAAAGCAAAATTCGCTATATTTCGTTTTTTAATAAAGATATCGTAACCAGATGTTGCATTTGGATATTTTTTAAGGCGCTTAAGCAATGTGCCAAATTTGAACAAAATCGGTTGACTATATCATATAGCTCCCATAGGTCCGATCTTCCAAAAAATCGATTTTTTAACATAATTTGTTGTGTTTCGTTTTTTTGTTAAGATATTGGGACCAAATTTGACATTCGTGAGTATTTTATAGTTCCTAAGCACTGTACTAAATTTAATCCAAATCGTTTGACTAGATCATATAGCTCCCATAGGACCAATCGGTCCAAAAGCACGTTTTTTATACAAAATTCGATGTGTTTCGTTTGTTTGTAAAGATATTTGTAAGAAATTCGGCATTCAGATCTTTTTTAAGGTATTTAAGCACTTAGTCAAATTTTATTGAAATCGGTTGACTATATCATATAGCTCCCATACGAACGATCGGTCAAAAAAAAAATTTTTGCTTAAAAATTCTTCTGTTTTTGGTTTTTTGTGAAGAAATCGGACTTTATTACAAGCTTGTGGTACAGAGTATCCTAAAGTCGTCCGCGCCCGACTTTACGCACGCCATTTTTGAAATTTTATAATGAATAATTTGGTTCAAAAAATAAGCGTTTCATTGCATATATAATCACTTAAGTAATATTTTCGCAAAGACATTAGTGATAAAAAAAACAGTAGTAATAGTATACACATTTGGGCAAAAAGCTAAACGGAAAACTTTTCACACAAAAATTATGATTTTTTGGCTTGTGTGCCATACTCCATAATCTCGATTTTGAACCATAAAAAATCGCTGATCATCATCCCGGTGATACGGCCAATCCAAAGTCTGCACCACGCACTGAATTTGGACTGGGGTTTCCAATATCCTCCTATAGAATTTTAAGCGACAGTTTTGTATATTAACAAAATACGTTACATAGGAACTGAAGAAAGTCCAGATGCTTGAACACTACAGAACTCGAATTTACATAATAAATTTTAATTTTCCTACATAATTAAATCGTCATGAATGACATAATTCTATAATTATGCTTTAATTAAATATTACAGTTGCACTTATGAATCGGTTTGTTAGCAAAAGAATGTTTGTGATTTTGGCTTGTATGTTTAATATATGTTCATCTGTTCTCTCACAACTTTAACATTGGTTTTAATAATTTGACAAATATGGTATTATTGGAAAAGTCTCAATTGTCTACTGGCTATAGGCTATACTTATATCATATTCAGTTGAATATAGCGCCCTCTAGAGGTCATATATGGCATATGAGAATCTAACCTCTGAACATAATAATAAATATTTATTAATTGCTTTAAAGTACATAAAGTATAAGTTTCGTATGTAAAAGGCGAAGAATTGTAAAGATTTTACATAGGAATTTCAGATGGTATACTTTTCTTGTGTATACTTATCTTTTGAATCTTAATTTTTCAAGAGAAGAAAAAGCCCACCTAAACCCTTATTACGAGTTTCTTTGTATAGAAGCCTATTTCACCGCTGTAATGTTAAAACTTGGCATATTATATGGGAAACAAAAATATTACCAATCTTTCTCCTTTTTAATTACTTTTTCAAATTTTTGAAAATTGGCTCAATCATGCGTCTAGAGTCCCAAATAAAATTTTATGCAAAATTAACTGCAGAAATTAATTTTAGAGCTTGGCATATAAGTAAAGGAGTACTTACTTAATAAAATATCTCATCTCTCAACATTCACATCTGAAATATTTTTTTGAAGGCATCTTGTTTTAAAAATTATTAACGACGACTCTTCCTTGTCACAGCAAGGATATGTGATCTCTTATTCTTGCTTTTCATATTCATTTTTAATTGGAATGGGTTTTAAGGCTGAATTGATTTATAAGCTTAAATATTTGTAAGGCCAGTCCTTGTAGAATTTATTGGAATAGAAGAAAGTTCGGATCCACTTTATATATTCATACATGCGGAACTTAAATGTTCTTCTGATATGTCTTGCCCACACTCCACTTCAATTTTTCGTTAGCCCCACTCATATTTTCTCCAAGTGCAGAGCCATAAACGGAACTAACTCAACATGGAGTCGGGTCGTCGAGCTGAAGGTGAAATGTTGGCTAAATGGTTTCCAGCATTTTTAAATTGCACCTGTGCTGATGCTGCATGGTACATGGTATATGGTATATAGGAATTTTGGGGTTCTTTAGCTGAAATGTGTACACATAAATCAAACAGCTGAGCTCAAGTGCTGGCAGGATAGCAGTGGGTCCGTCCAGTCGGGCCAGCAGATAGGCTCAGACCCAAACAAAAACTGCGTACCAAAACCAAAAGAAAAAAATTCGAGCAAAATAAAAATGAGCGTTTGGCATTAGGGTTAAATGCCTGAATTGTTATTTCAACTCAACTTATTTTTCATAATTCCCGGCTGCATATCGTTGGACCTTGATTAATTGAATGCGGGCTGCTGCCAGCAGGCAAATATGGCAATTATTTTAATTTCGAAGATGTGGCAGACAACACTCGGCTCAGCGCATAATTTCAGATAAGCCGCAATACGCAGACTATAGCATTTCCGCACCATAATTCGCATTTCATTCGAAGGGTCCATGTATGTAGTCCATGGGGCGCATGCATAACATTCAATTCATTTTGGTTAGCCAAAAACTAACAACTGCTGCCACACATATAAGAAGATACATATAAATGTGTGAAAGTTTGTTGCGCCTGTGGCAGCAGATACAATGGGGCACAAAGGCAGCCAGGACTAGTCGTCAAGTTGTATTTCCTTTAAGCCCAGGGCTTCGAGGCTCATTTTCATAAAACTCACATAAAAACGAAGATTTTCGCAAGCTACAGATACGAGAACTGGCAAAGATACATTTCAACATTTCAAACTCGCAGCTGGTGTCATTTTCGTCGCAGATTAATGCGCCTGGGCATGTTAGCGCCGTCATTTGAGCCAAATGAAACGGTGCGTATGCTTAATATTTACGCTGCTTAATTAATCTCCAGCGGTCTTTGCATCACTTCAACCCAGGCACAACTCAAACATCAGCCAACCAAGTACACCAAGTAGACCAACTCGACCAAGATGACGACTGCAAATTTCTGGCATGCGTTTGTAGACCATTAGCCAAGTTTGTCGTTGCCGCAATCAAAATTTCCAAGAAGCTTGGCCCAAATGCAGAGCGAGTGAAAGAAAAGTTTTAAGCGCTTTATTTTACTTTCTCCGTATGCAACTTTAAATGGTGTCAGCGTAGAAAATGGCGGCAGCATGGAAAATGGCGTCAGCAGGCAGCCAAGCCAAGTCAAACAAAAAGTTTTCCTCAATGTCAACGCAAATTAGCTTAAAAGTCAGGCAGCAGCATGGAACCGGAGCAAAAAGGGAAGGTCTAGCAATAAAGATGAGCTTGAAGATAAACTCAGATGATGGCAATATTAATAAAAAAAAAAAGCAAAAACAATCTAGAAACTAAACAAATATTTATAACTAGCCAAGTATCCAAGCCGCTCATTAATTAAAAAGTTGCATAAATTATTAAATTTAAAAATAAATATTACTATATAATGTACATATACCTACATAAATACATGCGTATGTAATAAAAATATTTATACATATATTTTTGGTTCTATTTTAAAATTCATTGAAGCCCATTCGGCGTGGGTGTTTACTATATGGTATAAATTTTTAGTATATCTTGTTGGTATAGAAAAAGAAACTGACAGTTTTTCAATTATCACACCTCATTCGAATTGGCAACGTTTTTGATATATAGTATGTACTATATAAACATCTTATTTTTCCAAATCTACAAGCATATGCTAAATTCAAATTCTATATAATATAGCTCGGCTATGAAGGCTAAGGAATTTCACTATCTTTAGATATTGTTATTAATAGAGAGCTAAAATTATAGGCACATCAAATATGAATCAATTATGTCAGGATGTGCCGCCAAATTTAACTTGGGGAGATAGTTTTTTGAGTAAGTTTTGATTTCGGCCATTTTTATACCCTGTACCGTATGGTACCAAGGGTATATTAAGTTTGTGCAAGCCGAAAATGTATGTAACATATAGAAGGAGACGTCGGAGACACCCCAAAGTTACCTAAAATATGATCAGGGTGAATAGAGAAGTCCATATACCCATGTCCGTCTGTCCGTCCGTCCGTCTGTCCGTCCGTGTGAACGCCTAGATCTCAGAGATGGTAAGAGCTAGAGTTACCAAACTTTCACATTAGATCCCATATTATTCCATAGGAGGCAAGTTTATTTTATTTTTTTGATATCGGGAATAAATTATATAGCTCCCATGGGGGTGTTTGAGACGACCTCGACAAAAAAAAAGCGTTTTAGATGAATAATTCGTTTGTTTATGAAAATATCGTAACCAAATTTGTATATTTGGTAAATTTTTTATAGTTCCCAATCACTGTGCCAAATTTCATCGAAATCGGTTGACTAGATCATATAGCTTCCATAGGACCGATCGGCCAAAATAACTTTTTTAAAGAAAAATTCGCTATATTTCGTTTTTATACCCTGTACCGTATGGTCCAAGGGTATATTAAGTTTGTGCAAGCCGAAAATGTATGTAACATATAGAAGGAAACGTCGGAGACACCCCAAAGTTACCTAAAATATGATCAGGGTGAATAGAGAAGTCGATATACCCATGTCCGTCTGTCCGTCTGTCCGTCTGTCCGTCTGTCCGTCCGTCTGTCCGTCTGTCCGTCCGTCCGTCCGTGTGAACGCCTAGATCTCAGAGATGGTAAGAGCTAGAGTTACCAAACTTTCACATTAGATCCCATATTATTCCATAGGAGGCAAGTTTATTTTATTTTTTTGATATCGGGGATAAATTATATAGCTCCCATGGGGGTGTTTGAGACGACCTCGAAAAAAAAAAGCGTTTTAGATGAATAGTTCGTTTGTTTATGAAGATATCGTAACGAAATTTGGCAATCGAAAGTTTTTTATAGTTCCCAATCACTGTACCAAATTTGATCAAAATCGGTTGACTATATCATATAGCTCCCATAGGACCGATCGGCCAAAATAACTTTTTTAAAGAAAAATTCGCTATATTTCGTTTTTTAATAAAGATATCCTAACCAGATTTGGCCTTTGGAAATTTTTTAGACCACTTAAGCAATGTGCCAAGTTTGAACAAAATCGGTTGACTATATCATATAGCTCCCATAGGTCCGATCTTCCAAAAAATCGATTTTTTAAAAAAATTTGTTGTGTTTCGTTTGTTTGTTAAGATATTGGGACCAAATTTGACATTCGTGAGTATTTTATAGTTCCTAAGCACTGTACCAAATTTAATCCAAATCGTTTGACTAGATCATATAGCTCCCATAGGACCAATCGGTCCAAAAACACGTTTTTTATACAAAATTCGATGTGTTTTGTTTGTTTGTAAAGATATTTGAAATAAATTTGGCATACATATCTTTTTTAAGGTATTTAAGCACTGTGTCAAATTTTATTGAAATCGGTTGACTATATCATATAGCTCCCATAGGAACGATCGGTCAAAAAAAAAATTTTTGCTTAAAAATTCTTCTGTTTTTGGTTTTTTGTGAAGAAATCGGACTTTATTACAAGCTAGTGGTACAGGGTATCCTAAAGTCGTCCGCGCCCGACTTTACGTCCGCCATTTTTTAATAAAGATATCGTAACCAGATTTGGTGTTTGGAAATTTTTTAGACCACTTAAGCAATGTGCCAAATTTGAACAAAATCGGTTGACTATATCATATAGCTCCCATAGGAACGATCGGTCAAAAAAAAAATTTGTGCTTAAAAAATTCTTCTGTTTTTGGTTTTTTGTGAAGAAATCGGACTTTATTACAAGCTAGTGGTACAGGGTATCCTAAAGTCGTCCGCGCCGACTTTACGTCCGCCATTTTTTCAATATATCTATTTGGTTTTTTTTAATCGCCAGTATCAGTAGCGCACATAGGGGGGCCAAGTGGGTTTATTTGTCCCGGGCCCCGCGTTCAAGGGGCCCCGCTCAAGCCAATGGAAAAAAAAAGAAAAATCGAGAAACAAAATTGATACACGCAGAAAAATTCCTGAAAATTTGTATCGTTTTCTCTGAAATTATACTCTAACTTATGGCAAAGCATCGTCAGACGGCAAGAAATATTCTTTTTTCCTATAATTTATAGCAAACTTTCGAAACCCAATTACTGCGATAGTGACGCTATTTTTTCCTGTGTGTGGGGACGGATATGTTTAGCTTCACCTTGACATCGATGCCAAGAGTTTATAGTAATATATCAGAGGCGCTTTGAGTTCCGTCAGCATTTATGGCCATTTAAGTTTTAAATCCTAAAGGAAGAATTTATTTGATGTTTCGGTCTGGCCCGCCATTCTCTCTCTCTCTCCGCATATTTGAATGTTTGACGAATTTGACAACTGCTTGTGTATAACTCAAATTGGAGTCGTATCATTTGAGAGATAAACAAAGGCTGCGCCTGTGGAATCGGAGAAGTCTGAAAAACATGATAAATAAAATTTGCCGAAGCGGAGTATCGAACTCCCGACCACCGGCGCCGAAAGCCGCCATCGTATCCGCAACACCATCAGGACCTTGACAATTCGGAATATAAACAGGTCAGGTCTTAGATGAATGCCATCAAGCATATTGATCGCCTTGCGGTGCAAAATGGATTTGTACCAGAAATTCAGGTAGACGGTGCTACTTCGCTCAAGTGGTTTTAGTCTTTCGACTTCATCCTTTGGACAACCATTTGGTACAAATTTTTGCAATGCCTCGGCTTCACAAACAAAATTCTACAAAATCCAAAATTAACGATGGAACAAGCAGCTTGCAGTGTTAATCAACTTTTGACTGGCGTACGTCGATTGAGAGATTCTTGGACAGCAATTCTAACAAAGGCTCATCTTGTTGCAACAAATTTAAAGATAACACCTGAGCTCAGAGACAGCCAAAAGCGCATTCGAAAGAAAAAACGATTTCATTATGAAGAATCACACACAGAGAATGTATTTGAGAGCCCTGAGAAACGCTCTAAGGTTCAAGACTTCTTCCCACCAGTGGATCTCTTGTTGAATGAGGTCGGCGAGCGGCATTCTAGGATATCAGAGTTGTCGAAGCTCTTCACATCTATCATTGAGCCACAGGGTGATGTCGAATACGCTGCACATGAATATGAAAATGCCGGAGCAGATTTTCAAGAGCCATCTATCACAGCTGCAAGTGCACTGAAAAACGCATACCCGAATGATTTTGTTGAGAGTGATCTTCGAGACGAAATCGATTTGTTGCATAGGATTCGCATAGTAATGAAATGGGACACCAATTCGCCTTGGAGCTACTGAGCTCCAGGCCCGTGCGCAGAATTCGTTTATGGGGGTTTTGACATATGTGTATCATGTTAGGTTATGAAGTCAATAAAAAATAATAAAAAACTTTTCTTATAAATGAAGACATTTTATTGTGTCTTGACTTGATATTCAGTTATTATATAATAAATTAACTCTGCGAGGTGTAGAAAAAAACTTCTCCAAAACTCTTTGCGGATCGACCTCGACATCTCGATGTATATTGAGCGAGGCTAATCCGTTCAGCCGATCTTCAGACATTGTTGACCTGAGGTAAGTCTTGAGGCGACGCAATGTTGAAAAGGAGCGTTCATTCGTCGCTGTCGTTACAGGCAGAACTGCCAAAATGCGAAGCATTTGATGAACATTTGGAAACGCATCTCCATTGCACACATCGAGTGCTTCAAGCGAATTTTAAACGTTCTTTCCGGCGATGCGTTGACGCCAAAGTTTGACTTCATCTACCCAGATGTCACGGGAATCATCCCGCAAAATTGAAGAATATGGTTCAAACAATTGAGCGTAGGATTCTTCATTAAAATTCTTCATTTTGTTGGGGAAGAGGCAAGCAAAGTCTGATAAAATTTTGCGGTGATTCAAAAATTGATCTTGTAAATGGGTCAGAAACAAATCAATGTATGGGATGTAAATCGTTATGCGAAAATAATCTTCAACTGAATCAGTTTGTACGTTGGAGCGTTGAGTCTGTTTTGACGCGAGCCTTGGTTGGCCTGAGTTTGAACCGTTGGAAGTTTATTTTGATTACATTCACCCACGTCCCATCAATAAACAAAAGGTATCATCAATACTATAAACTGTAGCACAATAACCTGCAAATCCTTGCTGTGATTGATATTCTACTGAAATCAACAGCATTCGATACTTACACTTTTGTGTTCAATCCGCGGTTTTTTACACAAAAAGCGACGAATGTCCATGGTAAAAAATATGAGGATCGAAAAACAATCAATGTCAACAAATGTCCGCACAGCTCGAACAGTTGACTAGTCAGTTCGAGTCAGTTGTATCGATACTATCAATGGTTGCATTCACAATGACACTGATAATAGGAGGTAAAAAAGGCGGGAAAATTTAAAAAAAAACGTGCACAAAATCGAGAAAGTTGAGAATGTCGAAACAAAAATTGACAACAATATATTTATTATCAAGTCGGTTTGACTTTCGTAGAATAAGGACTATTGCCAGTGGAAAATTATGTGGAAAAATTCTCGACGGGGGGAGGGGTTAGAACCCCCAAAACCCCCCCTGCGCACGGGCCTGACTGAGCCTCATATATGCGTGTGTGTATGAGAATGTTTGGCCACAAGTATGTATCGCATTGAGACTTTTACTTGTTTTTCCACCATCTGTTGCTTCCGGAGAAAGAGCCTTCAGCAAGATTGCTCTAATCAAAAACAAATTGAGTTTCACTATGGGCGAGGACAGTTTTAATCACCTAATGATTATCAACATTTAGCACGAAAGGCGAGTTCTATCAGTTTTGAAAAGATTATTGAAGAGTTCAGTGCACGAAAGACAAGGAAACGTCTAACATTTATCAGCGGATATATTGTTAATTCAATCTTCTGAAATGTAAAATTTATGTCACGATAACTGTACAGTGCTGGCACAGCTAAGGACCAAAAGGTCTATGCTAGGCTGCACTCTGTTGTGGCCGGCCAGCGTAACCTAACCTAACCTAACCTAACTGTACAGTGACATTAAAAATTATATTATTATAAACAATAATAAATTGATATGTTCGTTTTATTCGTATTTCATTTATAATCCATTTATATGCGAATTTGAAAGAAAGGGCCCTACAATATTCTGCCCCGGGCCCCCTTCAGCCTCTGTGGGCCCCTGGCCAGTATGAAAGTAGAGAAAGAAGCAGATTTTACCTTCTTCTTCTTTCTATTAGGCCAAATTTTTATTGAGACATGATGATTTTAGTTTACAATCTAAGACTCTAAAATGAACTTATGTTCGAAGAGGTTGACCAAAAAAGCGTTTCGCTTTTCCAATAGGTTCCAATAGTTGTAGACGCAGTTTGGCTTTCTATGCAGGATTATCTTTTTTCGCTAAAAACTTATCTTTTTATTTATTTCATTTGGAAAATAAATAGTATAGTGGGTGGACTTTCACTTCGCAGAGCAAATAAGACAATATTATCATAAAGATTGGCTCGCTCTATTTTTCTTATTGGTCCAATGATCGTATAATAATTTTCGGTGTTCGTAGGGTATCGTTCAAGTAATAAATAAATAAAATGCTCTTCCATAAAAATTCGTTCACTCGATTTGCTATATGTAGATAGCTTCATCATGAACAAGTACAGGTATAAATAGGTACAATATTGAAGATTACTCCAATCATAAACACTAATTTTTCTTAACTAGTTTCTTATTACCGTCGAATTGATAAATAACCGTAGCCTAGATGGGGAAGTTCAAGGGGATAAATTTGTATGAAGAATAAAATAGTAATAGTTATTGAGAAATTGGGGGATACACATCGAAGGAAACCATCAAGAAAAATATGACGTTTGCTCATAAATATGTTTAACTTAAACTTAAAATGGTTATAAAAAAATCGGAAAGCTTTATTTTCTAATAGCCAACAAAGCTTCTTTACATTTGCTGGAAAACTATAATTATTTTATAAAATTTCGTAAGAAACGCCTAGCAAAAAAAAGACATCGTTCTAAGAATAATATAAGCTTCGGGTCATTCATCAAATCCCAGATGTCGATAAAAAATCGAAGCACTGAATATGGGCAAGCTTGATGAAAGCAAAGGATTCATTACTTGGCACAAGTCAGTATGAAAACAAGAAAATTTGCTGCAGTGGTAAATTGTAAAATATAAAAGGTTGAAATGCATTTTCACCAACGCCTCCCACCGAGCTTTATCGCCAGTTTAAATTCTAGGAACTGCTGCTAACTGCAACTTCTCTCTCGAACCTTTAAGATCTTCTTCTGACCCTGACAATTCATACGAAATTTTCAAGTAAGTAATCGAAAACCAATTTCATACGAAATATTATTTGTGAAAATTAAAAACAAACTAGAAAATTTCGATTAAGCAATCACTTTAGTGGATAGCACTTTCATTTACATTTAAAAGAATGCTTTAAAAAGAGGAAAGCTGAGTAGATAATCACTCAATTAATCAAACTTCATCTCAAGCTAAATACCTGCGCATCTATTCATAAAATACAGACAGTCGGTTGGACAAAGGGACATGGCTCAATCGATACCCAATATTATTGTTAACATTTTGGAGTAAGAAGCTCAACTCCTTTGCTTTCAACTTTTTTTTATGCAGCTTAATTATTCTAACGGCAATGATTATTTAATAAAATAACATTAAAAAAATGTCATCTTTAAAAATTCAAAATAATTTTCTACCATTCTCGGAATAATTGTCTTTATGAATTTAGCCACTATACAAAAAAAATATACTGCCTTTATAAAAACAAAAACCAAAGACCTTATGTAGCCAATATTCGTGCTTATTGGCCTTATTCGTTTTCGACGAAATTTAGTTTTAATTTTGTTCTCATTTCAAAGTAAGCCAATTTTTGTAAAAGTTTATACAATTAAACTGAAAAATGAAAGTAACTTTTGTAAATATGATATTTCCAAAAGTTGCATGAAAATAAGCCCAGAATATTTGTTGAATATCTAGTTGTAGTTGCCCTAAGCTTGTCCAGTGCGTAACTAAAACCTAAAACCGAAAACTAAATGAATATGAGATAATGCGAACAAAATCATAAAATCAAATATGCATTGAATTACCTTACAATGCGTTGCATGCCCCAACTCACAGCACAATTACATTATCCCAAGAAAGGAGCGTAGAGTGGGATACCAAAGCAAGAACTTAACACAATTTGCTGTCCGTAAAAATTTTACCACAATCATGGCCCTCTTTTTTATACCCTGCATAAAATCATATGCATATCTACCAAGTGCACAAAAATTTAGTTTGTAACGCTTAGATGTTTTAGACGCGAGATTTTAATTGGACCCGAATACAAGTCTAAATATAGGTAAATTCTATGTGGTCTAATTTTTAAAGACTCTGCCACCTAAATATGCTGAATTTGACATGGTATGACAACCCTGCGGCTTGGGAAAAATTACTTGGCGCTCAAATAAGTTCCCATTGTCATAGTCCGTCCAACTAAGCTGAGTTAAAGAAAAAGAATCTTAGTTTAAACTCTAAATTTATTGAATTCGAACCGTAGAGCATGAATAAAGTTAAGGCCAACCTGAATGCAGAAATCTTCAATGATTTGAAGCCTTTCTGCTTGAAACGCTCAAATATTTTGCCAGGGGTCCCACGATGGACAATGTCACCATAAAACAGAATAGAGTTTTTCGTCCAGCGGCAAATAAGCTATTGAAAGACGTTGATGGTAAATCCCAAATGAGTCCAAAACATTTCTTGTTCAAGGCAAAACTTAGCAACTACAATGAAATATACAACCAAAAAGTTCCCGGAATTTTTCAGAAAATCCAAAATACAAATATAGTCATCAAAATCGATATATCGACTGATATGCACTGATCCAATCTAAAAAACATCTTTCATAATCGGTTTGACTACGACAATCAGAGCCATCTTCAATCGAAAACACGCACAATCGCAGATGATCAAGGAGAAAATTGCATAGGATTAAAAAAAAGGCATCAAATTGGATGACAGAGAGCGCCATACGTTGATGATTCCGGGAACTTCTTGTAAAAGGTGGTAGTAGATCTATAGGAACTACAGACTAGATGCACATGACCAGCCAAGAAAAGCCTCGGTTCTGATAATTTAAAAACCTACCAAATGTTTAAGAACATTTTAGGCACATGAATTAGGGAGGCAAGAAGGCATCAAAGTTTGAAAAATTTGATTTATTGTTGTAACTTATAAATAAACTAGCCGGCCTTCGGCACGCTCGCTCCGCTCGCTCGTCTAGAAACACGTTGACTATTTTCTAGATGAACTGCTAAATGGACAACGGTTGGGTGTCGTTCGTGAATTTGGAATGAGAAAATTCGCCATATTGCCTCGTTTCTGCTAATGCAACATCCTATTTCATATTGTGAAATTTCGTCATTCACATTGTCGGCTCTCACACCCAAAATCGCCATATCGCTTCCCTTATTGCCGTATTTGCAGATATATTTTATTGATTTTACTGAGTTGCAATACTCGACGTTAATGTGGGCTTTATACGTTTTTGATAATAATGGCGAAAATGGAACAACCCAACGATTGTCAATTTCAATTTCTTGTTTTTGCACTTTGATTGTGGTTGATCTGCCATTGTCTTCTGTTGATCTACGGCGATATAATGGGTATCCATCGTAGCCCGTAACAGTGTCCGAAGTCAATGCCCTTGGATATCTTTTGAAGCATTTGCCGTCGATCATGCATGGTGAAGTTGGGTTGAGCACACCATATGGTCCGTGGATCATATTCTTTGTGATAACCTCGAACAATTCTGGATCATTTGTTTGAACTGGGATTTCCGCCGATATCACATCATCAATTTCATCCGGTAGTATTTTCTGAGGTAATCCTCTCTTCTGCCATTCTACCGAATACATCCAGCAGCGAACCTCTCCGAATACACTGCTTTTGATAATAAGCAGGCCTGCTGTTTCATTGGGAAATTTCACTGCTTGGCACTGGTCACATACCTTGTTCATTGTTCCAATTACAACAGATTGACGCGAGCTATAATCGGTCGTATTGTTATATTCGAATGCAGCTCTGTGCAGATTGGATGCAGTGCGCATTTGCCTGAATGTTCTTTGGATTAAATTCTGTTCTGCATGGATTTCATCTGATTGATTCTGATAATCCCGATTTCGTCTCATTCTCATTCGAGCATGTATGAGCAAAATGTGATCTTGCTTCTCTTAATCGATTCAACTCATTCCTTTGTAAACGTTGTTCCTCAGCTTCAGCTGTTCTTCGGGATGATTGCAATTGAGTTCTACGCGAACGTCTCCCAATGTTACGTCTTTTTGGCGGCATTATGTGCAAATATTGATCTGATCATATGTATTTTACACAGAAATCAAAACATGAATCGTTTATAATTTTTGTGTTTCCTTTCGACAAAAACTATTAACTAAAAAATATTAGTTAATCTGACAATGTACACAATGCCAACCTAAATTAAAAAAAAATTGTATTGGAAAATCAAATTGTCCTTTTTAGTATTTTCGTCGCAATTTTGTTATATTTTCTCAACCCTAAACAATCCTTGGACTTCCACGAACATTTCAAGACCAAAATTAGCCAAATCGGTTCAGCCGTTCGTGAGATCCTAAGCTTAGAAGGAACATAACATTGTGACACGAGAGTTTTATATATAAGATAAGGAAAATGAGGTGTAAAAGCCAAAACTCCCACAACATAATATTAATAAAGCTTCTTATTGACTTAAAAATAATTATTAATAATCTAGGACATAGAGTATATTATAGTCGGTATGTTTCGACTCTGATCGACCCACTTGTTTCCACTTGCTGCTTGGCTCGTTGTTCAATTTTATTTCATTCTCGTTTATGCGCAAAGTACGTGTAATTCAATTTGGTAGCTCTACGCACAACCTAACACCATCTAAGCCTCCTTTTTTAGGGTCTGGGCGTGGACGGCACAGTAGCGGTGACAAGGAGCGATAGGAGGAGTTCGTAAAGGGGGCTGCTGATGAAGCTGCTGGCTGCGCTTGGTTACCTTTTGGCAGGCAAAATTAAGACAAAGGACTACAAAATATGCGTCAAAGGCATATTTGGCACGCAATTTCAACGGCATGTCCTTATTGATGAGTGATCCCTTTTTATTGTTTTTTATGCTTTGTTTTGTTGTGTTAAACCGTTATCAATATTTCAGGCTTAACCTTTTTGCCGCCTGCCATCTGATGATGAACCCAAAACGTTTACTAGGTCGCTCGGTCGAACGTTGTTCATCCAATATGAAAACCCTTTTAGGGCGCTTTAAATTCGTTTAACTCGCATAACTATGTCATAAATATTATATGCATTTAATTTATTAATGCTAATGCAAGAATGCTTGAAATACTTTATTTGGCAAATTAAACTTGTCAGCAGGTTGCATAACGATTTAGTCGCACTTAAAGGTATGGCTAAATTTTTTGTGTCTGTACCCAACCCAAAATTCAGGAGTATTATGGATTTGTGTTATTTACATATGTACATAATAGACAGATTTTTATGATTATGATTATTGCTTATTGGACCAAACGAGAGCCTATATCGGCTGCCATCAAGTCTAGAGATAACTTCAACCGAACGCTGCAAATTAACCATTTCACAGCTGAAATTATTCAATTCTTGTTGATATCCGCTGAAAATTTAAATAAAGTTAAACATTAAATATTTATTAACATACGTATTAATAATATTCCGTCTGATTGCACTGTGATTCTTATATTTTGACCAAAAATCTGGCATTTCCATAAAAGTACTTTTAGAATGCAGAAATTTTGCACACTTGTTCGTAGAGGATTGAACTATTTTTTTAGGACGTTCTAGCATCCCTTTTTTTTTAAATACAAATAATCTAAACCAAAAATGGAAAAAAAACTTGAAATAAAAATTTAATTTATTTAAAAAAAACTGTTAATTGGAATTGGATCATATTTTCATAGATGTAAAGAAGGGCCCCACATATATTGAAAAAATTGTCTACCTATAAATGGTTTTGAAGTTATAGCCCCAAACAGTTTTAGCTTTCGAAGCCAATTACAAAAAGACGACACCACTAATTAATCTGGTTTTCGAAAGCCATAATTATTTATTTAAATTAAAAAAAATATCCGTATTTCAATTTTTACGTTTTTTCGTGAAAGTTGATAATTTTAACATTTTTTTTTATACCCTGTACCGTATGGTCCAAGGGTATATTAAGTTTGTGCAAGCCGAAAATGTATGTAACATATAGAAGGAGACGTCGGAGACACCCCAAAGTTACCTAAAATATGATCAGGGTGAATAGAGAAGTCGATATACCCATGTCCGTCTGTCCGTCTGTCCGTCCGTCCGTCTGTCCGTCCGTCCGTCCGTCCGTCCGTCCGTCCGTCCGTCCGTCCGTGTGAACGCCTAGATCTAAGAGATGGTAAGAGCTAGAGTTACCAAACTTTCACATTAGATCCCATATTATTCCATAGGAGGCAAGTTTATTTTATTTTTTTGATATCGGGGATAAATTATATAGCTCCCATGGGGGTGTTTGAGACGACCTCGAAAAAAAAAGCGTTTTAGATGAATAATTCGTTTGTTTATGAAGATATCGTAACGAAATTTGGCAATCGAAAGTTTTTTATAGTTCCCAATCACTGTACCAAATTTGATCAAAATCGGTTGACTATATCATATAGCTCCCATAGGACCGATCGGCCAAAATAACTTTTTTAAAGAAAAATTGGCTATATTTCGTTTTTTAATAAAGATATCCTAACCAGATTTGGCGTTTGGAAATTTTTAGACCACTTAAGCAATGTGCCAAATTTGAACAAAATCGGTGGACTATATCATATAGCTCCCATAGGTCCGATCTTCCAAAACATCGATTTTTTAACAAAATTTGTTGTGTTTCGTTTGTTTGTTAAGATATTGGGACCAAATTTGACATTCGTGAGTATTTTATAGTTCCTAAGCACTGTACCAAATTAAATCCAAATCGTTTGACTAGATCATATAGCTCCCATAGGACCAATCGGTCCAAAAACACGTTTTTTATACAAAATTCGATGTGTTTTGTTTGTTTGTAAAGATATTTGAAATAACTTTGGCGTTCATATCTTTTTTAAGGTATTTAAGCACCGTGTCAAATTTTATTGAAATCGGTTGACTATATCATATAGCTCCCATAGGAACGATCGGTCAAAAAAAAAATTTTTGCTTAAAAATTCTTCTGTTTTTGGTTTTTTGTGAAGAAATCGGACTTTATTACAAGCTAGTGGTACAGGGTATCCTAAAGTCGTCCGCGCCCGACTTTACGTCCGCCATTTTTTTATATTTATAAGTGTGCTATCCAATTTTCAAATTGTTAATCTAAAAAATATAACTTTTAAAAAATGTTATTATAGCATACTTTTAGGCAGCTAAGAAATTAAAAAATTCGTATATTGTTAGTCGGAGGTGGTGGTACCCTTAAAGCAAAGCAGCCAAAGAAAAAATCTTTATAACTACTTAAATATATTTAAAAATCGAGTTCTTAAACTGAATTTTATTTTTTTCTGAAGTAATATTTATAAATTATAAAGTGTATACAAAATCTCAACTTTGGTTGGCAATAACTTAAAGCCCTCGAATTATTATTTATGTTTAATTAAAAACAAATATAAATGTTAAATTTTGAGTGCCCGTTGGGATCAGTGCTGTCAAGACAGTCAAGCCACGATTAATGCGGTTGCTGGACCATCTGGGACAATGGAATAGAGTCTCCTTTAGATGGGTCCCGGGACATAAGAACATTCCTGGGAATGCAGCAACTACTAAACTAGCGAAGAATGGTGCTTCGAAACTACTGCGGCATTGGCAAAAAGGTCCAGTCGTGAAGAGCTAAGTATCTAGTTGGTTCCTACACCTTGAATAGCTTCAAAAAAAAATATCACACAAAAAAAAACTTGTCTACTATTGGCATCTTATTTTCAAAAATATGCAGGTTTTGTAAAGCTGAGGAGGAAACCTCCCAGCATTTGCTGTTAAAAGCAAAGCTCTTTTCGGCGGGCATAAAGTATCAATTCATGAGCCATCTCTTATAATAAAGTTGAGCTAGTCGAGGAGCTCTAAGGGTCGCAATTTTTACTAACCATATTATTAATATAAAAATAAAATATTAACTTTCATTTTAATGAATTACAAATGTTTTTTTTTGTCAGCTGGCAATAGTTTCCTGAAATAAATTTAAAATATTTTTCATTGTTATAGCTAAGCCGAACATTTTGAATTATTATTTTATTGTTAACATATATTATATGTACATATCGGATCGGAAACTTTGTAAAAATTTGATATAAGTTTCAGCACTGTAAGTAACTTCCTCGAGTATATGCCAAAATTTCCGCTTTTTCGACCACTGTGCATTGTGAGATCTAATATAATTTCCTTATAAAAACTTTTTTAAGCCCTTTTGTAAAAGTCTACTTTGTTTATCCGTTTCTGTTCTAGAACTAAAATAGAGCAGTTTTTCATACTTCAATATGTTTCATTTTTCTAAAACGAATAAATGGGGCAACACTGATTGCTCCCTAACAAACAAAAACATTTGTTAATACTATATCATTTGCTTAAAAAAAACACAAATTTATTGAATCATTTCTTTTTACCAGTTGAGTGGAATGAATATCCATGAAGTTAATATGCTAACCAAAGTTATAGCTTAAAAGTATTCATTAGGTTTTTATTCTGGCATGATCTTAAGAAGACATTTAACAATTAGCTATTTTATCAGAAATGTTGACATTTTCGTAAAATATCTCGACTTAACCCTTATAAAAAATTCTATAAATAATATATTTATTTGTGAAAAAGGTATGCAGGGTTGTTGAACTGATTATTAAAGCCGTCATTGCAGTGACATGTTTGAGGGCTTATAATGTGGAACAGATTGCAAATTATATGTAGATATAAACGATTTAATGGTATACAGCCAATGAACCTTTTTCATTTGAAATATATTTTATTTAACAACAATGACAATAAAAATGGAAATAAGAGATTTTTTTGACTGGTCACAACACTATTCCATTCCATCATATAAACAAATGATAATAACTTTGCAAACTTTGTTTATCTTTCTGACTTTATTGATACTTCAAATATCAAATTTTGTATTAATAGCTTCTAGCAAAGTCCCCCCTGAGCACGAAGTTTTCTTAGGGGCTCGGAGTAATTTACCCCGCTGGACCGCATTTTCTCTCTACGACTCTACGTAAAACCTATCAAAAATGTTTTGTACATGATATTAAGGCAATACCGTTCCCGCATGTTATCAATGCAAGCATCCATAAATTAAAAATACCTTATTTTTTAGCAAAAAACTACCATCTTAACTAAGCCAATTATCAATAGAAGTCATCTTTCATAGTCATATTCTGTAAAAAATTCTTGAACTTTGTATTTAGAGAATAAAGTTATACCCGAAAACAGGTACTAAACTGTATAAATTGGTTCATTACCACCGCATTCACATCAATTCGTGAAACAAGATTATAAAAAGACTCTCGATAGGGAAGAACTACACAGACAGCTGGTAAAAAATTTACCCTAATGAAGGTTCTTTCAATGAATCTAGCTTCAGTAGGAATTTTCCGAAAGCCGATATTTTACTTACGGTGCTAGCCCACAAAATGTTCAGTTTTCCATTAATGATGCTTAACTTCGCTATTAATATCGATCGATGTCTACTGAAGACCTTGCAATCTCAAACTGCTTCATGTTATCAACAGAACCGATCGCCATATTGATTTGATTCGCATTAGCAAGTCCAATCTGATGTTTTTGTAGATAATAATAACTGAGCCAGCGTGGAATTTTATTAATCTTCCGCGACGGTTCAATAAAGACTGGATTGACAGTTTTATGGAGATTAATGAAGAAGACAATAAGAGGCTGTATTAGATTGATCAATTATGAATACGATGCCCTTGATAAGACGCTCTGACAGTCCATAACACAAAAAAAAATATCATTATTAAATCGAAAACTAAAATCACACTTTTGGTCGAAAAAAAATATTTTCACTCAAGCTTCTTCGTTTGCGTAAAGTAATATGGTCAAGAATTTGCATCCAGCAGTAGTCGCCCATCATGACTCATTTATAAATTTAGCTTCGAGTCCGAAGTAATGTTTATAAGCTAAGAGAATATTTTCGGTCATCCGTTTTGCGGAATCTTTTTTTTAATACCGCAAAACAAAACTTTTCTTGTGAATTTTGGCACATATTGAACCATTACCGCGAAGTGGCAAGTTATTTCTGGTAATCTTCTTGAGCGTCTGGTGGCCACAAACAAAAACTTTAAGTGAAAAAATTATTTTTCATCAGCATCTGAGCTTTCTATTGCATTCTTTACACTGGAGCGTCTAGTCGGCGGGTTTACTGCTGTTCTCTTGGCACGTTTAGCCAACGCTGTTGCTGAAACTACTCTCTTCGAGGATTGCTTGGCAAGTGTGGTCTTAGCTGCTTTAGTTCGCGACGAATTATGATCGTCGCTTCGGAAGGGTTTTTGGCCACGGTTTGAAAGCTTCAGTGAATTAATGCCGTGCAGAGTACCTACTACCTCTAAAACCGAGAGGCTTGGCGTTCGTCTCGCAAATGTCATTAAGCCGATTCATGGACGTCTGTTCAGGCATTCGCAATGTATTAAAAAAGTGCTAAATGCATGAGAAACTAAGGCAAACAACAAAATTACTTGATTGGATGGCACACGCTGGGTACACCTACGCATAAAATCCAAGAAGACACCATCTTCGATAGTCGCAATATCGCCCAGCTGCTCACCGACTTTTTTAAGATAGCGCCCGAGTAACGCCATAGGCCTGGGCAGTCGATTTTACGGGCGCATTGTCAATTTTGCACCGCTTAAAGGCTTCAATGTAGGCATCCAAATTTATTTTTTGACTTGACATGGCTAAAAATAACATTTTAAATAGGTGCCCACAACTGGTAAACTGTAGGTGCCTACAAGTGTTAAATTCCCAGCTGTATTTTGATTGAACTTCGATATGAAATCACAAAATATATTGAATTTATATTACACACCTGTAACACAATTACAAAAAATTAGATCACAGTTGATTTCCACAGATGAAAAGATTTGATGATGATGTGACAAACAACAGAGTAATGCTCACAATCGGTTAAATTATTAAACTAATCAAATAAAAATAAATAAAAACTGTACTTAGTGGAATACAGGTTTTTACGAATTGTTCTGCACAAGGGCTGCCAACTTATAAAAAAGTAATAGACTTTTTACACTGGGGCGCATTTGACATTTGGCATCTGCCGCCTCAGATGCTACGTATGAATCTGCCGTTCCGAAAGTTTCAACATCATTCCTGCATCTTGTGCAAATGTTCCTATCTTATTGCGTCTCGATGAGAAATTATTCGACTATTTTTCTGTGCAACTCTAAATTCACCCCGAAATTTTAAGCAATGTCCACAAATAGATTGGCAGCCTTGAATTCGTAAGAGGGCGCCAAAGCCTCATATGTTTATGGAACTGGCACACAATTTAAAATGTGAGGCAATATATGTATAGAGACAAAAAATATACAAGCCGATCCAGCAAGCGTTTCATTCAAAACTTCTAGTTTGATGGGTGGAAAAATGTAGAGATCAATTTTATACATTTGTTTTGTATTTTACTTATTACAATTCAATATACCACAACAAATCGTGGGTCATTAAAATGTATGGGCGATGATTCGGCGGTGATTAACATATGAAAATCTGTAGTTTAATTTTGTTAACTAACTTAAAAATTATGGTAGTCAAGAACTGGTGGTGACTTTATTTTGATGTAGCACCCATCTTGTTAAGCAAATACATATTATATAAATATATGTATATAGTTTAAACCAGTGGCTTTCAGACATTGGTGTGGTCTAATGGACTCGAAGTACTTCAGCATAACAACAACAAACATACAAACAGCTCGTAGCGATTGCATGTACATACATACACATGAATGCATATATACATATTATACATATGTATGTATATGTGTTTGTGCACGTTAGCACCAGCTCGTTGCACTCATTCTTCTTCTTATGTGGCCATAACAACCCGATTACCGGGCTACGGCCTGCCTTAAAACTTCTCTCCAGGCGCCTCTGCATTGCGCGCGCCTTCTCCAGTTGGTCACACCGAGCGAAGACAGTGCCCCTTCCACTTGGTCTTTCCAACGCAAACACGGTCGTCTTCTCCGCCGACGGCCGCTGACTACCGCATCGAACACACGTCTAGCTGGAGCATCCTCGTCCATCCTAACGGCATGTCCGAGCCAGCGAAGCCGCTGGATGTTGATACGCTGAGCAACGTCCATGTCGTTGAAGAGCTCATACAGCTCCTGGTTGGTGCGGATGCGGTAGTCATCGCCAACTCGAATAGGACCAAAGATCTTGCGCAGTACTTTCCTCTCGAAAACTCCCAAGGCAGCTGCATCAGTTAGCGACATGGTCCAGGCTTCCGCGCCGTAAAGAAGCACTGGAAGGATGAGTGCCTTGTAGAGTGATAGCTTTGTCGCGCGAGAGAGGTCTCTACTACTCAATTGCCTATTGAGACCGAAATAGCACCTGTTGGCAAGAGTGATTCTGCGCTTGATCTCCAGGCTGACATCGTTGTCGGTGGTAACGGCGGTGCCAAGGTAGATGAATTCTTTGACAACATCGAAAGTATAGCTGTCGGCCGTATTCTGGGACCCAAGCCGCCGCACGTCCCTACTTGTCGACAGCATATAATTTGTTTTGCCCTCATTTACCGCCAGACCCATTTTCGCAGACTCCCGTTCGATAGCACTGAAGGCCGCGGTGACATCTCGCTTGCTACGCCCAATGATGTCGATGTCGTCGGCGTACGCAAGGAGCTGGACACTCTTGTAGAAGATAGTGCCAGTGCGATGTACGCCGGCCTTCCGCAGTACGCTCTACATGACGAAGTTGAAGAGGTCGCATGATAAGGGGTCGCCTTGTCTGAAACCTCGCACGGTATCAAAAGGCTCGGAGAGGTCCCTTCCTACCTTGACGGAGCGAAGGAATTACTCAACCGAGCTCAGACATTGCGGCATATACGCAATCCCTTATTGGGCTATCGAAAGCTGCTTTGTATTTTCCAGGATTTGGCGTAGTGTGAATATCTGGTCGACGGTGGACTTGCCAGGTCTGAAGCCGCACTGATAAGGTCCAATCAGTGCCTTGGCGAGTGGCTTCAGTCTTTCACACAGTACGCTCGTAAGGACCTTTGTCCTCATTAATATAACC
>JBAMAX010004531.1:0-81201 GCA_037043745.1 Chymomyza amoena
CGGTTATATGATCTATATGTGTATGTGTACATAAAGATCAATATTTTTTATTTTTTTTTTATATGTTTTTTATGTGTTAGTGTAATAAATTGCATGCATGTGTGTGTCGTTCAATGCGTTTTATTGTATGCGTCGTATCGATTAATGCGTTGCGTTCGTTCCGTGTACTAAGAAATGGAATACATATAGAATGGGCAACTAAAGGTAAGTTACTGCTCAATGTTTTAATTAGTGCATTTTATTAACCACGGGCCATTTTGATTTTGAGTATTAATTTCAAATACTTATAATTTATATATGTACATATAAATGTACTTTAAGGTACGCTCCTAAAATATTATTGGCTTTCGATCTACGCATTTAAAATCAGAAAAAAGTTACTTAAAACGGCGAAAATAATCAAAAATTCCCAAAATAAAATTTTAAAGCTATGTAATCAAGAAATCATAAGAAATTGCCAAATAAATGTCTTAATACTTTTGTCCACTATTGTAAGACCTGACCTACTAAATGAAAGTGACCAACGCGTACCAATTCGTACATAGCAGCGCAAGCCATGCTCTTGGCTTTAACCACTGCACCAGACCTAACCTATTCAAAACAAACCCAGCAACAGTCGAAGCACATTTTTCACCTACTAAGAACAAAACTTTTCACAATATTTAGTTTCTTAAAAAAAAATTATTCCATTTTAAGTATATCCATTAAAGAAGGCAATTTTAATGCAAAAAAATGGCGGACGTAAAGTCGGGCGCGGACGACTTTAGGATACCCTGTACCACTAGCTTGTAATAAAGTCCGATTTCTTCACAAAAAACCAAAAACAGAAGAATTTTTAAGCAAACATTTTTTTTGACCGATCGTTCCTATGGGAGCTATATGATATAGTCAACCGATTTCAATAAAATTTGACACAGTGCTTAAATACCTTAAAAAAGCTATGAATGCCAAATTTATTTCAAATATCTTTACAAACAAACAAAACACATCGAATTTTGTATAAAAACCGTGTTTTTGGACCGAATGGTCCTATGGGAGCTATATGATCTAGTCAAACGATTTGGATTAAATTTGGTACAGTGCTTAGGAACTCTAAAATACTCACGAATATCAAATTTGGTCCCAATATCTTAACATACAAACGAAACACAACAAATTTTGTTAAAAAATCGATTTTTTGGAAGATCGGACCTATGGGAGCTATATGATATAGTCAACCGATTTTGTTCAAATTTGGCACATTGCTTAAGTGCTCTAAAAAATTTCCAAACGCCAAATCTGGTTAGGATATCTTAATTAAAAAACGAAATATAGCGAATTTTTCTTTAAAAAAGTTATTTTGGCCGATCGGTCCTATGGGAGCTATATGATATAGTCAACCGATTTCGATCAAATTTGGTACAGTGATTGAGAACTATAAAAAACTTTCGAATACCAAATTTGGTTACGATATCTTCACAAACAAACGAATTATTCATCTAAAACGCTTTTTTTTTGTCGAGGTCGTCTCAAACACCCCCATGGGAGCTATATAATTTATCCCCGATATCAAAAAAATAAAATAAACTTGCCTCCTATGGAATAATATGGGATCTTATGTGAAAGTTTGGTAACTCTAGCTCTTACCATCTCTGAGATCTAGGCGTTCACACGGACGGACGGACGGACGGACGGACGGACGGACAGACGGACAGACGGACAGACGGACATGGGTATATCGACTTCTCTATTCACCCTGATCATATTTTAGGTAACTTTGGGGTGTCTCCGACGTCTCCTTCTATATGTTACATACATTTTCGGTTTGCACAAACTTAAAATACCCTTAGTACCATATGGTACAGGGTATAAAAATTAAACTTAATTAATCAATCGCAGTAAAAGAAACTAAAATATTGGACTATAATGTTACTTTTATGTGCATGCTTAGGAAAATTTGTAAATAAATAATAATAAAATAAGAAATTATGATCTATCTTGAAAAATAACTAACCTAACTAATAACCTATGTACTATGTACAAAAATATTCTTATAAAACTAACGCATATTACGCCGCATGGCTTTTAAGGTTTTTAATTTATTTGGATTTGACTATTAGGGTGTTCACTTTGTCTGGCATTAAAGCAAAATGCTAAAAAGGCATTCCTTGACTACATTAGCAATGGAGCAGTTCTTGCTAGTATGACCATATATTGTATTATTTAGTCTCTCTAGCATACTGAAAACCTAAACAGCTATCTGTAAAATCCGGCAAAAGAGTACTTTATTGAAAATACAATTAAATTTAGTTGCCGTTTTACTTAATTCAAATTGTTTAAACTTTAAATTTAAGCGGCTTAAATTTCTAAGATTACACAGGTCAACATGGTTCAGTTGTTGGAAAGCTACGAGCCATTTCCGAAGTAATTTGGTGCGTAGAATCCGAATCCGGCGTCAGAACTGGCCCATCACGTCAGGATTTTGAGATATTTGAGGTTATGTACCCAAAAAACGGTGTTTTTTCCTACTTTTGAGGTTATGTACAGGGCGCAAAAAATTTTTGCGGTCTTTCTCTCCAGTTACATCATTTAGTGCAACTCTTACCCTTTAGGTTTAAGAGATCAATTAGGTTTTTTTCGCAAAGTTATGGCTTTTCGAAGTTACGAGATATATCCCTTCGACTCATTAGCATTTGCAATAATAACACAGGTCAATATGGTTCGGTTGTTGGAAAGCTAAGAGTCATTTCCGAAGTAATTTGGTGCGTAGAATCTGAATCCGGCGTCAGAACTGGCCCATCACGTCAGGATTTTGAGATATTTCAGGTTATGTACCCAAAAAATAACATTACCTTAAATATTTCAAAATCCTGACGTGATGGGCCAGTTCTGACGCCGGATTTGGATTCTACGCACCAAATTACTGAAATGACTCTAGATTTCCAACAACTCACATGACCCCTGTATTTGTAGACCTGTGTTACACTAGTCGACGATGAAAAATCTCCAGAGATGAGACTTATATTTTATGTTAGGGCAATGTTTCAGCATTCAAAATCCGTATTTTTTATTATCCTCTTATACCCTGTTTTTTTTCTAGGACTATTTTAGAGAAAAAGGACCTTTTTCAAAAAACGGTTTCACATATGATGTCATAAAATCTGTACTGATTCAAAGTTTTTCACATTTTTTTCCCCCCTGAAAAGTAGAATAGAGTACCTTTCCATAATGTCCCAAATCATAAAAATCGGATGGCTAAAAAAAAAACTACAGCTGAAACTGTGAGATGCTACCTTACTTGGAAAAATCATAATTTTTCGTGTACTCTTCATGATGGATTCAGCTTGTGGTGTTCAATGGGCAGCTCGAATTCTTCGCAAAGTTGCTTTATTTGAAAGCTACTAACATCTACTTTCAAAAAAAAATTTAATTATAGAAGAGTGAACCACTTTTCAAAGGTTAAATGCAGTTAAAAGAGACGAAAAAAAAAATTGCCAAAAAAAAATTTTTTTTTCTAATTCTACTAAAAATGCAATAAGTCGGTCATCTTTTATCATAAAAATATAAAGTTATATAGAAATCGCATCTACATATCATGACCAATAACTTAAAATAATAAAATTATCAGGTGTCTAAGACTTTTTCTAAAATAAATGGCTTTTTTTGTAGAAAAAGTCACCAAAATGCTGTGTTTTTTGGCATTTCGGGCTCACAGTTTCAGCTGTAGTTTTTTCTTTAGACATCCGATTTTTATGATTTGGGTTATTATGGAAAGGTACTCTATTCTACTTTTCAGAGAAAAAAAAATTTGAAAAAATTCGAATCAGTACAGATTTTATGACATCATATGTAAAACCGTTTTTTGAAAAAGGTCCTTTTTCACTAAAATAGTCCTAGAAAAAAACAGGGTATAAGAGGATAATAAAAAATACGGATTTTGAATGCTGAAACATTGCCTAACATAAAATATAAGTCTCATCTCTGGAGAAAAAAAAGTGTGAAATTTGTCGACTAGTGTTATTCAAGTTGTCCCAATAAGCCGCAAAATGTTGGCTTTTCTCAATGCTGCATTGCTTTACCAAATCAAACCATTTTGACATAAATTGTTTCCCACCGGCAATATTGTATGGAACAGATTTAATTTATTTGTTCACTTTTGAAAGCGTTGCTTTGGGTAATAAATTTGTTTTCCTAAGTTTTCTCAATACTTTAACTCTTTATTTGACGACTCTCTTGCTTAATCACATTTCTCTTTTGCAATTATCTCTCCTGCATAAACCAATCGCAAAATCGTCTCTCTCTTCTTCTGGCTTATTCAACTTTTTACAATTAAGAGTCGGCGGAAGTGTTTTGGCAGCAAGGCAAAGCTGAACAAAAAAAAACATTTTTGCTGCACTTCTTTCATTTGATGTTGTTGTAGTTCGTATTGCTTTTGTTGTTCCGCTTTATTGTATTTTTTTTCCTGGCTCTTATCCGCTATGCTGCCATTTTAGTTTGGTTTAAGAGCCACAAAAAAAAAAAGAAAAGAAAAAAAAAATGGCTGCTGCTTTAGCTGATATTGCTGCAAGCTAGCCAAAATGATTAATGTGCTCAAATGTGGCCATTAATGGTTGGTCAGTGTCCAGTGGCCTGTGCCCAAACAGGCTGAAAACTCTAACCACAAAGATTGGCTCTTCATTTTTTATGTTTTGCCTATTTTCCATGCATTTCCTTGAGTTCCTTCCGGCAGCGTTTACGCCAAATTACGCCACTAAATGTGTACACACTTCAAAATTTCGGCACGTTGTCCCAATCATCGAGCTGCTGGCCATAAATTTACACGGCGTATGATTAATTTTATGTGGTACGCAATTTGCTTGGCATGCCCGTGCGTAATTTGGCAGCTGCTTCGTTTGGGACCAACTCAATTTTGAGCCAACCTTCTGCTTGCTTCGGCTACATCTTTAAATCTTTATTAATATGCATGTCGGCTCGATTGCCTCAGCCACATGCCCCACTTGCTGTTGATTGCAGCATGTGAAAAATTGCGCCATTAGCGCACTGCCGAGTGGCGAGTGGCAAGTTTAGCACTTGTCTTGAACTTTGCCACTACAAGGCAAACATGACACTACCTACAACAACAGTGCACTGATATGGCAAATGGCAGTTTTGGAAAGTCGACGGACGCGTCGTCTACAGAACATGCCGCATGCCACATGCCGCACACTGCATGCCGTCTGCCATTTATGTTGCTGATTTTCAGCTATCGGTGGCATTAAAATTTCATGTTTGCAATTTGCGCCAAAAAGGCAAAACTCAAAGCCATAAATTTGCGCTATTTGATGCGGGCCAGTCAGCGAAGTCAGCTAGAACCAGACAGCTATGCTGGTCCTGATGCTGGCTCTAGTCCCATTGAGTGTTCTCTTACCAATTCAATGGGCCGGCTAAGCCTGGACGCTAGCTTTATAGCGCATGAAAATCTGAAATCTATGAGCAACTAGCATAAATCTTCTAGTTAATTGAAGCCTTTAGCTT
This sequence comes from Chymomyza amoena, assembly GCA_037043745.1. Lineage (NCBI taxonomy): Eukaryota > Metazoa > Arthropoda > Insecta > Diptera > Drosophilidae > Chymomyza > Chymomyza amoena. The sequence goes on from JBAMAX010004531.1 coordinate 5,494, forward strand.
TTCCCTGACCTCGTACATGTTGCCAGTTGCACTTAATTGTCCGTGAATTCTATTCGATTTGATTTCTAAGCTCTCAAATCCTTATTTATGTTGAGCAGCATTTCGTATGAATGAATTTCGTGCGATATTTCGTAAACGAGTAATAAACAATTGCCTGAATTTTTTATGCCAGGCCTGCAGATTTAAATTTGTCCTTAGCTTAGGATATTTAATATTTTTCTTTAGTCCAAGTTGGAACAACTAGCCTTATAAAAACGTTAAAATTTTTAAGATTTCCCGCTCGGGGTCCGATCCTATCCAATGGAGATTGTAGGTTTCTGAGTATGTATGGTACAAAGGCAATACTAAGTTTGTTCAATCTAAAAATTTTTGTAACGTAAAGGAGTCGTCGGAGACCCTCGAAAGTTACATAAAGTATGACCAGGGTGACTAGAGAAGTCGATATACACATGTACGTTTGTCCGTTTGTCTGTCTGTCCAGATGAACGTCTCGAGATGGTAAAAGCTAGAGCCACCAAATTTTCAGATTAGATGCGTTATTATGTCAGAGAAGACAAGTTGATTTTATATATTTGATATCGAGAAAATATTATATAACTCCCATAAGGTCATTTCAGGCTACCTTGAAAACAACCTAAATCTTAAGATGGATAAATTGCTTTTGAAGATATCGAAACCAATTATTCTGATATTTTTTACCGTACCTGAGCACTATACAAATTTGTTCAGAATCGGTTGACTATATCATATAGCTCCCATTGAAGCGATCGCCTTAAAAAAAACGTTGTTTGGTGGTACAGGTCCGCGGCCGACTTTAACATACTCCATCTTTTTAGAAAAGTTTATATAAAGATTAACATAAAATTTGTTAACAAATCCAACTACAGATGATTATTGTACCCTCTAAAAGTTGTATGTTCAGCAAGACTAAAATTTATGTAAGATCGGAGCGAACGTCTGAGACCCCCTAATGTTATTAAAAGTATCATCAGATGTTTAATTTTTGTCAGCCTGATTACCTACCTATTTTCTGGCTTCAAAACACTTATAATTCATTTCAACTTAATTTAATGATGGTTCGATATAGAGCTTTTAAGGTCTAGCCCTTTTTTATTTGTTTCATATAAAAGTGAATGCATTTTAAAATGATCTCATATAAAGTTCGTTTAATTCCCTAAGGAGCGGTTGGCTACTCAATGCGATGCTTTATTGCACTCAAACTGCTTTAGTTATCGAAACAACAACAAAGCACAACTGAAGCCATGGTAGTTAGCTAGAGTTTTATCTTTATATACTCTAAACAGAAATGGGACGGAGTATATTATTTCCGTAGTAAAGAGTTGTATGTAATACTTAGAAGCTACTATCTGAAACAAATCGATAATAATAAATTAACTGGTATCATCAAAAAAATTCAATATTGGGAAAGTTTAATGATATTGTATAGAAAGATAGAAATTCTAGTCGTAATAGTCTTGATCAGTGATGAGTGGATGTGATGGATTTCGGATCCAGGAGCTTGTGTCATAAAATCACTTGTGAACTAAATGATTAGAAAAATTTAAAAAACGCTAAGATTAAATTGATCTCAGTCGTGGATCATTCATAATGTCTGCTGATGTGTTAATTGAGTTCGAGATCTACAGTCTCCAGTCTATTCAATTTAGTTTCGCATTGTAGTGTTATTGGATTATTAGCTTTTAGCTAGCCATACCACAGGTGCCTTCTTTCTTCTAGGCGTGTAAATCACTACATAATATTTGGATGGGGTTGGGCCTAACTCTCAAGTAAATGGATATACCCCCAAATCCCATCAGCTACTTATACTCACACGTTGCAAATCGATAGAAAGTGTTTACTTTTAGCTTCTTAGAGGTTAAAATTCCTACTTGTATAAATTGTAAAAAAATTACGCCAATACACTTTCCTGGTTACGCAGAAAAAACAATGTTCAGAGACTTTATTAACCATCAGTCTCTTGCATACTTTAGCGAGCGTGAAAATAAGGTCGATAGGCCGGTAGGACTCAGAGTCGTTCTCTTTTTTGATGGTGCCTCCTTATTATTGCATTAAAAATCGAAAAAAATTATTACGACGCAAACCCTTCAAAGGGCCCCCATCAAAAGGGGCGTTAGCGTAACAATTCTAATAGCTATTAAAAATCATAGAGGACTTGGTTGCGATACAGCTGATCTTTCCGGAAACTTACTTTATACGAAATATTGCGTTCATATGCTGGCGGCAATGGTTGAAAAACTAGCTTTTCTTTTAATGCTTATGCAACGTTTTCCAAGACAATATTTAAAGAAGGTTGGTCAAAACTAGCGCCCATCACTTCTGTACTCTATTTTGGAGCTTTCAGATGTAGTAGCTCTATAATTGTACTGTATTAGTTTTGCCAACTATAACTTAGTTAATATTTGTACGTTCTAATGAGAAACTGTCGTCATCGGTTTTATCGACTACGAATTTTATGGTGCTCTTGAGATAAAATACTAAAATAAAATAATTAGAAAAATGTACGTTATTAAATCGAGCATTGCTTTAGAAGTGCATCATTTGGAAAATATTATCGTTGTTAGTTATAAGCATTTGCGATTTCTCGATGGTTAGGCATCCACAGTTAAATGCGGTTCTTAAATGTCTCCGGTTCAATTCGCGGCGTGTTGCGTGATATCCTTTTTTTTCAAATGCGATCCAAAATTTTCTTATTAGCGTTGTATGTGCTTATAACTGGCGGGAATGTGCTTGGAGATAACCGTTTTGTTGAAATGTTAATGAATCACGAAAATTCGCTGAGGCTTAGAAAAGTTCTAATTGAATTAGAGAAATATGAATTTATTAATTGCTCCAAACTCTGTCATATATCACAAATAGAGTTAAAATCTATGATGTGCTTGGATAATTTTGGTAAAAAAACTAAATATTCAAAATTCAAATGCACCTATCTCTACTGTGATTCCGAAAATGTTACCCATTTCTACAAGTGGCGTAGGCCCAATGGCAGTATTTTATTGGAGCCACATTTGAACTACTTTGAGCGCACTGAAGTCAACCATTTGGCCACCATGCGTGATGCGTGTCTACAAGAAAATGGCTTGCCGGTGATACGAATGTGTGACTATATGAGCAACTGGGAAGATCTTCCGAAACCTCTAGTATGCCACAAACCTATGAAACAACAGCTGAAGCGTATCCAAGGGCTTTATGTCTTACACAATGACATAATTGTGAATAAATACCAACTAAATCGAACTGAAGACAAAAACCAAGTAATGTCTAAACTGCGAAGATTGTTGTACCAAGCACAGAGAGATCTACTGCCTGCAGATGTGATCATCATCGACCAAATTTTAGGGTTGGTAACAAGAGAGAAAGATGATGCGGCGATTAGTTCAGATTTTTTGAGCATTTTCCGTATATTAATGGCCAGCGATCGAAAAGTGCTCCGTGTATCGAATAAGTTTAATATCACTAACTCACTGCTTAAACAGTTTGAAGAGTACATGGATGGAATCCCACAGCAGCTGGTACCGGAAGAAAAATGCGGACAAAATATAACTCAAATGACAGCTATAAAGGATGGTGATGTAGAGATTAGAGATTATGCTAATATAGGCGTATATGCGATTATTACTAGAAACTTGAGTGTATTCTTTGTAAATGTCAATTGCAACAAGATTACAGGCATAGCCATATACCGCACGGCAGGCCATGGGCGGTTGAACTCAACCAATGGCTTCTGGTTCCGCTTTTTAGACGGCAGAGACTGGATATATAAGCTTAGAAAAGAGCCAAACCTGGAAATGGCTGCTTTGCTGCCAGAAAATCTTATTTTCTCTCTAAAAAAATTCAGCTTGGACCATGTTGTTTTTAAAATTTATGCCAACGATGCGCTGTTTGTAGAAACTGACTTAGAGCTTACTCGACGGCCGATCAGTAATGTACTGTCCATATCAATACCCAAGATTCAAAGTAAATTTGCAAAACTATTATCTGAAGTATTATTTTTAATTTTCGACTCGATTTTCAGTTTGTGATATTTGTGGAGCCAAGTTAAAAATTTATTTCTTGTTGGCCACTGAAAATAAAAGACGCGCCATGGAAAATGTCAACGAAGCAGTCTCCGCCTGCGGTTACTGGAACTATTCAACTTGGAAAACCAATGGCGTTTACACCAGATCTCCTAAGAACAGTCTAAGCGATGAAGTCATTTCCTGTAATACTTCACATCTAACCCACTTCGCTTTTCTCGGAGGAGGTAGCTTTCGACAACCGTCCATTGAAAACATCAGTTTAATTTCAGCTCAAATACATGAACGTGCTCTGAACTACATAACCCTCATAGGTATCAGTCTTTCGCTTTTGAGCTTGCTGGGTATTTGGCTAACTGCAGCATTTCTGAAGAAGTGGCGTCAGCAGGCCTCGACAAAGATTCTACTGAACTTTTGCTTATCGCTGACATTCCAGTTGGTTATATGCGGTTTGGTCGAGACATATAACTCTGTCGATAAGTACTGTGTACTGAAAGGTGCTCTACTGCAGTACTCGGTGCTGGTGGTCTTTAGCTGGATGCTGCTCATTGCACGACTGCAGTTCCAACGTTACGTCAAAGTTTTAGGAGTGGAACAACCTAAACATTATATACTCCGTGCGGCCATAATAGCTTGGCTAATGCCGTTGTTGCCCACATTGTTTGTGCTGCTTTTCGATCCAGATTCCTATCAACCACCAGATGAGCAATTGCTGCTTGGTGAGACCAGTTGTTATCCTTCCGGATATAGTTTGGCCAATGGCGTCGTGTGGCCTATTGGTTTAATCACTGCCATCAACGTGATCATCTTTTTCCGTATTTTCAAAAGCGTGTTGCAAATGCAGCACAAAAGTCGCAGACAAGTCTCACAGAGTTTAAGTCTCTTTGTTCTGCTCTTTTTTTTACTTGGCCTCTCCTGGATCTTCGGGCTACTGAGCTATTGGAATTTGGGGTTAGTGTTTTCGTATTTGTTCTGTATTACGACTCCATTACAAGGATTCGTGCTGTTTGTATACTTTGTTGTATTGAAAGAAGAGCCTAAAAAGTTTTGGATGACTTTATTAAATTGTTCCCATTTAAGAGATACAAACACTTCCGAAATTTTTAAAAACTCAAAACATACGGAATCGGTTTTTTACTTGTGTAGAGTTGATGGCATTTATCGGCAAAAAGAACCTGAGGAAACTTTATAAATATACGCATATGAGTATTAGCTCTTTTTTTTATATATTATAATAATACATTTTTTTGTAAAATAAATGGTATATGTATATTTTTGACAAAAATTAAAAATTAAATAATATTTCGCAAGAAACTGCTCTCTAAATGTAAGTTTTATAAGGCTTTGTTCAATTAGGTCTTAAGAATATAAATATGATTTTAATAAAATATTTATATGCGCAATGTTTGAATTCCTTTTGGTTTTATTTTAATATTTTTTGATGGATTAAAAGTAACGTATCGCTCCTATTCGGAACATAGAACTGAAACAACGCCGCTCCAAAGACTTCTGCCAAGTGGTAAATGGAGGAAAATGGATACCTTTCTTTTACCACCTTGAAGAGTTCCGCAGCTTTCTTTGTTGGGGGAACGAAGAAAAAGTTCTATACCGCTGTACTTTCAATTTCAGAGCAGAAGAGCTTCCAAGAAGACCGTTTATTCTTACGAATCGCCTTTATATATTTTGAGATGGCTGAGTTTATAATAATTCCATAAAATAACGTCATCATTTGTCTTAACAATAATGGAAAGCTTACGGGATTTGTGTCGGAGTTACCCAATTTCTGATGACCACAAGGGAGGTTTGTCTTCCTTCCTTGATGCTCTTTATATGCAAGATTTATTAAAAGCTTGGTTACATAATCTTGTTAATAAATCGATTTAGTTCATTCAATTCTACCGAATTGGGTTCGCTTGGCGTAGGCAGAATTCTACCCATAATCTCTGAAAAGAGCACCAGTCCGCAGACCGGGGTTTCCTGAAACTCACTATAAAGGGTAGTTTTAGGAATGTTTCGTCTCGAGATACCGATGGTCCGAAATAGAATGGTCTCTAAGGACCTTCCAGTTTTGGACCCTATGGTATAGAGACATAGATAGCAAAGTAATGTCTAGGACTTCTTTTCTATTCTCTATGATAAAGATGGGGTCGTTTCCTCTATGGCATACCACCATGTTAGTAGACAAGATGTAGTCGAAAAGTAACTCACCTCTTGCGTTTATGTCAGTGCTTCCCCGTTGAGTGTGATGTGCGTTGGCGTTGCAGCCAATAATCAATGTTATTGGTATTACTGTTCCTTATGACGCTCCGTACCAGTTGTGGTGTGGCATCGCCGTGCTCATAAGCCATGTAGCAGCGGTGTTGTCACCATCACTGCAATTTGAGAGTTAAAATGTGTGCAGATGCTTTTTTCTAGAATGCAGGTACGAGCCTTACCTAAGTGTTAAGTTTCTTTAAGCTTGTAATCTTTTGTCCTCAATCCAGAGATCTGGCTTTTGCTGAGAAACGGTTCCTGGATGGGGGCCACATCGACTTCGCCTTGGCCTAGTCGAAACAATAAGGCAGCCGAAGCTGCTGTAGAGTGGTTGAGATTAATTTGAAGAAGTCTTATCGACATCTCCAAGATTAACCTCAACCACCATCTTATTGGCCTCATCCTCGTCTGCTTTAACGTGGAATGTCTGCGTCCTCGCTCATCCCATCAATGATGGACTCATATCTTCGGACTGTGGCTCGGCTGCGGTTTGCTTTCCGCCGGTGGTATCATTGCGGTACATTTTGTATTTATATGAGACGATGCTTTCGACTTTGGCCAGGGCTTGTGCTGAATCTTTGTTAATAATCAGCATTACCTGTCGAGATGAGATCGCCGCGTTCTCTACCTTGGCAATCCGCCAATCGTCAGTTTTCAGGTGGGGGTTACACACATCCTCCGGACTGGCTGAGTCCCATGCTCTGAGACCCACGCTCTGGGTCTAATGGCTCCTTGGTAGACCTCACCAAGAGCTGCTATTGCTTTTGTGTAAGCCTTAGCCGAGCGACTGTTGTTGCACGCAATTGTCTTTAAGACCAATCGACCAGCTTCTTACCCCTCGGTGAAACTACCGGAGTAGTACAATTTTTTTTGACAATCTCTCCTTCCTGCCACCTTTCTTAGCAGGACGGTTTAGTTGGTGGTGGCATCCTATATGTAGCTGGCTCTGAAGAGTTAGCGGCCAGCCCTGGGACGAAGAAACGAAACATTCTTGTTCCATTCTTGCGTCCGAGAATGGGTTGGACTGCCTTTCCCCAGAATCTGGAGAAGACGAAGGGTTTGCCGTCTCACCCTTGCCGGCAAAGTCCGGGATGAGAAGAACAACTGCTGGTTCCTTCCTCACCGCGCTTCGTTCCTTTTATATTTTGGCGAGTTACGTCCTCAAGTTGGTTGTTGTTCTTTTTGTTTTTATTATACCTTGACCGTATGGTACAAAGGATATATTAAGTTTGTACAAGCCGAAAATGTATGTAACATATGTATAGAAAGAGTCGTCGCAGACTTCCCAAAGTTACCTAAAATATGATCAGGGTGACTAGAGAAGTTGACCCATGCCCGTTTGTCCGTCCGTTAAGCACTGAACCAAATTTGATCAAAATCGATTGATATATATAGCTCTCATAGAGCCGATCGGCCAAATTGTTGCTTAAAATTATCACAAGCTAGAGGTACAGGGTATCCCAATATTTTTATATTAAGAGTTATTTATATTTTGGACCCACGAGCTATCGGGAAGGAGTGAGTGAATATCGGTAGGTATGGACAGTCCGTGAGACCCCTCATCCATCGGCCTTTACTATTCCACCTTAGATTTTTAATTTTATAAAGTTTTCTACTCTCGCCCGAACTACCATTTGTCAGCACCCATGGCAGAGACATGGCCGTACCATGGGCCAGCTGCCCTCAAATGGAGAGTTTAGTCGCACTTCTAGAAGTGTGCCACAATTACAGCACGTACCCAAGTCTTGGGTTCCACGTTAGTCCCCTTGTGACGCTAACTGGCTGACGACCGACTTTAACGTACGCCACCTTTTTAGATTGGTTTATATGAAGATTGAAAAAAAATTTGTTGACAAATCTAACAACATATGATTTCTACACCCTCCACCTCAAGGTAAAAATGGTATATTTAGCCTAAATTGTATGTAACATCGGAGGGTACGTCTGAGACCCCTAATGTAAATGTTTCATCAGGTTGAATAATTAAGTCGATATGTTCATGTACGTCTTTCCTTATTCATTATTATATTTTCATTTCTCCGATTTATTAATTTCAAAATTATTATAATTACATATGCATAATTTACTATTGTTAAAAAATCTACCAGATTTATTTTTTTTTAGCCTGAATGTCTATGCTCTGCCTTCAAATCATTTATAATTAATTTCAGCTTCATAATAATATAACTAAAAATAATAAGATAGAATTTTTCTAAAAATAAAATTAATGCTAGTTCGATACAGAGCTTTTTAAGTCTAGATCTTAATTCCTTTAATTCCCTGAGGAGTGGTTGGCTACTCATTGCGATGCCTTATTGCACTTAAACCAGTTTAGTTATCGAAACAACAACAAAGCACAACTGAAGCCATGGGACTTAGCTATAGTTTTATCTTTTTATACTCTATAGAAAAATGGGACGGAGTATATTATTTCCGTGGAATAAAGAGTTGTATGTAATACTTAGAAGCCAACTATAACTCTCTGAAATAAATCGAAAATGATACATGAGCTGGAATCAAATATTTATTAAAGATGCAATATTGGCAAAGTTAAACGATATTGTATCGAAAGATCGACTTTCTAGTCGTAATACTCTTGATCAGTGATGGGTGGATCCACTGGGGTGGTTTTCGGATCCAGGAGATCGTGTCATAAAATCGCTTTGTGTAAACTAAATGTTTACAAAAATTAACAAAACGCCAATATTAAACTGATCTCAGTCATCTAATCCAATAGATTATTGCATTAAACATAAAAAAAAGAAATGCGACGCAGACCATTCAAAGCGCCCCCATCAAAGGGTTATTTGCTTAACATTTTCAAATGCTATTCAAAATCATCGGGGAATCGTGTGCGTGTTTAAAAGAACTATATTTAAAGTAAACCAAACTTACTTTCTAAGAACTATTGCGTTCATATGCTGGCGCAATGGGTTATAAAAATATTTAATTTTATTGCAAGAAGTTTGGTCAAAACTGGAGCCCATCTCCTCTGTACTCTATTTTGGAGCTTTCAGATGTAGCTCTATAATTGTACTGTATTAGTTTTGCCAACTATAACGTAGTTAATCTTTGTACGTTCTAATGAACTACAATCGTCATCGGTTTTGTTGACTACATTTTTTATGGTCCTATTGAGATAAAATATTAAAATGAAATAATTAGAAAAATAGCATTATGTAAGCGAGCATTGCTTTACAAGTGCATCATTTGGAAATTATTATCGTGATAGTTCCATGTGTGTTATAAGCATTTGCGACTACTCGATGCTTAGGCATCCACAGTTAAATGCGGTTCTTGAATGACTTCGGTTCAATTTGCGGCGTGTTGCGTGATATCCTTTTTTTTCAAATGCGATCCAAAATTTTCTTATTAGGGTTGTATGTGCTTATAATTGGCGGGAATGTGGTTGAAGACAATAGCATTACTCCTTTTTTTGATCTGTTTATGAGACAAAAAAATTTGCAGAGGTTTCTAAAAGTTTTAAAAGAATCAAAGCCACATGGATCTTTTAATTGCTCCAAACTCTGCCGTATATCGCAATTAGAGGGAAAATCACTTGCTTGCATGGATAATTTTGGTAATAAAACTAATTATTCCAAATACAAATGCACCTATCGTTACTGTGATTCCGAAAATGTTACCCATTTCTACAAGTGGCGTAGGCCCAATGGCAGTATTTTATTGGAGCCACATTTGAACTACTTTGAGCGAACTGAAGTTAACCATATGGCCATCATGCGTGATGCGTGTCTACAGGAAAATGGCTTGCCGGTGATGCGACTATGTAACTATAAGAGTAACTGGGAAGATCTTCCGAAACCTCTGGTATGCCACAAACCTATGAAACAACAGCTGAAGCATATCCAAGGGCTTTACGGCTTACACAATGATATTATTGTGAATAAATACCAACTAAATCGAACTGAAGACAAAAACCAAGTAATGTTAAAACTGCGAAGATTGTTAAACCAATCACAGAGAGATCTACTGCCTGCAGATGTGATCATCATCGACCAAATTTTAGGGTTGGTAACAAGAGAGGAAGATGATGCAGCGATTAGTTCAGATTTTTTGAGCATTTTCCGCATATTAATGGCCAGCGATCGAAATGTGCTCCGTCTATCGAATAAGTTTAATATCACTAACTCACTGCTTAAACATTTTGAAGAGTACATGGATGGAATCCCGCAGCAGATGGTTCCGAAAGAAAAATGCGGTGAAAATATAACTCAAATGACAGCTATAAATGATGCTGATGTAGAGATCAGAGATTATGCCAATATAGGCGTATATGCGATGATTACTAGGAACTTGAGTGTATTCTTTGTAAATTTCAATTGCAACAAGGTTTTAGGCATAGCCATATACAGCGCGGCAGGCGTTGGGCGGTTGAAATCAACCAACGGCTTCTGGTTCCGATTTTTAAATGCCGAAGACAATATGTTAGGGCTCAAAAAAGAACCAAACCTGCAAGCCGCTGCTTGGCTGACACTTAGTGCCATTTCTGCTCTAAGAAGTTCTAGCGCGGAATATGTTGTTTTCAAAATTTATGCCAACGATGCGCTGTTTGTAGAATCTGACTTAGAGCTTACTCGACGGCCGATCAGCAGTGTGCTGTACATATCCATACCCGACCTTTCAAGTAAATTTGAAAAACTATTATCTGAATTATTATTTTTAATTTTCGATTTGAATTTTAGTAAGTGACATTTGGGGAATGAACCGTTATTATGATTTCTTGTTGGCCACTGAAAACCATAGACGCACCATAGCAAATGGAACGTTCCCCGCCTGCGGTTACTGGGACTATTCAACTTGGAAAACCAATGGCGTTTACATCAAATATCTTAAGATCGATGAAGTCATTTCCTGTAAAACTTTACATATGACCCAGTTCGCCATTCTCGTAAAAAGCAGCTTTCGACAACAGTCCATTGAAGAAATCAGTTTTATTTCAGATGAAATAAATGAACGTGCTCTGAACTACATAACCGTCATAGGAATCAGTCTTTCACTTTTGAGCTTGCTGGGCATTTGGTTAACTGCAGCGTTTCTGAAGAAGTGGCGTCAGCAGGCCTCGACAAAGATTCTACTGAATTTTTGCTTATCGCTGACATTCCAGTTGGTTATATACGGTTTGGTCGAGACATATAACTCCGTCTATAAGTACTGTGTATTGAAAGGTGCTCTACTGCAGTACTCGGTGCTGGTGGTCTTTAGCTGGATGCTGCTCATTGCACGACTGCAGTTCCAACGTTTCGTAACAGTTATAGGAGTGGAACAACCTAAACATTATATACTCCGTGCAGCCATACTAGCTTGGCTAATGCCGCTGTTGCCCACATTGTTTGTGCTGCTTTTCGATCCAGATTCCTATCAACCACCAGATGAGCAATTGCTGCTTGGCGAGACCATTTGTTATCCTTCCGGATATAGTTTGGCCAATGGCGTCATGTGGCCTATTGGTTTAATCACTGCCATCAACGTGATCATCTTTTTCCGTATTTTCAAAAGCGTGTTGCAAATGCAGCACAAAAATCGCAGACAAATCTCACAGAGTTTAAGTCTCTTTGTTCTGCTCTTCTTTTTACTTGTCCTCTCCTGGTTCTTCGGGTTACTGAGCTATTGGAATATGGGATTAGCGTTTTCGTATTTGTTCTGTATTACGGTAGCATTACAAGGATTCGTGCTGTTTGTATACTTTGTTTTGTTGAAAGAAGAGCCTAAAAAGTTTTGGTTGACTTTATTAAATTGTTCCCATTTAAGAGATACAAAATCTTCCGAAATTTTCAAAAACTCAAAACATGCGGAATCGGTTTTTTACTTATGTAAAGTTGATGGCATTTATCGGCAAAAAGAACCTGAGGAAACTTAATAAATATAAACATATGAGTATTAACTCTTTTTTTATATGTTATAATAACATAGTTTTTTGTAAAATACATGGTATATATTTTTGACAAAAATTAAAAATTGTATTTCTATATGGTAATAAATAATATTTTTTCTTCTCTCTAAATGTAAGTTTTATAAGGCATTGTTCAATTAGGTCTTAAGAAGATAAATATGACTTTAATAAAATATTTATATGCGCAATGTATGAAGTAGCCAAAAGGTGTTTTTTTAATGGATCCGCATAGTGCGCATTTCTGTCAGCGGATACATATTAAATTTCGTTCAAGGTGGCTTACCAAACATATATCGTCAACGTAGTCCGTTTAATGGCGTTCTCAAGGATCTCGATATCTTGTTCTGTTACTACCTAGAGGAGCTTACTACGATCTTACTAATATTAGTAGATAAGCTTTAATAAAATTAAAGATTTTTTCTTATAAATCCGTTTATAAGTTGCAATATATTCTTTACCAGAGAAATTTTCGGGAAAATCTGTAAATCCATTCTTTTTTGTAGTCGAACTCTTTTTTTCTGCTATATATTTAAACGATAATATATAAAATTTTTCCGTTTTAGTTTTTGTGTACCACAATCCACTATTTTTTTTTTGTCAATAACTCCGCATATTTCCATGACTATTTTCGATAAATTCTAATATTATTGTTCTAAAATTTTAATTTCTTCCCAATTAATTCATCTTTCTTCATGATATTTGGTCAGCTGTGATCTTTCAAAATGAACATTTCCTGCATAAGCTGCTTATTTTTCAAACAATAGTGTAAAAGTTGCAAAAATTTAAAATTTTTGGTAAAGTACTAGTGAGCCCGGCAGACGTTGTCCTGCCCACACTTTTTGAATACTCTTAAAGTGTATAAACATCGTAAGATTCTCTAGTTAGCTTATCTAGACAATCATAAGATTTTTGGATTAGTTGACTTTCATGACTTTCTAAAAAGCCGTATGGGCGAACTTAAGTATTCTTAAGAGAGCTCACATCTCTAATAAATTCATGCCCCACAAAAACTACATTTCAACCCCATTGCGATAATGTCCAATACCCGGTGTTGAACAATTTTCTACTATACTATATTCACGATATTCACAAAAATGCATATATCTCACGAACCAATACTCATAAATGCATCGCAATAAGCTTAAAACCTCCGTATTGCCCACCTCTAACAATAAAAATCAAATTTAAAATTCATCGACGCGTTCAGGAGAACATCCGTAACACGTAAAACATAAGTTTCTTTTATATATACATTAGCATGACAGTTCTTGTAATTCACAACTGGTTAAAACGAAACATACATAAGATTGAAATATTCTTTCAGTTTGAAATTAAGTGTTAATTATTCATCGTCGTTATTATATTATTTTATTTTTGATTTGTATATCTCATTATTAATAGGTTCTTATGTTGTTGCTTATAAGCTGCTATTGCCATTGGAACTAAAATTCTGAATTTTTCTTATAAATAAGTTAAAAGTGATATTATAAGAAAGACATACTTTTTTTTCGCTTATCATTTAGTTGTGACTTGCCAAATATTTTTGAAACTACTTGTCTCTAAATAAACTGCTCGCAAAAAAATAGTTTTTCCGAAAATTATGAACTTTTCTTTTAAGCATGTTCCTTACCATATTGTACGCACATGAATTGAATAGATTTTTTTATTTTATTTGCAATCTGTCATATGAGACAATCAGCAAATTTTATAAGTAAAATCAAACAAATGACAGGATTGAATGTGATCCAATGAGTCCATTCAATAGAGTATACAACAAAACTATTTGCTAAAGAATATTGCGTTATTATGCAAATCTATCTGGAAGATCCAGAATGTGAAGTCTTTTCAGACGTCTAACATCCAAGCTATTGTCCAGTAAGTTAAGAGCCAACGAATTTCCATGGTTTGACAATCTCTCCAAATATCTTAACGATGATTTGCTTATTTCATCTTTGACAAAAGGAACATTCAAATCTTTGTGTATTTCTTTGTTGGTTACGTACCAAGGAGCGGACCTGCAATGTTTCTTAGAGTTATAGATTGGTATCTTTGCAGGATTTCGATACTTGAATTGCTCGCCGTCCCCCAGAGCTGCATTGCATACGTCCAGACCGGCTTGAGTACTGCTTTGTAAAGCCGAATTTTATTCTCCAAACTAAGCTGCGATCGCGGACCTAGAAGCCAATACATTCTTTTGGTTTTAATTTTAAGCTGCATATGCTTTGATTTTATATGCTTATTCCACGTGAGTCGCCGATCCAAATGCACTCCAAGGTATTTGACAGATTCTTCATCCGGTATGGACATACCATTTAACGTCACAAGAGGGCATTTTCCTCGTTTCAGTGTGAACGTAATTTGGACTGATTTTTTCGTGTTTACTAAAACTCTCCATTTTTTCAGCCATGTTTCAATAAGACCGAGTTGCTCTTGTAAATTTTGGGACGCCATTGCTGGAATTGCGCTATTTGAAATAATTGCTGTGTCATCCGCATAGGTTGCAACTTCAACATTGTCATTTGTAGGAAGGTCCGTAGTAAAAATTGTTTATAGCACTGGCCCAAGTACACTACCTTGAGGAACTCAGGCGTTTATTGAGTACAGTTCCGAGTGCTCATCAACATATTGGACATAAAATTTTCTACAGTTGAGGTACGACTTAAAGAATAAGAAATACGGTGCAGGAAGCCATATTTTGATTATATAAAGAACTCCTGCGTGCCAAAATGTTTCAAATGCTTGCTGAATATCCAAAAATATCGCAGCGCTGCACTGTTTGTTTTCAAATGCATCCACTATCTTTTTAACAATACGATGGCATTGTTCAATTGTGCCATGGCCTCTTCTGAACCCAAACTGATGTTCGTGTATGATGTTGGTGTCATCTAAAACCACTGACATTCTTCTCAAAAGTATTTTTTCAAATACCTTAGCGAATGTCACCAGCAAACTTATGGGACGATATAATGACGCGTGTTGTTCAGGCTTGTTTGGTTTTGGCAGCATAATTAGTTCAGCGCATTTCCATTGAGTTGGGAAGTATTCAAGTCTGAGCATGGCATTATAGATGTACGACAAAAGTCTAATGCATTTTGGTGGCAAGTTTTTAATTGTTGTACCATCAATTTTGTCATATCCGGGTGCTTTCTTGGCATTTATACTCCAAATTTCAGCTTGCACTTCTGCGATTGTTGTCTGACGGATAGGCATACTCATCTGGCAAGTCGAGTTAAGAAAATTGTCAACCTCTGTCACTGTTTCATGGTCGAATTCCGAGTTAGGTTGGAACACTGAGTGGAGATGTTGTGCAAATCTTTCCGCAATTTCCTTATCACTTTTACACAGTCTACCATTGTTGTCAACTATTGCCGTTTTCCTTCTGCTTGGCCGCTTCAAGTAACTGGTTGCTCTCCAAAGACTATAACTTAGATCTGGTGTGCATGGGTCAAGGCTTTTAAGATATTCTGATGTTGCCGCATTTTTTAGTTCCCATAATTTTTGCTTAAGATCTTTAGTAGCTTTATTCAGCATTTGTTTATCAATTGGGCTTCGGCTTAGTTGCCACTTCTTTCGGAGTTTCCTTTTGTTTTTAATTAATTGCCTCAGCTTCAGGGACAGATATGGTTTAATTAAATAGATGAGAACGGAATTTCTTATGACTAATTTTTTTATATGTTGTTTTTTGATTTTCCAAGATATGTATGGACCTTTAATAAAATAAAATTTATAACGTTTATAATTTTTATGTGTTCATTTCGACAAAAAATTAACTAACAAATATTAGTTGATCTGACAATATACACAATGCTAACCTAAATTTATAAAAAAAAATTTTAGGGGTATGAAAAATAGATGGTAACTTATTCCCAGACCTGCCCAATAGGCACACAAAATTTCGTGAGGAGTATGTTCACTAATATTGTGACACGAGAATTTTATATATAAGATTATTATTAGATTAAATTGTACAGGTTAGATCTTTTGAGAAAGGTGACTATAGTTTTTATAATTTCGGTGGTAGGTGTGGCAAGAATGTCTATTGGATTATGAAATGTAAAAAATTGATTAAGGTTGGAACACAATAATAGGATGTGGTTTATTCTGATGTCGGTGTTTGACTGACATGCAGCACAGATTGGGATTTTAATTGGGTCAAGATACTGTGCATGCGTAAGTCTAGTGCGGCCTAAACGGAGTCTTGTGATTTTAATTTGATCTAATCTATTTGTATTAGCTTGTGAAAGGAGTTTTGTGAAGTCTGTAAAGTTTGTTGTATTAGTCTGAAGATCTTGGTTGAATTAGATCAAGCTGTTATTGTGTTTGGTGTTTTTCCTAAATTTATTGAAAATCAACCGATAAACTTAAAAAGTTATAATCCATTACACTGGCCTACACTCATTTTGGTGCCTAAGATTTTAGACCTGATTTTGGGTATATTTTGTGAGCTGATACGAAAATATTAGTCACATTTTTCATATCAGCTCACGTTTTTAAGAAAGAATAAAAATATACATTTATTAAAAAATATTAATTTATTGGAATTAGACATCAAGAAAAATTTTTTTCAGGGATTTCTTTGAGTGAGATTGTCCTGGACAATCACGCATGAGTCCCCAACAATAATTAGCCATCATATGATTATCCCATCTGCCTTGGTACCGGTGCTCCATTGTTTTTATATCTTGGTGGAAACGTTCACCTTGTTCTTCGCTGAAATTTCCTAAATTATTCTCAAAATTAGCAATATGACTATGGAGATAATGCACTTTCAAGCTCATATTACAACCCAAATTTTTGAAGTTCAGCAGAATTTCCTCGACTAATTTTTTGTAGTTATCTGTCTTATAGTTACCAAGAAAGTTCTGTACAACGACACAAATCACCCAATCATGTTCAGAATATTTTATTTATTTTAAAAGAACAGATATTACCTAGTATTCTTCTTTCATAGATGTAGAGTGTGGAAGTGGGATAGGAGCATATTTATTGCCATTGTGTAAAAGGACTGCTTTGAGACTTCTTTTACTGCTATCGATAATAAGACGCCAATCACTTGCATGATAAATCTTCAAGCTCATGAAAGTCATCAGTCTGTTCACGTCATGACAATATACCAAATTTTCATCAGAATAAAAAAATTGCAGTAAGTTCTGTTCTCTTGTGCGATAGAAAGTGATTTTTACACCAGAAGAAAGGCAATTTTATTCTTTCAATCTTGATGACAGCAACTCAGCTCGCTCTTTTGAAAGATCTAAGTCTCTAATAAGATCACTAAGCTCACCTTGAGAAAAAGTTTTAGGACTCGATGTATCTTCACAGTAGTCGGAATCATCATCTGCTTCTTCAGAAATTTCCATTTCATCCTCCTCACATTCTTGAACTTCCCGACGAAAAGCTGGTATTGGAACGGTATCGGAATGAGGAATAGGTCTTACAGCTGAAGAGATATTGAGGTACTTCCACTTGCTGCGGTTGTTTTTGTTAATACCCATTACACTCGCTATACAAAAATAACAATCGTCATGATGATTTTTTTGTTCTTGCCAAATCATTGGTATCCCAAACTTCAAAGATTTTCGCGTTCCTTTTTCCCACTGCCGCAAATGTTCAATACAAATCTTACAAACAATGAGTGGCACCCCCACTTTATCTTGATTGCCTATTTCAATACCAAAGTAAGAGGAATACAAACGAATTACCGTGTCATTAATCGATTTCCGTTGGTCTTTCATAACATACTCACCGCATATGTAACAAAATATATCAGGATCGTTAGTGTAACTTCTTAACTTACTTTCCATAATATAATTTAATTATTTATGTCATAAAAGTGATTATAAGTTTGAGTGCTTTTGAATAAAACCGGATAAAAATTGATATAAGGATTGTAGGTATATCAGAGCTGTCAGCTGACATCTAGCGGCAGCAATACAGTTTATACTACCTACCTTACCGACTACAGATACGGAAAAAGCTGCACCAAACCAAAAAATTTTTTTTGTAGGCCAGTGTTATTGATATAAATCTTAATATAACTTAGAGTGTGATAGGACATAATTGCTAAATTTAAGCTAAGCAAATAAAAAGAAAATAAAGTTGTTTATAAGCCTCGTTATAAATTTTTGTAATACCCATGTGAAAAATAATTATTAAAAAAAAAAATTCTTATATTTTCGAATATTAATGTTAAAATTATTTTTTTTCGACCCTTAGCTTACACTGTCACACTTACATATAATCAAAAAAAAAGATTAGAAATAAATTTTGTTGCCATGTCAGAATACCATGACGAGGGTGGTAATGCAAATGACCATGAACGTCACTCTGACTCTCACTCCGGCGACGCTCCATGTCCCATGAAGATGTTCTTCCATGCAGGCAACAATGAGCTGATACTTTTCTCATTTTGGAAATGTACCACCTTACTGGACATGGTAATTTCCTGTGGCGCTGTGTTTATTGTTGCCGTCTTATATGAGGGATTGAAAGCTTATCGTGAATTTTTGTTTCGCAAACACAGACAGAGCCTGGTGGCGCGACAGCCTGCAGGTGCCGCCAACTTGTCCGTCAAAGAAACTCCAACGTCGACGCAAATTCGGCGACCTGTTTTGCCGTTTTCCAATGCATGGGCTACTGGATATCGGAGACTGTCGCCTTTGCATTTGTATCAGACGTTTTTACACATACTACAGGTGACCATTTCCTTTATGCTGATGCTGGTCTTCATGATCTTCAACGTGTGGCTATGCCTGGCTACAATTCTGGGCGCTGGTTTGGGCTATTTTATATTCTCTTTGTATGGCAACACTGGCACTCAGGAGCACTGCAATTGACGCAAGTCTACTTGGAGTATTAAAATAAGGTCTAGACCTGAGCTAGGTGCTCAACATGCGCCCAAGTATCTGTGCTAATGTATTTTACTAATTAAAGCAAGTTATAAAAATCATTACAAGCCGCAACGGCTGCTGTCTAATTGTTAATGTTTATGGCTCATAAAACAATGAATAAACCAATTCCATAACATGCACAAAAATTTCCTGAAATGCCGGTTAGATTTTTCTCCTGCTGTTTAACTAGGCGTATGCGCATTATGGCGCACGGTCTTTACAGGTGGCTGTTAATAACTTGGTCGGAACGGTCAGCACGCACATTTTTTTCCTTTTTTTTTTTTTGCTATATTTCAGAGTGTATGTTTATCTTTACAACCATTTTATGAGCGCCTTCCGCACATTTTTCTTGCGCCAAGGGTTTTACGATTGCGACCATTTTTTGTTGGGTAAATGTTTGTTGCCTTTTATACTCTTGACATTGGGAAAGGTATTATAAATTTGTTGGTCAGTTGGCAACATATTCTTTGACGAGGGATTTTTTCGAATTAGGAAGTAAGTATGTCTGTAATTGAGGCGTACTTTTCCTTTGTCAAAAGTTTTGTATTAAAATCTATCAGGGTCGATATTATTACTAGAACTTATTACTAATAAAGAAAGAAACTTAGAAACAATAATACAAATTTTGTAGTTGTATTTTTTGGATTTATTTCGAAAATGATGTGTCGAACCATTCCTAAACCTTTGACTTCTATAGCTCCCAAAATGTAACTTTCTTCTTCTCTTCTTCCCTTCTTCTTCAATCCCCATTTGCTGATAGGCGTCGGGTTAGCCTCGGTATATCCATCTTCTCCAATTAGGTCGGTCCCGGCTCTCTCTTCTCATCTCTGCCAGGGTTCTGCCTCTCATCCTTCCCACATTCTGGATGCGGTTTCCCAAATTTTCCGGAGTCTTCCTTTCGGTGCATTGCCTTCCGTTCTCATTTCCAGTACCTGTTTAGCTTTTCTTGACTCGTCTATACGATGTAGATGTCCGAAACATTTTAGCGGTCTCTCCTCGATTTCTTGTATAATCGACTTCTTCTGCCCTACTTCTGAACGTATTCTTTCATTTCTGACCATGTCTCTCCTGGTTCTTTGTACGTACCTCATTTCTGTTGTCTGAAATTTACTCAGATGTTTTTCTAAAAGCGGCAAACACTCGGTTCCGTACAGGCTATTGGTACTATAACTGTGCTTATCTCTCGATTTACCCACTATTGTGTTACTTATCTGATAGTACGCTGAGACCGCTTTCTTGGTCCGGCTTAGCACTTCTTGGTCTATTTTTCCCTTACAGCTAACAATAGTTCCGAGGTATTTATAGGATTCAACTCTCTCTAATTCTCTGCCGTTGCATGTTATATGCTGATTCTCCGTCGACCTATCATCTTTAAAGACCCACATTACTTTGCTCTTGGTTATATTGACCTCTATTCCCTTTCTTTTTAGATTGTTGGACCAGTTCTCCAATGCATTACTACTACTTTGCTATGATAACAATATCGTACGCATATAATAGGAATTACAGGTAGATGGGTTGAAGTCTCCAGTTGCCAATCTTTGTTTTTTCTGTTTGCTCTTACACGATTTAGCTATTTCATTCATGAATAAGATGAACAGCAGTGGGCTAAGACTGTCTCCTTGCTTTAATCCTTTGCATATTTCAAATACTTCTGAGTTCTCCCCCTCAAGTCTTACTTTCCCCGTCGGCTTGTCATAGACACGTTTATCAGTCTCTCTGGAACATTTTTAGTTTTTAGTGCCTCCCATAAATGTTGTCTTGGCACACTATCAAACACCACTTTTAAGAAGGAAAAGATACTTCCCCTTAGCCATGATGCCTCTTAAAGTGAAGATGTGGTCTTGTGTTTGTCTACCCGGTCTGAACGCTGCCTCTTCTAGGTCTGCTTCTACTACTCGGCTAAGTCGCTTTTTCAGTACCTTGGAATTTAACTTATACACTGTAGGTGATAATGTTATTGGCCTGTAGTTGTTACAGTCGTAGCTACTAACCTTCTTGTGAATTGGTATTATCAGATTTTCTTTTCCAGTCTGTTGGTATCCTATTTTCATCCCATGCTTTTTAAAACCGTTCAGTTAAGGATTTTTGAATCTCTGGACCATCATATTCAATGAGTTCCGGGGCTATTTCATCTGGTCTGGTGGCTTTTCCAATTTTAATTGTCTGTATGGCATACTCAATCTCTTCTTCTCTAACTGGTCCTTCTGTTGTTCGTCTTTAACTTCTAGGAGTGGTCTATAGACGACTCCGTGCTCATCAGGTATGGTTTCAGCTTTTTTAAATTTTTCCCTAAAAACTTCCGCCAAGTATCCAGCACTTCCTTCTTTTCTATGATCAGCTTGTCTCCATCTTGGATTGTTCTTCTTTGTTTTCCATATTTTCCTCTCAGATTTTTAACTATTTTCAAAAAGCTTTTAGTATTTATCTCTATATCTCTTTCTTTTACTAGTTTTGCAAATTCTTCCTATGTAACTTTCTTTCCAAGCTTAACTTCCAAAAACCCGAGTGCCCATATATTCTTCCCTCCGGGATTGATTCTCCCTACTACTTAAAAAGAGAAGTGTATTCCAAGATCGCTATGCCTTCATCTAAAGTCGCACAGCTTCTTTGCTGTGCTTTACTAAGGTAGAAATCTAAAAGCTGATGCAATCTCTCGCTCGCTCATCCTTCACTCAACTTTATTTGTTTGTCTGCGTCGTCATTTTCATTATGCCATAATTATGAAGGCTATAAAAAGTTTCCTATAAAGCCGCTAGCATGTGGCGATGTCAGCCCAAAGGCGTTGATGGTTTCGTATGGTCATAGAGCCACTGTGGGCGTGATAGCCATTACTCTAGCCATTGTTGCCACATGCCAAATTTGGCTGTTACACTTGCACTTATCAGTATTTCCACTTACGCAGAGCTGGCTTGAATTAAACCAACAGCTGGACATCTGTGGCTCAGCTGTATGACTTCGGACTACTATGGGTTGGACACTGGCTATGGATAATAGTAGCTGGCTACTTTTGCTGCCACCGTACGTTGCATATTCAATTAATATTTTAATAAGCAGACTTCATGACGTTTTCAGAGCGGATATCGCAATTTGGCTTTACTACGCCACGTTGCACATGAAAAGCACAAGGATATATCTGTGCAGGACCAGCAGGAGCACCAGCAGCAGGAGCAGCAACAACAACAGAAGAACTGTTTTAATAATTTACGTGTATGCGTTTGCTGCTCAGAGGTGGAGCTGCAAATAATTTTGCGGGGGTGCACAATTTTCATGCTTAGAAACTCGATTATTTTGGGGGTTGCACGTCCCTGAAGCTGCTTGATATTTCATGACGAACGCCAAACATCAGGGCTACGTAGTGCAACCTTTTCGCTAGGCTATATTTGCCACACATCCACTACCAAAAACCCCAAAAGGATCTGTTTGTCTGTGCGTGTCCATTTGGCTGTGAAGGTAGTAAAACTTGCTGTTATTGTTGTTGTATTTCTTACTGACCAAAGTAGGACTCTCTGTGTGTGTGTGTGTGTGTGTGTGAGTGTCTGCGGTGAGCTTTTGTGCACATCAAGAATGAGTGCCGGCCTTGCATTTTAACAAGCGGAAGCGGAAATGTGCGTCCATGCATATCAATTACGCTGCTCGGACGTCCTTCTAATGAATGTATGTATGTACAGTAATGCTTTACGCTTTTATTGGCTGTTACAAAGTGCATTAAAAAAATTTATATATATATATATGTATGTATATTCCATAAATTTTCTTATATATAGTAATACCACAACTTGGCCATTGATTTCACTTTGACTCCGGGCACATGGTCTGACACGTCAAAGTGAAATCCATAGCATAGCTTAGGTAATCAATTTTTAGTGCTAAAGATGATGTCACGATAAAACGATGGCATATAGGCAAAAAAGGTATCGGTAAACAATCGATTGCAGAACTGAGTTCGCATGGCAAAGTAAAACACACGCCCCACCTCCATCAGAGATTGGAAGAACAAGCCCGAATAACGATTGCTAAATCGCTTGGCAATTTGGCGCAAACACTTTTGATTCTCAAAGCTCAGGATTTTGAAACGTTGTAGTTTTGGCACGCGCACTATGGGTTCCTTGAGCAGTATCGTTAGATGCGCCATTAGAGAGCGAGTTGCTTCGAACATATCCACGCGTTCCTTTTGGGAATAACGCTTGCCATAGCGATTGCAAATCCAATTCATTAGATATGGTATGGACTCTACATTGGGCAGCGAGGCCATTACATAATTTTTGTTCTCGGCCACTCGCTGTAGTCCAATGCGCAGCATTTCCTTCATTTGTGTCAAGTTGTTGCAATCATAGTACTTAAGACCAAAGTCCAGACGATCGGGCTCTCGACAATACTTGCGATTCTCGCGACGCTCCAAACGCTTGTATTCAGTGTTATACATTTCGGTATCTTCTTTGAAAATTTTCTGTGCCGCTTCTGCCACCATGTCATCCAGCGAGACATTACGCTCGTGCTCCAAACTCTCGCTGAACATCGCCACATCATTGTCAAGCGCTTCAACAAATGCCATTTTAAGTTTTAGCTGCTCTTCGTTTAACTGCTTTTTCTGATCCTCATCGAAGAGCTTGCGATAATTGAACTTATATTCATGCGGAGTTGGACCCAGCTCAAAGTACTGCTCATCAAGCAGCTGCTTACTTTGGTGACTCTGCTCCAGAAACTCTGCTACGCTAGTTTTGCCTTTATCTATGCTTAGTTTGAGCTGAGTGCTGCCAGCTTGCCTAAGTTCGATCGGAGTCCTGCCAGCTTGCCTAGGTTTGAACTTTTTAGCAACGGTATTCATTCGTGTTATTTTTCGCTGTCCTTCGAGCAAATGACTCGTAATATGATCATCGCCATCGCCAAAAGCTCTGTCTCTGCAAGCAGCACAATTATCGGAGCATAAACTTGGCTTATTTTTAGGCATTTCACACTCTTTGCCGTCTGGCGTACGACAAGCATCGCCATCGCCGCAGTCAGGACACCCTAGATAAAGAAAGTCAGGTGGGCAGTAATCCTCTGCTTCTTCGGAACATTGACTAAGCCTTCGTAGCTCCTTGTGTATGGAACTACGTCGCGCCTTCAAAGCCATATCATGAAATGCATTTTCAAAGCAACTGGTTATTTCTTCCATTTCCTTGCGTATGCGCTTGCGTCTTCGCTGAAAGTATAAAAATGGTTGGAGTACTGTGAATTTATTGTGTTCTCTTATGAATAGAATGTAGTTTTTCAAATATCTAGAAGCCTGAATGAAAACCGTAGTTTTGATTTATCGTGTTGCTTCTACGATGCATGTACACCTCAAAGTGTAGCAGGAAACAGCGGTTCAAACTTCGAATCGGAACTTGACAAGTTATGTGCCTCAACGGTTTGTGAAAAGGGATACTAGTGTCTATGAACAACTACCCGAAACTTGTCATTTGTGCTCTCTATTGTGTTAACTATTCGTCCAAGTAATAAGCTCTGTTTTTTTTTTTTTTTGTTTGGATTTAGCTAATAATTGATGTTATCGAATAGCCGAAATGGTGAGATGGTCTCAATTTTAAAAGTAATGGGGAATTAACTATAGAGGTAGTGAGAAGCCAGAATAGACTTTAGTCTGTTGGGGCAAACCCCACAGGAACCCGAAACTTTTTTTTTGAATTCATCTCAAAATGTAAGTTAAACTAGCTTATCATTATACTTACTGGGTGTAAAATGTACTGCGACCCAAGTGGATTTATTGTACCCCCTTTTTTTTTCTAAATGGGTTCCTCACAGAGAGGTGGGGCACTGCGACCAAAAGGTCTTTTGTAGGTATTGACCTGAGATGGAAGGGACTAATCCGTTCCCTTTCCATGTGACAGGATCTGTCCCATACCAACGCTGGGCAGTCGCAGAGAATATGTCTGGTGGTTTTATCGTCTTTTAGACAGAGCCTGCACTCTGAAGAGTCCGATAGACCAATTTTCTGTAGATAGTAGCTTTAGGTCCGCTCTGCCAAGACCTTTTGTCATGATCGCGTCCAGAGGTTTGACAAACACTTTTACTTGACGAAGCCCCGGAAGGGGGAACCAGTATCTCCTATGTTCTCCAGCGACCCATTTGTTAATAATGGTTTTGATTGTGGACCAACCAATACCACAAAACGACGCAGGAGATGTGGTCAGGGTGTAGGCACCCTGTTGTGCTAGATCGTCAGCGATCTTGTTATCATCCACTACCGGACCACAACTAGATATTTGACATGGTCTGAATACTCCACCTCAGTGTTGTTGATAAAAAGGTTTTGAAGCTGTTTGTTGTATCTCTTCGTGAAGGGAACAATCACAGCTTTTTGAGGGTTGATGCTAAGCCCTTTACTTAGACTATTGTACCCGCTTAATGGCTCAGAGATCACTTAAAAGTCCTATGGCCTCCATGTATTTCAGTATCTTTTTTGGATTCTGCAGTGGTTCTCTAGTGGGAGAAAGTACATGCCCTGGAGGTTGTTTCTTTTACCGGCGAGTGTCATATTTTCACATAATAAATGCAATGAAGTTTCTTCCTCCATGCTACAGAAGCAACATAGTCCACTATCCCCTATGCCAATTTAATTTAAGTGGCACTACAATGGCCCGTCAGGATTCTCACGTGAGCTATCATCACTTTGAACCTCTTACGGTTGAAGTTAGAGAGTACGGTTTATGATTGTTTAAGCCCTGGTATCTGTGCCCAGTGAAGCGGTCGCTTGTTATTCTTCTCTATTCTCAGTAGGTCCCATACCACGTAGTTACCAATCCCACAGTGTGGTTCAGGAATATTGTTGTGCCCTGGAACCCATCTAATCGTGAGCTTATTCCTGGATCCTAAATTATCCAGTGACGTTCTCACTTCTTTAACCAGCCTTGATGTAATCTTGGCCTTACTTAATATCATTTAGTGCTGCTTGACTATCAGACAGGATGGAATATCCCTTTCATGGTAGTACTTTCGCAGATTGAATTCTGCACATCTTCCAATAGCACTGACCTCAGCTTGGAAAATGTTGGTGTGTCTGCCTAGAGGTTCAAAATATTCGGTCCATGGTCCTACTACCCCCAGGCCACTTCCTTGATATGTGTACCACTTTATTGTATGTGGTTTCATAGGGTGAACTGCCGCAAGAGAGGTCCAAGCCTCTTTTATGCTGAGTTTGGTATCAAAATATTGATAGTAAACAAATTATGCGTAAAAAGATTGAGAATCTCAGATCTCAGTAAGGTACGATATTCAACTAATTACCTCTTTTATTGGCCCGGTTACATCAAGCAACTTCTGTAATTCAATTGCCTTAATGGCCTTCAAATTACGTTGCAGTGATTCCTCCAGTTCCTGTATTTGCTTGTGTGTTTCACAAACAGCCTGTATATCCGCTGAACGCAACTTGGCTTTATCAAAGGATTCGAGAATATTACCCAACTCATCGTACAGCAGTCGGTGGGCCACACGTTTACCCTCACTAACTGGGTAGCTGCCGAACCAGCGACTTTTTACCGTATACTGATTGGAATTGCTGTGATATTTCATAAAAACGGTCGGCCGCTTGGGATATTGTGCATTTAAGCATAATGGCTTGGGCTTGGGCGTTATGAGTTCTTCAAAATATGGATAAAATTTGCTTTTAGGTTTGGATTTGGCTGCACGTCGCTTTAAGGCTTTCTGTTTGGCTTCCTTGCGTTCACGTTCAAGTTCACTTGCCAACTTGGCTGCCTTGGCACGCTCCTCTGCCGAGTCATGCGGCAGCGGCAATATGCGATCTAGTTCTTGCAGCGTGGGACCCAAATCTATTTTAAATATAGCAGTCAATAGTATTTGTGCATTATTGTCGTAGGCAGTTCTATCCAAGTCGCTGGGCTTATAGCACAATTCCATGAGAAAATACAAAAAAGCCACATCATTGCCGCGACTCATTTTCATAAGTTTTTTCACCACATATTTACTAGGCATGGGATGCAGGCCCAAACTTGCCAACGTGCGCATTACTCTATATTGTGTCAACTGTTCCATATCGTCACGTAGCGCATTGCTCAAGTTTTTTGCAGCATTCGATTGATTTTCGGACATTCCCCGATACCAGCGTGGAACCAAGTCGCTGCGACGCGTCTCCATTGTATCGCCAATATGCTTCTTTATGAGCGCAGTGATGCTCATTACCTGCTTGATCAGCTCACCATGGCTGAGAACCTGCATGTTGCGATTTTTCAATACTAATCAATTTGCTTTAAACAAAATATAAAAAAGTTGGTTTCAATTGTAAAAGTATCTAGGCATAAAATGCTAGGCCTACTCCTGTTGGTCACGCAAAGTGACACTTGAGTGCTTGCGCTCAAGTCCTTTTGGACTTGGCCAAGATAAAGACAAATGTTCTGGCGCGGCAAGTTGACACACGGCTTGCTTTATTTGCACAGGCCGACTGTCGCCTAGTCTTAGTCTAGATCTACTCAGTTTCCACTCACGAAACGCTTCCTTGCGTCCCTGCTGTAAATTGCTTTTGTATCAGTGTATCTGTTTGTATCTGTGTGAGTGGTTCGTGTGTGTATTTGTTTCTATGTGGGTGTGTTAAAGTCGCTTAAGTGTTTCTGCGTGGCTGACTGCGTCCTTGCCACACTCCTCCATGCGAGTTAAAGCATAAACGTGGCTGGGCTGAACTCGTTTAGGCCACCAACTTGGGCTATTCTCAACTGTCTAGCTGAGATTTTGAGGCCAGTTTGGCGCTAGAGTATATCATTAATTTATTAGCAAAGCAAATAGGCTTGTTTTTTCTTGGCTCACACGCACTGCACACACGCATACATAAACACTTTTCGGAATTTATCTGCCTGATATGCCAACTGCTTAAGTTTTTGTTGAACTTTTTTGTTTGTTTGCCTGATGGTTGAGATTGTCTTGAAGAGAGCATATTAAGTTTGATCAGATATTTGTAAGATATTCAAAAAAACTTAATCGAAACCACAATGTGTGCCATATTTAGTGGTCAGTTAGCCTATTTTCTCACAAGTCTCCATTTTCCATTGAAGGAAATTTTTTAGGAATACCAAAGATGCTATTTTTCTACTGCCCTTTTTTCTAGAATATAAATTAATTCTATTTAACGTGGTTAAATAAAGATATTTGATTGAAATTTAATAGAAAAAATTTTTTTTTACCTAAATAATTTTTAAAAAATTTAACTTTCTAAATTCTCCTTTCTAATTTATTATCATAGCAGTTTAAAGATTGACTTTATCAGCCGTGCTTCGGAATCAGAAGCAGAACAATTTATTCTGATTCGTTTTGAAACCGAATGTTTGCTGCTCCCATTTCTACCAAACCGCATTTTTCAAGTGCTTGGAAACCGAATGTTTTGGTGCTAGTGGAATGAAATCGAATCGACAAAATAGTATTAAAAAAGCATAAATCAGAATAAAGTTATTCGGTTTGGATTTTTCTGTTTCCGGACCATGGCTGTATGTCTTTCTTTTCACTCCATTTTCTCTGGAACATATCTACCGTTTAAAAACGGAATTATGGGTAAAAAATATTGATTTTTTCGGTATTTTTTTTTTTATTTTAAGAATTTTGGCTTTATCTCAAATATGATTTTTTTTAGAATTCAGTGTCAGAATGTTAAAAGTCCTATTTCTTATTTTAAGTTTAAGAATATTTTGGGCTATTTGCTATTAAAATTGTTAGATAATATAAGATCCAGAAGCTAATGGACTCTCTTTTAACACAATAGTCTTATAAACCTTTCGCTAAAACCTTGTGTCTGGTATCCCTCAATGAATCCATCAAAACGTTTTAAGATGCTCCTAGCTTTCCAATTCATTAAAAGATATTACGAGTACGTTGGCAAATGTTTAAAATTCCGTCAAGATGTTTGATAAAAAATTGGTGTCCCAGTCAAATGTGAACTAAGAAATTCGTTAGGATGCTTTAGCGGACTCACCCCACTTCCTAATGCACCCTAATTTCCTCTTCCAGCCTTTATTAATAATTTGAGAAGTCCATAAATTTAATCATCAATATACTTCAAAAAGTATTTTTTTTTTTTGCATCCGTTTCAGTTTCTGGAGTAAAAACTATGAAAATATAAAAATTCGTTTTTTACATACAGATACAACAATCTATCATGAACCAACTGTCATTAAACACAACTGTGGTTAAAATTTTGCACTCCTGGTCTCCAAAACCTTAGTGTTCATAAGGACAGGCAGTCTTACAGAATGACAGACGGATATACCTCAATCGTTCATCAATGCATTGATAAAAAATAGTTTTCAACAGAATAAATTCTAACTTATCTAAATCAGATGAAATAACACAAAAATCCAGAAAAAATACCAAATAAATGAAAAGTGAAACAAACAATCGATTTTATTTATTTGCAACTATACTCAAATACTCCAAATCTTTTTAGGACATCTTCAGCTAGTTTCGTTTTTCTTTTTATACCCTGTACCGTATGGTACCAAGGGTATA
Organism: Chymomyza amoena; assembly: GCA_037043745.1. Lineage (NCBI taxonomy): Eukaryota > Metazoa > Arthropoda > Insecta > Diptera > Drosophilidae > Chymomyza > Chymomyza amoena. The sequence goes on from JBAMAX010004531.1 coordinate 35,064, forward strand.
TTAAGTTTGTGCAAGCCGAAAATGTATGTAACATATAGAAGGAGACGTCGGAGACACCCCAAGTTACCTAAAATATGATCAGGGTGAATAGAGAAGTCGATATACCCATGTCCGTCTGTCCGTGTGAACGCCTAGATCTCAGAGATGGTAAGAGCTAGAGTTACCAAACTTTCACATAAGATCCCATATTATTCCATAGGAGGCAAGCTTATTTTATTTTTTTGATATCGGGGATAAATTATATAGCTCCCATGGGGGTGTTTGAGACGACCTCGACAAAAAAAAAGCGTTTTAGATGAATAAATCGTTTGTTTATGAAGATATCGTAACCAAATTTGGTATTCGAAAGTTTTTTATAGTTCCCAATTACTGTACCTAATTTTATCGAAATCGGTTGACTATATCATATAGCTCCCATAGGACCGATCGGCCAAAATAACTTTTTAAAGAAAAATTCGCTATATTTTGTTTTTTTAAAAGATATCGTAACCAGATTTGGCGTTTGGAATTTTTTAGACCACTTAAGCAATGTGCCAAATTTGAACAAAATCGGTTGACTATATCATATAGCTCCCATAGGTCCGATCTTCCAAAAAATCGATTTTTTAACAAAATTTGTTCTGTTTCGTTTGTTTGTTAAGATATTGGGACCAAATTTGACATTCGTGAGTATTTTATAGTTCCTAAGCACTGTACCAAATTTAATCCAAATCGTTTGACTAGATCATATAGCTCCCATAGGACCAATCGGTCCAAAAACACGTTTTTTATACAAAATTCGATGTGATTTGTTTGTTTGTAAAGATATTTGAAATAAATTTAGATTTCATATCTTTTTTAGGGTATTTAAGCACTGTGTCAAATTTTATTGAAATCGGTTGACTATATCATATAGCTCCCATAGGAACGATCGGTCAAAAAAAAAATTTTTGCTTAAAAATTCTTCTGTTTTTGGTTTTTTGTGAAGAAATCGGACTTTATTACAAGCTAGTGGTACACGGTATCCTAAAGTCGTCCGCGCCCGACTTTACGTCCGGCATTTTTTTCCTAAAAGGGAGGTGGGGCTAAAAAGGTCTTTTGTACCATACACTTAAGTTAAAGCAAGAGACTTTCCGCTTTCCGCATGAATAGCAGTAGGTCTTTTGTTGATATTGACCTGATATGGAAGGGACTAATCAGTTCCTTTCCCACGTGACAGGTTCTGTCCCATATCTGCGCTGGGCAGTCACAGAGAGTATGTCTGATCGTCTTCTAGACAGAGTCTGCACTCTGAAGAGTCTGATAGGCCAATTTTCTGTAGATGGTATCTAACAGTGTGGTAGCCAGATAGGTAAGCTACCAGGAGCTTTAGTAAAGGAGATGTGGTAAGGGTGGAGGCACCCTGTCGTGCTAGATCGTCAACGATCGTTTTACCATCCACTTCTGAGTGTCCAGGCACCCAACATAGCATGACTTTGTTCCGGCGGACAGGGTTTGGAGGTAGTAATGGCATTCTTCAACCATCCTGAAGGATAGTTCTAGTTTGTTAGTAGGTACAAATAAATTCGGATGAGATTGGAGGGGGCCGTGGAAATTTCAAATCCCTCTGACGGAATGTATGTATGTTCCAATGCTCAAAACCCTTTAATAGACATGACGGAATTTTCATTCCATAAGCCATATTTTCTTCGAGTACCCAAAATTTAAGGGTATGCAAAATTCGTCGTCTTAAGTTTAAGCAATTCTTTCACGTTCTCGTGACACGCTGGCACGTGTGCCCCTCCCAATGCCTCAAGTTTTGTACGATTTGTCAGTTAGCTGATGTTGTTTGACATAGTTGTTGTTTTTGTAACTCCAGATGTTTGTTGTTTCAGTTGTTGCCTTTGTTAACTTTACAATTAGCCATGTGAACTTTAAATGATGTTGAACAGATGAAAAGATGAAAATGCATTTAAATGTATGAGTGTGTGTTGCTGTTGTTGTTGCTGTTGTTGTAGTTATGTAATGTCCTCTCATTTTGATATGGATATGCTTGTTATTTATGACTTTGCACTGTCAATTAAATTTCCTTTGGAAACTGTCAGTTTGTTGGTTATGGGGCTTAACCAGCATCCAGCTCTATTTCAGTCACAGGTCTCTTGATGGCCTAAATGATTTATGCGTTGCCTCGCTGACAGTTTTGGTCAACGTGTCTATGTATATATGTAACAGTGTGTGTGTGCGGGTGTGTTTTTGTTTGCATGTGATAGTGCGTGCTTGTGTGTAAGCCTTTGTCCCGCCTCTATTTAATCGTAGGTCTTGTGTTATGGCCAGCTTCCACTTTTGCAGCTTTTATGGTTTTTCTTTCAGTCTTGCCAATTTTTGGTCTCTGTTTTTTTTTATTTTTGGCTCATTGTTAACACGTGTCCAGCGCCTGCAGAGTTGTTTATGTTAATGACCCAAAGCAACTTCCTACGTTGTTGTTGCCGGCTCGTGCCCTGATGGGACAATTGGCAGTAGGCTTTTTGTTGTTGCTATTTATATTTTTTGCTTTTGGTCACAATGCCTGCAAATGTCAGATGGTAATAAAAGATATGCTCGCATTGTTGTTGGATCATGTAAAATTTATCAAAATCGCGCATTAAAGTTTATTTTTGGCATAGAATTGTTTTAAAGTTAAGTTTAGATTTAACAGTTAAGTGTTGTCTTAAGGACTTAAATGCTTAAAATAAATAAAGCTGGCTAAATGGCAATTGTCTTATTTAAAATATTACACATACGCCGTGTTGACCAGTTCAAAGATGGAACAGAAAATTGGAAAATCTTAATAACACTGTCCAACAGTGATTTAGAACTTTTCAAGTGGCCTAGTGTACGTTGTAGGTCTTGACGAGTAGATCACGATAGTGTGTTTCAAAATCGTTTAACACCCCCAAAATCGCAAGTTATTGCTCAAAAACCGTTTTTCGGGTACTGCGATCACTCCCACAATCACAACGTCGCCATTTTTTAACCGATTTTCGATTGCTTTGCGGTTTTGGAAAGAAGAAGATTCAAGCTTTAAGATTATATACACTTGTTTATACTTCATACAAAGCAACTACGAGATTTTTTAAAAGTTATCTGAGATTTACATTTTTTTTTTTCGTTTTTCACACTTTGAAGTCATTTTTATAAAACATTTTGTTAAAACACCTTTACTTTTTTACATTTAATCTTAAAGAAATATTAATTTTGAGTAAGAAAAGTCATGGTTTATTAAAATCGGTCGATAAATTATTAAGTTACGACGCTTATTGTAAAGAAGAAAATTAAACTTTCATCGACAAAAAAAAAGTTTTAGATGGATAATTCGTTTGTTTATGAAGATATCATAACCAAATTTGGTATTCAAAACTATTTTATAGATTCCACTTCTTCTTTCCAAAACCGTAAAGTAATCGAAAATCGGTTGAAAAATGGCGACGTTGTGATTGTGGGAGTGATCACAGTACCCGAAAAACAGTTTTTGAGCAATAACTTGCGATTTTGGGGGTGTTAAACGATTTTGAAACACACTATCGTGATCTACTCGTCAAGACCTACAACGTACACTAGGTCACTTGAAAAGTTCTTTGATTTTTTTTGATTTTGTAGGACAGTGTAATTTGTCTAACAATTTTTTGTTGTTTATACTAATATAATATCGTCATATCAGATGATACGTTGATCAGCAAAAGCTCAAACAACTGACTTCGTAAGTCCTTTTATCCTGGCGAACAACTGTAGCTCAAAGAAAATAGTGGCCCTATCTCGATTGCAGCTGAACCAAATGTATTCAGACTAATTTTTAAGCTACTTAAAATTGGGTTTACATGTAAGTTTAAAGTGTATTTTTATTTCTTCCATTAAATTGATAAAACGTATAGGGTGGGCCACCTGCTGATTTAGTTGTTAAACACTAATAATTCGGAACATAACCGTCCAAAGTGGATGAGCTTTAGCATATGTCAAGTTCAAAACCACTCTCTTTTAGTCCATCGAACAACGCTTAAAAGTGTCGACGAGTCGCCGGGAACATCGACGCTATATCATTTGCAATAATTAGATCTGGCAAGCATCAACCCAATCTGTAGAAAAAATTTGTTATTGAATGTTGTAGGACATCCCATAGAAGCAATTACAAGGAGTGCGTTTTGATAACTTGTGATCCCATCCAGAGGCATAGCATTTGATTCTTGGAAATATACGATTTAAAGCTTGGCCGTTGTTATTCAAAGAATTAATGCGCTTGGGTTTATCATAATTAAAAAAACATTCTAATCGTGTCTTTCTCATTTTTCAGGCGGTATATTTGGAAAAGTAAGTATTAATACTCAATATAACCTTAAATAGTCAAACGTCTTATTTGCATATAAAGAAGGAGTTGGATAGAACCTCCAAATTGTGTCATCCTTTCGCAGAGAAAGAGCAAAAACGGCTTTAATTTCTCAAGGCGAATGATATACCTCGCTGGAGAAGCGAACCAATGAGAACAGTTTTTTTTCAATCAAACTTGATTTTTATAAATTTTTTCACTATTCTTCGAGATATACTTTTTATACCCTGTACTAAAAAGTACAAAGGGTGTACTAGATTTGTGCAATGTATGTAACGGACAGAAGATGGCGCGACAGACCCCAAGTCCTTTGTACCAAAATACAGGGTGCGCCATTTAAATGTGGTCGATGGAAATATTGAATAACTTGAACAATTCTCAATCGATTTTGAAAAACTATTTATTTTTATAAAATTAGAAGCTTTACAATTTTTTCCATTTAGTTGCCAAAAACAACGTCAATCAAATGACCTCCTTTATTGCAGATACAAAATTCAGCTCTTTTTCTGGCATTTTCCATGACATTTGCCAGCATCTCGGGTGATATCGCAGTGATTTCGGCTCGAATATTGTCCTTAAGCTCGTCTGAAGTCTTCGGTTTGTTGGCATACACTTTGCTTTTTAAAAATCCCCAAAAAAAAGGCCGGTGCCGTTAAATCGGGCGATCTCGGTGGCCAGTCAATATCCCCCCTTTCGATACCACACGTCCTGGGAACTTTTGACGCAAGAAGTTCATCGTTGATTTCGCGGTGTGACATGTCGCGCCGTCTTGTCGAAACCAAAAGCCTTTAAGACCTTTTTCACGCATTTCTGGTAAAACAGAGTGTGCCAACATCCATCGACACCGATCCCCATTGACAGTTTCCCCAACTCTGAAGAAGAACGGACCGATGATGGTTTTTGAGCAGACACCGGCCCAAACAGTCACTTTCTGATCATGCAGTGGAGTTTGATGGATAGTATGAGGATTTTCTTTCCCCCAAATGCGACAGTTTTGTTTATTTACAGTGCCAGATAGCGTGAAATGGGCCTCATCAGTCATTAAAATTCGCTCCCAAAAATCGGGCTCCGATTCACTCACTCGAATAACGTTATTGGCGTAAGCCACGCGTCGCGGATTGTCTGTTTCCCATAATCTTTGGGTTAACTGCACTTTATATGGAAACATATCCAGATCATCTTTCAGAATCTTCCTCAAAGTAGTTCCACTGATGTTTAGTTGCTGAAACCGGCGGCGGTACGAGACAGAAGGATTCTCTGCAACACTCCGTTGAACAGCTTCAATATTTTCATTTGATCGTCGAGGACGTGGTTGATTTGAATGTGGACGGTCCGCTACAGACCCGTGATTCTCGAAATTTGAAGCTGAGCGAAGAATAGTGTCACTTTTAGGCGCAGAACGACCGCGATACTTTTGACGATACGCACGCTGTGTTGCAACAACTGAACGATTACATTTAATGAACATTGTCACTATTTCCGCGCGTTCTTTGGGCGTGAATCGATTCATGGTTAAAATTGTAATGCAATAACCTTTCCAAAATGTGTTCGACGACGTCAATCGGTTAAAATCTGTCAAAGTTATTCAATATTTCCATCGACCACACTCAAATGGTGCACCCTGTACTTATCATAACCTCGGGTAGCGATTGAGCCATGTCCGTCCGTCCGAATGAACGTCTAGATCTCAGAGACTAGAAGAGCTACAAACATCAAACTTTATCAGCTAGTGCGGATATTTCCTCAAAAGATGAAGTTTGTTGAATCATGTCTATATCTTCACCTATTCCCTCCCAGTAGATTTTCGCGGTTTTTGGCTATTAATATTTTCATTTGAAATTCAACTGATGCCTAATGCCCTCAACATATCAACTTGAAACTTACCCCATATACCTTAATTAAATTCTTTAATGTAACTTTCGAGTTTCATCACAATCGATAAAAATTTTATTTTATATTTATAGGTATAAATATCGAGTTTTACCAAAAAAAAATTAATTTCAATTGGAAAGTTCTTAGTAAGAATATGCAGAAAAAATATTTTCGATATAAAAATTACAGGGTATTCCACTGTCGGGCACCGCCTCGACTGTACCACATTTGTTAAAACAAAAAACAGCACACGGATCCGCAACTAATCCTAATCCTCGTTTTTATGAGGCTTTACAAAAGTCGGCCAATTTGGGACATTGACCAAATCAAGTGGTAGTCAATAAGTGCAAGGACATCTTTCAAAGTTATTGACCCGAACCCAAATTATACTCTAGCATAATTGATTTAATAATGCGGAGGCGCATTTCCTGCAATGCTCGTCTCAATTGAATCTTTTGTTGTTAGAAGTGTGACCAAAAGCTCCAAAAGGCGTAAGTGTAGTGGGAGGGGTGCTATTTCGAGATATACTAAGGATTTGTACCAAAAGGTTTTAAAAAAAAGTTAAAATCAATTCAGTCCCTACAGCCTTTAAATCTCAGCCTGTCTTTAAGTGCCTCAGAGCAACTTTGAATCGAAGTTCCTCAAAAGCTTAATATGGAATATACGATTTTTTTTTTTTTATTCTTAAACTATTTCCGACAAGATATTTGGTTTTTACACTTATTCAATGCTTACTCCAAATATAGAAAAAAAAACACACAAATTCAAGCAATTTCTGTGTTTAATTTTATAATTTTTCTTTATTAAAGTGCAACATTTTGTAGCTTCATGAATTTCATTTGCCAACAAAAAGTTACATTTTAAAATTGAATAAAAAAACAAACAAACTATCCGCTTTTGAGCAGTATATTGGATCAAATTTTATGCATTTATAATAGTTTAAAAAAAATATAGAAATAAATATAAAAATAAATGCATACACAGTAGTGAAGCATTTTTAATTAAAAGCTGTAAAGAAAAATTCAATTTTTCAATGAATACCATCATATCAGTTTATCAGACCACAAAAAAAGGATACAGATACACACACATACATGCACATGTACTGGACTGCACCCAAATAAATACACACACACACACACAACTGAAACGCCTGCACATGACATTAAACTCTTTCATTGCTTTTCATCGGACATGCTTCTACCGAGTTCGAATCAAATATTAAATGAATCTGCATATTTCATATTTTATCAGCTCTTAATTTCTTTATGTTGGGTGTTTATGCAACGAATATAGAACTAATTTTTTTTTTTGGTAAAAATATTTTGTTTAAGGTTATACATTTTAGTAGATAGTAGATTTTTTCTTCTAGCTTCTTGTTACGTCCTTCATAATATACAAGTACGTCAGTTTTAGTTGTGGGTGCAAAGAAGAACAGCTGTTGTTGCTACTAGCGCCATCTAGTGAGCTTGGTGGCAAAATCATAGGACAACATTTTTTTGTTTGTTTATCAGCGTCTGCTTTCCACTTTCGGACATAGAGTACAAAATCGTAACTATTTTTATTATACGAGGTGTGTTCAAAAAGTATCGCGAACTTTGTGTTTTTCAAAATTATTTATTTATTCATGAATATCTATTTTGTCCCCTTCAAAGTAATCCCCATGAGATATTATACACCTGTGCCAACGGTTTTCCCAATCTTCGAAGCACTTCAAAAAATCATTTTTTTTTATCTTGTCCAGCTCCTCCTTCGATGCCGTCTTTATTTCGTCAATGGTAGCGTAGCGTCAATTTAGGGAACAAGAAAAAATGGCTGCGGCATCATTAGTGTGTTGTTTTGGGCCAAAACGTCGCGCACAAGCAACGATGTGTGAGCAGGGGCGTTATCGTGGTGCAAAAGCCAATTTTTGTTCTTCCACAAATCCGGGAGTTTCTGGCGGATTGCTTCGCGCAAATTACGCATAACTTGCAGGTAATATTCCTTATTGACCGTTCTACCCTGTGGCAAGAACTCATGATGCACCACGCCCCTGCAATCGTAAGCAAAACTGTACACAAAACTTCTAGGTCTAGGTTCGTGCGGCAGCTTCCATTCAGATGATTGAGCTTTGGTTTCCACGTCAAATCGTTAAACCCACGATTCGTCACCAGTTATGACCCTCTGGAGCAAATTTGGGTCATCGCAACTTTGGTACGAATTTCGCGGCAACCCGTCTCATGCCCAATTCATTGATAAAAATCGAATGGCACGAGCCAATCGATATGTCTAGGTCCTCAGCGATTTCTCTAACGGTGATTCGACGATTGGCCAAAACAATTTTCATCACTTCCTCAATTTTTTCGTCTGTTGTTGAAGTGCTCGGGCGTCCGGCACGCTCTTCGTCGTTGACGTCTTCTCGGCTTTCTGAGAACATTTTGTACCGCAGATAAACTCTGCTTCGGTTCAAGGTAGCTTCTCCGTATGCCACAGTCAACATTCGGAATGCATCCGCGCATTTAATTTCGTTTTTCACACAAAATGTGATACAGATTCTTTGTTCCATTTTTTTGAATAGGTAAAAATCGAAGACGTGCTAAAACACGTGCAAGCAAAGCAGCTGTCAACAATTAAGTAAACATTCAAAATGGCCCAGCTTGTCGGTATAAGTAAGACTCCAACATAACGCCACAATAAAATCGAAATTCGAATACACGTAACCCGCGAAAATTCAAAATTCGCGATACTTTTTGAACACACCTCGTATGAAGTTTCTGTTTGACCAATTATGATATTCTGCCTTCAACAACAAATTTTTGGTTCGACAATTCGACATTACTCTATTTTTCATTGGTGTCTTAAAAAATGACTATCTATTTAACTCCCCCTAAAATAATTGTCAAAAAAGAGCCGATAGTTTTTAAGCCTGGGCAGTATACTTGCCAATTTCACGACACATGTTTCGAGTTTAAATTTGTAGCAGGAACCTCAGATGCCAGAGAGCCCCAAATATATTATTTATTTATAGATGTTTTTTCTAAATTATAAAAGGTTTGTAGCCATAAATGATTTTACATACTCATTTATAAATTAAAATTATATAAATAAATACGTAACTAATAGAGCTATTAGACGATTTTTTTTTGAGTTATCGATATCTGAATATTCGGCTTTTCTTCGACAAGCCATATCTCCTAAACTTATAAAGATATCTAGAAAAAATTTGCAATGAAAGATACAAGTTTAATTTGGGAAAAAATTCAGTGACGTATATCAAAAGTTGAAAAATCTTATCATTATTGTTAGTATAGATGTGACGTCTGATTTTCTCAAACCACTTCTGCATCCTACCTTTCTAAAGAGCATCGAATCCGGTATCATACCAAACAACGGAAGCATCTCAGGAAACACTAGCTTAAATGAAAAATTAACCTTTGTAAGAAATATTTGCGAGTTTTCTATAATTTTTACCTAATCTGAATGTATATAGATATATATCACTGGAAAGAGCACATCAATACCTTTCCATCCAATCGTCTTTCATGTCAATACAGAATTTAATTCACGAGATATTAACGAAAAACTAAAACAACTGCCCAAAAACAGGTTTTTCAAAATTTCTTGAAAACGGTGCTAAAAATAAAAAAAGGTTGTCATTTTTAAGTCGTGTCGAGCCCTAATTCCACAGAAAAAAAATTTTTAAGAAAGGATTACTCGAAGACCATTTATATTTGTAAACTATTTTAAAGATAAACTGAAATTTCTGTATGGGTCTTTAAGGTTTTTGTAGAGATTACACAGCCACACAAAAAAAAATAATATTTTTTCGGGTCTGGAGGTCAGACCATGCTTACTATATGTTTTCGAGGTCGCTGAATGCGAATGCGAGGTCCAAAAACCCCAGCACATCAGAGCTCTGACATAACCTCAAAAAACCTCATACAAAATTTTATTCAAGTCCGAGGGTCAGACCGTGTTTATTATATGCTTTTTTGAGCGCTGAATCCAAATCCGAGGTCCGAAAAACCCCAGCATGTTAGGATTTCGACATAACCTCAAAAACTTCATAAAATTAACTGATTTTTCTTCAATATACGGTTAAGGTCAAAACGTTGAAGCTTTAAATAGCTTAGATAACGGGATATTTTGAAGGTTATGTCAACAATCTGACATGCTTTTGGTTTTTTAACTACGGATGCGGATTCAGCGACCAAAAAACCTATAATAAACATGGTCTAGCCTTCAGACCTGAAAAAATATTTTTTTTTGTGTGACTGTTATTTCTAATAGACCCAAATAAGGGCTTTGGGAAGATATATATAAAGTCTGTGTAGAGATAGGTAGTACTCGTGAGTTCCAATAGTGTTCCGATAAAACTTAAATTGATTTGGTTTTATGAGATTTTATATTTTAATACATTTATACTGGAATAGTAACTGATCTAAGCCATGGCAACCTCTATATCTTCAACGTCTATATCATGGGCATTTGAACTGGTAGTGAACTAGTCGTGCTTGGGCAAGTATATCCAAAACAAAACAAAAACAAAATTTTAATTAATAAAAAACCAATAATTGCAAATGATTATAAAATTTATTTCTGCCCCTTTACAGAACTTAATACCGACATAAATTGATATATAGTGTACATCACAATGAAGTATTGTATTACCAAATACTATACAAGTTATAATTAATGATGCAATTGACCATTAAATAGATATAAATATTTATATATGAAACTAATCCTATAGAAATTTATATAATATGATTAATTAATTGATACTATTTCTATTATAACATATAATACCAAATCCGTTGGGAGCTTATTTTAGAAGTGAAAAGAACGGACATGGGACAAGGTTGGGTAGTATTTATATTATATGGTGTAGCTGCATAGGATGCTGGTGTTGATAGGGGTTGGGACTAAATAGTGTCATAAAGGTATTGCTGATGCATAGTTTGTTTATACCAGTTCAATATGACAAATTTAGTCGATTTTAGTACTTATTTATGGATATGTATCGATTAAAGAAATTTTTTGTGAGTCTGCTTAACCAAAAAAAAAACTATATTTATCAAAAACAACAGGTGTCACCTTTCAAACCATATACCAGCAAACCATATAGGTATGTTATGGTACCTACTATTCGAACTAGTTTTGGGAAAAATTGATGCTGAGCACCCTCCCTGAGGACACCAAACAACTATCCGATACTTTTTTTTTCACTGTGTCCTTCTGCACTATGTCACTACCAAAAACATTCAAAAGGTACAGCCCACTTTAATATTTACATATATTTGTGAACTTGCAACTGCCGCAAGCCAGGCTTATGCCATTTGCAGTGTTGATAAGCCGGCTCGTGGGCGGGTTAATGGCGTCACGTGCGCCAAACCCGAACCCCTTAGATTGTTAAGAATAATATGCATATGGCGCGTGGCTTCGTTGGATTGCTTTTGGCCCATGGCAGAGTCAAATCACATATCTTAAGCTGATGCTGGGTTGGCTCTCGATGATTCTGTGCTGGCTTTGGTAAAGGCGCTGCAGGCCAATACCTAAGCCACTTGCCTCACTGGCATTGAAAATATATGGAAACTGTTGCTGAAATGGCAGTCATGTGTTTGCCATGAGAAATCCTCGCGAATTAACAACTCTACATTTTTCACTCACTCGCTGCCAGCCAAAAAGAGAGAGAGAGAGAGCGAGGGAGAGAGAGTCACTCAGTGCTGGAGCACCTGACTTGGTTTGCGGTGGAAATGAAGTATGTTAAAGCTCAGTTAGAGTGCGTCACCTTACCTAAGCGTATCCCTGACGAAATTTAACGAGCTTCTAACTTTATGTTTGTTTGTCATGTGCGCAGTTTCTTTTTTTATTGAGCCACCTTTTTTTCTAGCTCACTCGGTTTTCGTGTCGCGTCTGAGCTTCAAGGACAGCTGCTTAAGTGATACATTTTTTTATACCCTGTGCCCAAAGGCGCTGGGGTACTCTAGATTTGTGCAAAGCATGTGCAGGTTAGGTGTGCAGAAGATGGAGACGTAGGAGACCACAAGTTTGACGTAAGAGAAGGTGACAGGTTAAATTCAACAAAAACAAAAAAAAAATGACATAATCCCGGAATAGATTAAGTTTCTTATATACGCTGCACTTTTTCATACTTATGTTTAAAGGATGCTCCTGTATGAGTCACAGGAAACTTCCCATTTTTAAAAACTAATGATGAAGTTCGATTCATACGGCAAAATAAATTTTTCGGTATGTTGCAGTTTTTAAATTAAACGCTTTTAGATTAATTTAAAAAAAAAAAAAAAAAGTTTTTCTATTTTATTTTATTGTGTCTTAACTTATAAATATTTTTAACAATTTTTTTTAACCTATGTTGGCAAAGGTTCTTATTTGATATTTTTTGCTACCCACACATTTTCTTATAAAACAATAGTGAGCTCAGTAGACGTTGTCCTGCCCAAACTTTTTGAGTACTCTTAAAGCGTATAAACATCGTAAGATTCTCTAGTTAGCTTATCTAGACAATCATAATTTTTTTAGTTGACTTTCATGATTTTCTAAAAAGTCGTATGGACGAACTTTATTGTATTATTGTATTTGTATTGTTAAGAGAGCTCGCATCTCTAATAAATTCATGCCCCACAAAAACTACATTTCCACCGACTTCGCTTCTGTCTGCACTTAATGTCCAATACCCGGTGTTGAACAATTTTCTACTATGCTATTTTCACGATATTCACAAATGCGTATATCTCACGAGCCAATACAGACAAACATATCGCAATAGGCTTAAAACCTCCGTATTGATAACCTCTAACTCATGCAAAAATCAGATTTGAAATCACTGACGCGTTCATGAGAACATCCGTAACTAGTAAAACATAAGTTTCTTTTATATATACATTAGCATGACTGTTCTTGTAATTCACAACTGGTTGAAACGAAGAATGCATACGATTGAAATTTTCTTTCAGTTTGAAATTAAGTGTTAATTATTCATCGTCGTTATTATATTATTTTATTTTTAATTTGTATATCTCATTATTAATAGGTTCTTATGTTGTTGCTTATAAGTTGCTATTGCCATTGGAACTAAAATTCTGAATTTTTCTTATAAATAAGTTAAAAGCGATATTATAAGTAAGACATATTTTTATTTCGCTTATCATTTAGTTGTGACTTGCCAAATATTTTTAAAACGGATTTTACGGATGTTCCTTAATTCTGTCAATCGGCATTTTCTTTTATACTTTTGTTATACGTTGATTACTTGATGTGAATATGAACAAAGTAAAAAAAAAAATGTTGATTTTTAAAAATACGAATTATTTTTTTTCTGCCAAAAGATGAAAATTTTAATACATTTTTGTTATATTTAAAAGAATACACACATTTTGTTTGTACGATCAGTTTTTTTAGTTTTATTTGGTAGGTAAAAATAAAAATATTAACTTTGTACATCAAACGATTTTTTAATTATTATTAAATGGAGCGATTTTATAAAAAAAATGTGGCTATATCTAAAACAAAAAATTGAAATAAATAAATCTTTCGTAATATAAGAAATTTTAAATTCTATAATAACAAAAATATGTATTAAATATTCAAAAATAAAATATATAAAATATAAATATATAAAAAATTTATAATTTTAGACTTCTTTTGACAAAATCCCAAATTTTTATACACGTTAAAAAAAAAACTAAATCGTACCCAAAAAAAATTTTATTTAAAATTTAAAAAACCCCCGACACAAGAACTTAAGTAATTTCCCCTTATAAAGTAAAAAATAATAAAAGAAACTTAATGTTAAAGTACCTAAGAATCTATTAATAATTCAAAAAAAAAACGTCGCGTTGGGGGACACGCGAGGGCAGACGTCGTTGACGGTCGTATCTTTCATGCAAATTTTTTGAAGTAATTCTATGAAAGTTTTTGAAGTATTTTCTTAATTTTGTTTTTAAGTTAATCTTTGTTGCTTAATTAGACTATTTGTATTTAAATTGTTAGTTTAGGAGCGGTCCCCCAACGCGACGTATTTTTTTAGAATTATTAATAGATTCTTAGGTACTTTAACATTAAGTTTCTTTTATTATTTTTCTCTTTTTAAATGAAAATTACTTAAGTTCGGGGTTTTTTAAATTTTTAATTTAATTTTTTATTTCATACTTTTTATAGGTAGGTTAGGTTAAGTTAGACTTTAGTATATTATAATATACTTATTATAATTTAGATTCTTGTTAAGGTATACATTACATTTAAGGTCAAGCTCGTTTGCTTTTTTTTACGCATTCTCCCCACTTTCACTCCCCACAACTTTTAAACGGCTCAACCGACTTTCATCAAACATGTCTAGGAACACTCGAACATAAGTCACCTTAAATACAAAAAAAAACTAAATTGAAATCACTGCATGCGTTCGGGAGTTACGATGCCATAGACAGACCGACAGACAAACAGACACGTCAAACTTACAACACCCGTCTTTTTGCGTCGGGGGTTAAAAAAACCCGTAGCTCTTAGCATTGTTCAAACAAAACTTTTGGATTCATATTCACACCAAATCGTGCCTAAAAAAATTAATTTCTTAAAAAAAAAATTTTTTTAATTTTATATTTGCCAAAAAAATAAGAGGATTTTTAAGAGTTTTATATTAAGAAAATACGCTGGTTAATAGGTTAGAAGATGGTCCAAAATATTCAGCAACTTGGTAACAATTAAATAAAAAAAAGTTTCTTCTAATTAAGCCATAACGCGATAAGTTTAAAAATTGAATTTTTCAATCATCATTATCTTTGAGACGACATTTGTTCGCCAGATGAATTTTGAGGCTTATAGTACCTGTAATTCATTTTTTGAACCATTTCAATTGAAAAATATTGATTGAAGCAAACGTATATATATATACATCTAACTAAAAAAAATCATTATTATATGTATTGTTGTTTTATTAAAATCTTCCAATTTCGCAAAGAAAAAAATATTGGTCTGTTTACTAGTTTTTAGGAAAAAGCATATTCAATGTACGAAAAACTTATTACATTACTTATTATTTCATTATTGTAGCTCAGTACGCAGATGACAAAATCACGTCGAAATTCTATAATATAAAATTCTCGTGTCACAAATGTTAGTTACTATTCTCCTCCTAAACTACTGGACCGATTCTCATGAAATTTTATGTGACTATTGGGTATGTCTGAGAATCGGCCAACATCTATTTTTCATACCCCTAAGTGATAAGGGTTGTCCACTCCTAACTTTTTTTTTTAATTTTTAAACACATTTTTTTTATTTTTTATAATGTGGCATTAAAAAATAAATAAAGTCCCAAATTTGCACTCTTCTATTGCCAACCTCTATTTTTTAATAGTAATTTTAGTAACATCACCATTTTTTATTAAATTTTATTTCTTATATACTTAGTGTTACCAGTGCTAGATTATTTAAATTTTCCGCGCTTTTTCCGGATTAAACTCATCCTCAGACTATATTATCATTTCTCCTGTTTCTCACACACAATTGGTCTTCTCTCACTCCATCTATGCATCAAGCGTAGTAGTAACGTTTACAATTATTATTTTACTTTCTTAGTGTAACTCTTATATTAACCATTTATTGGCTGGACTATGATTATTTATTGCTATTTTATTAATAATAATCAATAAAATGATTAATTTTGATTGTAGTTCGCACGATTAGTTGATTAAGTGATTTACATAACCTCAAAAGTACACGACACGTGTCACGCACGAGCTATCAATGGCAATGGCTATTGTGTTGTATTTTTTTTTATTAATTTCGAAAAAGTTGTTGGAAATGGACAAAAAACTTTCCGTGAAAGTTAGATTCTTATTAAAACTGGGCAATTTTTTTTTGTATTCACTTATAAAAGCTCTTACTTCCACAGAATTTTGTTTTCACCGTGACACGATAATTTTATATGTATAGAGATTTTAAGGAATAGATTATAAAAATGAATGTTTGGTGTTTTGTTATTTTTATATTCCCTCATCATTCACAGCGCTTCATACCTATTTCACTCATATACCACATCCTTGCAATAAGTTTTAGTCAGGTCAGCTCGTTTTTTTATAAAAAAATTAAAAAAATTGTATCTTCAAATTGTATAAATAAATAACACAATGTTGTACCATATTTAGTATGAGCCAAATAAACATCCCAATGTCCTTATTTTGTGATTATGCTGCAATATATAGTTATTTATACTGTAACCACAGAAGATTCAGTGTATCCCTTTGTCGAACACCGTCCCGACATTTCCACCTTTCTTTAAAGGACACTTTTTGGTGCCAACGAGCGCTGCTCCAAACCGACTTTAACCGTCGGAGGAGCCCATTCAACAGTTTCCTGCTAATGTGCAACCAAAAAAGTGGGCAAACTTTTTTCTGTATCTGTATCTGTATCTGTTTGTGTATGAGTATTTGTGTTTTTGGCCCGGGGTCTAAGCAAATGCGCACTGCTTATCTGCTTTCCTTTTGGGCCTTTGGAAAATGTTTTGACATTTGTTTGTCTGTGCCCCATTTGTTTGTAAATTTAATTTGGCTTAACGAAATCCTGACTTGTTGACTTTTTTCATGATAAGTTTCTCAAAACTTCTGGCAAATATGTTTTTCATGCGCCGCTCTGAACTATATATAATAGCAAACAGACATTTTAAGGACAAAAACATAAGGACCAGGAGCACTTTGGGAAAACATTTATAATAGCTACCATGTTGAATGTTAGCTATCCATCAAGTGTTTGATTTTTATGGACAACATTTTGCTGCTGGCTTATAAATTGTGGCAATACATTCAAACTAAACCATAATTTGTAATATGTAGAGTGTGACGTCAGCACGTATGTGTGCTCTCTCTCTCTCTCTCTCTCCTCTCTGTATATTTTCGCTCAGGCTTTTTATGCGTTATTGAATTTTACTTAAAAGCAACTTAAGCCAACTTATTTACGTTGTGTGTGTGTGTGGCAATTGTGTGTTCGCGTGTGTATGTGTGGCATAAGCACTTGCCGCTGCCACTTGAGTATACGCTCACTTTATACACTGTAGCGGGAGGGTCAGGAGCATAATGGATTAGGGCAATGTTTGCAACAGCCAGAGACAAGGCGTGGCAGGTCATATGTTGTTTATACCAGAATGTTTTACAGCACCTCGGGTATCTAAGTATCGGGTATCCAAAGATTTTCTCCAAACCAAAATTCATATTCAATTTTCCAAAGATATTTTTGGTAAGCCCAGATCGCAACTGCAAAAAAAAAAGAAAAAGTTTCGGCAAGAAAGAACGTCATTTTGAAAAATAGTCACGAAATTTTATTTTCAAATGCGTACGGAAGCCGTACATAGAAGTCGAAATAAAACAAATAAGCCAGTGTTGCCCCATGATATTGTCGGAAAAATAAGAACATCATTACTGTGAAGTTTCTCTATTCCCTTTTTAACCTCAACGTATCAAAACAAAAAGAGCATTCCATAGTCGTGTTCCTACAAACTAATTTCTTTTTTTCATTCGGAGTATTTCCTTCAGTGGCTTAGCACTGAGCTGCCTTTTGTTTTTAGGGCAACATAAAAATTATGAACAAATATTTTTGCGTAAGCTTTGCGTGGTACAAAAATAACACACGCAACACATACACTCACACTTTGAAGTGTATGTTAGTGTGTGTGCAGCAAAGCTGACGCACACAAGCGCCAGCGGAAACGGAAGTTATTGGAAAAAACAAGCATAAAGCATACACAATGTTTGCCACACTCATTCACACACACACCCACACATACGCAACGAGCCAGCCAATTGTCAAACTACGCCAAAAGGTATGCTACAGAATTGAACATGAAAAATGCAGCAAGTGGCAACAACAACAACAACAAATCCAACAAAAAACAATTTCTAACATAGGCACATAAAAGCAACAAAAACTAAAAACATTTTTTCTCTATGCGGCTTACATTTATCCGATTTGGACCAATTTCGAGATTTAAAATAAAATGAAAGATTACAAAATAATACTGTTAGCGGAATTTTAGATGTTTTGAACTGCGTAATAGTATAACACACAGGCGCGGATCCAGGATTTGGTCTTAGTTGTGGTTTTTCACTTCAAAGTGTATAAATATTAGGGTGGGGAGAAACAATCTTTAAGGGTTCGACGCCATTTTGATTCTAGGCGTCATTCGAAGAAACTTTTCGAAAAAAAACATTATAAATAAAGGTCGAGTAGCCTACTTTATAAAGGATTTTTTCCATTTTTTCTTTCTGAAAATGGTCGAAATATGGCGAAAATCTAAGAATATTTTTACTTTGTCTTCCAAGCTAGAATAATAAATCAAAATGTAAAAAATTCCACGATTATCGGAACTTGATTTAGACCATCCAAATAAAAATTTTTTAATTTAAAAAAAAAAAACAGTGGTATCTGTACTTTGGCTTTTTAAAATGAGATATAGAATTAGGAATATAAATTTTTGTTTGGTAGCCTATATAAAAACAAAGATCGAATAAAAAAAATGGCGGACGTAAAGTCGGGCGCGGATGACTTTAGGATACCCTGTACCACTAGCTTGTAATAAAGTCCGATTTCTTCACAAAAAATCAAAAACAGAAGAATTTTTAAGCAACAATTTTTTTTGACCGATCGTTCCTATGGGAGCTATATGATATAGTCAACCGATTTCAATAAAATTTGATACAGTGCTTAAATACCTTAAAAAAGATCTGAATGCCAAATTTATTTCAAATATCTTTACAATCAAACAAAACACATCGAATTTTGTATAAAAAACGTGTTTTTGGACCGATTGGTCCTATGGGAGCTATATGATCTAGTCAAACGATTTGGATTAAATTTGGTACAGTGCTTAGGAACTATAAAATACTCACGAATGTCCAATTTGGTCCCAATATCTTAACAAACAAACGAAACACAACAAATTTTGTTAAAAAATCGATTTTTTGGAAGATCGGACCTATGGGAGCTATATGATATAGTCAACCGATTTTGTTTAAATTTGGCACATTGCTTAAGTGATCTAAAAAATTTCCAATCGCCAAATCTGGTTAGGATATCTTTATTAAAAAACGAAATATAGCGAATTTTTCTTTAAAAAAGTTATTTTGGCCGATCGGTCCTATGGGAGCTATATGATATAGTCAACCGATTTCGATCAAATTTGGTACAGTGATTGGAACTATAAAAAACTTTCGAATACCAAATTTCGTTACGATATCTTCATAAACAAACGAATTATTCATCTAAAACGCTTTTTTTTGTTGAGGTCGTCTCAAACACCCCCATGGGAGCTATATAATTTATCCCCGATATCAAAAAAATAAAATAAACTTGCCTCCTATGGAATAATATGGGATCTAATGTGAAAGTTTGGTAACTCTAGCTCTTACCATCTCTGAGATCTAGGCGTTCACACGGACGGACAGACGGACAGATGGACAGACGGACGGACGGACAGACGGACATGGGTATATCGACTTCTCTATTCACCCTGATCATATTTTAGGTAACTTTGGGGTGTCTCCGACGTCTCCTTCTATATGTTACATACATTTTCGGCTTGCACAAACTTAATATACCCTTGGTACCATACGGTACAGGGTATAAAAATTGTGATTTGCAAAACTCTAACTTAAAGTATTTTTTAAATGATCAAGAGCGGGTCGTTCAAAAATATTAATCTCCCAAAAGGCCTAAGGCCTGCATGTATTGCATTTTTTATTTTCACTTATAGTAACAACGCTCTCTGGGGGGAGAACGTGCATGCCCAGGAGCTTGTTTCTTTTACCTGCGAGTGACATAAATTCACATAATTTATGCAAAGAAGTTTCTTTCTCTATGCTGCAGAAGCGGCATAGTTCACTATACACTATGCCAATTTTGTTTAAGTGGCTGCGGGGCCTACAATGTCCCGCCAGAAGGCCCGTCATGATTCACACGGTGTTCTTCCCGTGCGTTATCATGAATTTGAACCTCTTACGGTTGCAGTTGGAGAGGAGGGTTTTTGACTGTTTAAGCCCTGGTATCTGCATCAAGTGACAGTTGTTTTTTATTCTCCTCTATTCTCAGTAGGTCCCGTACCACGTGCTTACCAATCCCACAGTGTGGTTCAGGACCGATTAGCGGTATTGCTGCACCGGTTCTTGAAAGTTTCTCTGCTAGTTCATTTCCATGAATATTGTTGTGTTCTGGAACCCATCTAATCGTGAGCTCATTCCTGGATCCTAAATTATCCATTGACGTTCTCACTTCTTAAACCAGCCTTGATGTAGTCTTGGCTTTGCTTAATACCTTTATTGCTGCTTGACTATCAGACGGGATGGAAATATCCTTTTCATGGTAATTCTTTTGCAGATGGAATTCTGCAAATCTGCCAATAGCGCAGACTTCAGCTTGGTAAATGCTGGTGTTTCTGCCTAGAGGTTAATTTGGTCCTGGGTCCTACTACTCCCAGGCCACTTCCTTGATCAGTGAGTGATTCGTCTCTGTACCACTTTATTGTATGTGGTTTAGTCATAGGGTGAACTGCTGCAATAAAGGTTTAAGCCTCTTTTGTGCTGAGTTTGGTATCAAAATATTGATGGAACCTTTACTCAGCTAGCATCTCATCACTTGCCTGCAGTAGCATAGGCATATCCTTTGCTAGATCTGCAGCATCTTTCGTGGTGAGGCTAAAGTCATACTCTACCCTTCCAATTCTTATTAATGTGGCTTACCGTGATCTCCATTAATATGTGATGTCCATAAATATTTCTAAGGCAGCAGTAGGAGAGGTGCGCATAGCTCCTGTCATACATATGCAGGCCATTCCTTGCAGTTTCTGCATTTTTTCTCTGGTCGTGCTAAGGCACGCTCTACTACCCCAGGTTATGGTCCCTTAAGGTCAATTACACCGGCACACAAAAAAAAATTTTTGTTCTGTACACCGCTGAATCCGAATTTTGAGTTAGTTTTGGCCGGTCACCCCCCAATTTCGAGTAAATTGCAAAAAATCCTAAAAAATAGCGAAAATTTGATGTTTTCGTTACAAAAAAAATTTGTGGATATAGGAAACGCATAATTTTTATGTATTCTGATCCGTTTAATACTAATTTCATATGTACTTAGACAATAAGCCGTTTTATATTCAAGAAAATTGTAAAAAAACCCACAAAAATTGCAAAAATTGCAATAAATCGGGATTATCTTGATAAAAAAAAATTTGCAGGCTTGGATCGAAAGAGATTTTCATGTCATTTGATCTGCTCAATTCGAATCTACAATAAACTCGGCCCATCTTCCCTCAAACACTCAAAAAATTGCATAAAACCGATAAAATAGTAAAAAATTACAGTTGAAAAAAGTGAAAAAACGACAATTTTATTAGCAAAAGCGTTGCCTACTTAGGGGCGCCACTAAAAATGATCATTTTTTATCATAATAACAAATAATTTATTATAATAATTTAATAATTTGTATATTTCTACTAAATATATTTTTGTATCTTATCAAAATTTATTGTTTCAATAATTTATGAGAGATTTTTGAATCCTACTTCACATTTGGGGAACCGAAAAATCACCCCATGGATCCGCCACTGATACTGAAGCTTTACAATAGCAAAGCAAGCTTTTCGTTAAATCCCAACGAAATGGAGTCAAACGGACTGCAGAATGGGACTTAGCCACCCCAAAAGATTTATAGTACTTACTTCGATATTTTTTTGTGTAGCTGCATTGTCAACTTGAAAGAAATTGTTTTTTTTTTTGTGATGCAGTACTTTGATTTGAAAGTGCTTAGTGCTACTAATATTAAAGCCGAGCTGGATTCAACGGGATCCTGGAGTTAAATTCGTATTGGTTGACTAAACACACATCAAAAAAAATCCACAAAATGGTATTTTCCGATCATCGAGTAAAAATTCGTATCATTGCTGCACAATGAAATTTTTTAAATCAAAATTGCATTTTAAACATTACACAAAACTTCTACAACAACCTACAATTACTGATCCCAAAGCTAAAGCCAACAGTCCGACAAAAGTTTTAAACTCTATTAATACATAAAACTTTTATTTCAACAATTTCAACCAAAAAAAAATAAGGACTAAAATTCATAGTTAAATTGTGAATTATGCAGCGTGTACAATTTTGATATGCAAATAATAAAATATATACCCGAATTTCATACGCCCTGGTGGCCGGCAGCAAACAAAACCAAAAAAAAAAAACAATAACCATATGGACAGAACATTCTTCGTTCTCTGCTCTTTGAATATTTGCAACTTTTTTGTTGTTTCGTTTCGGCTGTGACTGTGCGAATTGAAATAAAAGTGCAGCCTGAAAGTATGCTTTAAAAGCAAACTACTTTACCGTGCTTCGCCCCAGGAAGCACAAACAAAATTTGTAAAATGAAATAAGAGTGGCGGCGGCGGCGTTGTTGGCGACTTTGGCAGAGGAAACAACAACAACAATAACAGCGACTGTCCGCACCTGCCCATTTTGTGCGGCGTGTGTACGAGGGCCAGCTGAGAAGTAGTATATTACTTTTTTTCCAAAAAATTATTATTATTTGAAAACAGTAAATTTTATAATAAAAGATGAAGATTTTGTGGTACTTTTAAAACCTGTTACATAATGTCAAATTATTATCATATCAAGTTTGCATTATTTCATTCCTATTTCAAGATATTTTGCTTATGATCAATGTATTTTTTTAATTTAAAATATTAACCTACATTAAAAAATTTTTCAATCGTACTTATTCAAATTTTATTCATTTCATTCATTTACAAAAATAGTGTCATAACTCAAAAAATTTGTTTTTTGATTTAATAATGCAGATTCGTTATAAAAAACTGTGCATTGTGTAAAAATTTCTTATAGATATCACAATTACTTTCCGTGTGAGAAGAGAATAAAAAGTGATTTTCAAGAATTCTTGTATGAATTGAAACTTTAAGTGCGTTTTCTGCAAAATTACAATTTTTGAGTTATGATGTTTCTTTTGTAAATGGGCTTTTCAAAAATTCGTCTGAAAACAAAAATATTAAATTATCAATTATCGATTACTCGATAAATAATCGGAACTTTGCAATAATCAATTGAGTTTGTTAATATTGTTTAGGCCTTCTATTGATTATCATAGAGTTCGATCTATTACTTATAAAAATATCAGCAAATCAAAGAGGTCGCTCTATAAAGTGTCCCGCTTCACTTCTAATTTCAAATTTATAAATTGGAAGTGTGTCAAGTCATTTTTAGGCAAAACGTGGTCTCTGTGACATCTAGCATTTGGTTAATTTATTGAGCCTTACACAATGCCCATAACCGTAATAGATACAGCCAAAACGTGATTTTGTTCATTCAGCAAAATCAAAAAAAGAATAAATTAATTTTGAAGAAATCGAATTTTTGCCCTAAATTCTGAATTTGAACCAAAAATTAAGAATCATTATGATTATTTTAAGATAATAATATTTTTAAATGTAAACTAGTGGGCCCGGCAGCCTCTGTCCTGCCCAAACTTTTTGATTACTCTTAAAATGATTAAATATCGTAAGTTTCTCCAGTTAGCTTATCTGGAAAAATATAAGATTTTTAGATTAGTTTGCAGATCGATTCAAGCTTGCACGATTATTAGTCGAATGTCGCGCTTAACGGGTCTGTCTTGACCGATTTCTTTCACATTCATTGCGATCTTAACGTTCCTGGGCAGTACGATTAGATTGATAATTAATTTGATTCGTTGCATTTCATCCGAAAAACCTTCGTATTGACAACTTCTAAAGCACGCAAAAATCAGATTTGAAATTCATTGACGCGTTCATGAGAACACTCGTAACACGTGAAACATAAGTTTCTTTTATAAATGACAAAAACAAATAACTACAAAATATTAGTTAATCTGACTAATACAAATTAATTAACTACAAAATATTAGTTAATCTGACATGTACACAATGCCACACTATAAAAAAAAATACAAAAAAAAATTGTCCAAAAATAAAAAAAAAATTAGGGGTGGCAACCTTATCACTTAGGGGTATGTTGGCCGATTCTCAGACCTACCCAATAGGTCCACAAAATTTCATGAGAATCGGTTCAGCCGTTTCGGAGGAGTATGGGAACTAACATTGTAACACGAGAATTTTATATATAACATAAGATATGAGACTATAGTATAGCAATATCATAATCATACAATCTAAAATAACCAACATTTTTTGTAATCCTTAAGAATGTATGCTCCCGGTCTTTTTACTATGCTATTTGGAAACAGTTTCGTAAATGATGGCATCGAAGCATAATTTTCTATTCACAAAACATTTACCTCTATCTTGAGGAAATAATGTCTTTTCAAAATAAAAGAATAACATTGTCAGATAATACTTACTCATACTTTCATAAAAAAAATTTTTAAGTTTTTAATATTCAAAATAAAAAAATACTTTTCTGTTTATAAAAAAATTCGAAATGGTTTACTAGAAAAGTTTCGTGATACGTAAATGAAAATCGATATATGTATCATTATTAATTATTTTCATTATTCAATATTTTTATTATTAAATATTAATTATTAAGTATAGATTTGATAAATATGTAATACATATTATGCTTATTATTCAAACACCTTGCTTCAAAAAAAAATGTTTGTTTTTTCTTATTAACCCCCGACGCAAAAAGAGGGGTGTTATAAGTTTGACGTGTCTGTCTGTTTGTCTGTCTGTTTGTCTGTCTGTCTATGGCATCGTAGCTCCCGAACGCATGCAGTGATTCCAATTTAGTTTTTTTTGTATTAAAGGTGACTTATGTGCGAGTGTTGTTAGACATGTTTGATGAAAATCGGTTGAGCCGTTTGAAAGTTGTGGGGAGTGAAAGTGGGGAGAAAAACATAAACTTTGTCCGATTGGCTTAAAATTTGGTCCTATTGTAACTGACGACGTCACTGATTCGAATCTGAGGTTATTTTTGCTCTATCTCTTCTCGTTTAGAAGTTATGGCCATTTGAAGCTAAAAACATAAACTTTGTCCGATTGGCTTAAAATTTGTCTGTCTGTCTGTCTGTGGCATCATAACTCCCGAACGCATGCAGTGATTTCAATTTAGTTTTTTTTTGTATTAAAGGTGACTTATGTGCAAGGTTTCCTAGATATGTTTGATGAAAATCGGTTGAGCCGTTTAAAAGTTGTGGGGAGTGAAAGTGGGAGAATGCGTAAAAAAAAAGCAAACGAGCTTGACCTTAAATGTAATCTATACCTTAACAAGAATCTAAATTATAGTAAGTATATTATAATATACTAAAGTCTAACTTAACCTAACCTACCTATAAAAAGGATGAAATAAAAAATTAAATTAAAAATTTAAAAAACCCCCGAACTTAAGTAATTTTCATTTAAAAAGTAAAAAATAATAAAAGAAACTTAATGTTAAAGTACCTAAGAATCTATTAATAATTCTAAAAAAAATACGTCGCGTTGGGGGACCGCTCCTAAACTAACAATTTAAATACAAATAGTCTAATTAAGCAACAAAGATTAACTTAAAAACAAAATTAAGAAAATACTTCAAAAACTTTCATAGAATTACTTCAAAAAATTTGCATGTAAGATACGACCGTCAACGACGTCAGCCCTCGCGTGTCCCCCAACGCGACGTATTTTTTTTAGAATTATTAATAGATTCTTAGGTACTTTAACATTAAGTTTCTTTTATTATTTTTTACTTTTTAAATGAAAATTACTTAAGTTCGGGGGTTTTTTAAATTTTTAATTTAATTTTTTTTAAAATCAAAACTTTTATTATAAATTATTTTGAATTTTATAATATTTATTTTCAGCTCAAGAAGAGTTAAAAATAGCAATCTAACAAAAAAATTCAAGCAAAAATAGTTATTTTTTATTAAACTTATGAAATTCTTCAATGTATTGATTGATTTATTTAATATGCTTATTAACCAAGCATAAATTGTACATTTAATAGACCTTAAAAAAATCAACAAACGTTATAATATCTGTAACAATCATAAATCGATTTATCGCATAATAATTAAATTTATTTTTAAGCTCGTAAAATTGTTTCAAAACTCCACAGATATGTGCAAACAAAAAAGATTACTAACAAAATTTCTACTAAGCCAATTACTTTCTATCCTGCCCTCGTATAAGCGTGGGTGTCCATGTATGTGTGGGAGGAGTGTGGTTGATGTCCGTTTTATGTTGGCTGTGTGCGTTGCTGCCAACGTAATTGCCACCAACTGAACATTAAAGCGCCATTTTTACATTTCTCCATAACTAACTCGTTCCCGCTTTCTTCTTTTGCTGACTCTTCCTTATGCCCTGCTACTATCTATGAGTCCACTTGGCCAGAATTTGCTTTTGTTTCACTTCCGTTGCACAATATTGTATTTTATAATCTGGCAGCACATTGTAGTTGCCACTCGGTTTTTGTTGTCGTTGTTGTTGTTGTTTTTGCTGTTGTTTTTGTTGTTGGCACACGCTCATGCAATCAACTTGCTAAATTAGCATTATAAATGTGCAAAGTTAGATAAGCGTCGAGGAGAGTCCGCTCTTCTGTCCAGCCCGCCGAGTTCCTGCAACTGCTTACAGTGGTTAGGGTACAGTGGTACAAAAGTGGCTCATTAGCACACAGCATAAAATGCACTTAATGTGCTATGTTTGCTGCAGTTGATTATGCCCCTTGTTGTTGCAACTTATTTTCGCTGGAATGAGCTAAGCAGCCCCTGATGCCAAAATTGAAGTCGGTTGTTTGAACTGCAAAGTTTGAGTAAACAGTAGCAAGACAAAAGTTGCAACTTAAAGACGTTCACGCAGAGACATGTAAATGTGGCACAAACTAAATGGCCGGGTTAAAGACTTGTAAGCCCTATGTGACTGTGACAGTTACAGGCCACAAACAGTTGCAAGTGAGAAAAAAAAAAACAAAACAACACTAAGAAAAACAACTAAGTGCAAAGCAATGGCAAATGTGTGAATTGCACACACAGACAGAGTCATACACACACACTTATACACTCATACACTCACATTAATGCAGAACGTGCTGCAGCTGCGACACGCTGCAACTATGCTAGAAATTACGCAACAATGAAGCGGAAGTTGCAACAAAGCACAAAGTTACAGCAAAAAAAATATATATATTTTAAATAGTCGAAGTAGTGCACGGCAATTGAATACCCTACAATATAAATAACTATGTAATTGTTACAAATTTGGTCTTGAATGCAAATGTTTTCAACGGAAAGAGTATACGTCGTAAGAAAGTTGCCTTATAAAAATGTCAACGATTTATTTTTGATTAGACTCATATAAGTACTGATGCGAATTTTGATGGCTCGAGCTGGTTTATTGTATTTATTTGAGGTCGTCCGTAATATAAATTTATTCGGGAAGAGCTTGAATAAGAATAGAAGAACAACCATATCTTAATCCCTTCCAGCTAAAGCCATTTTTAAATATAAAACTAATGATATTCCACACCTCATTCTGTTATATACATTCAACAAATAAACCTGACGTTAAAAAAAAAAGTTTTTTGGTTGTTACGTGCTTTTGAAATAATTGCTAAGAGGCGCTGCCATTGTTATCAATATTTTATGGAATAAAATTTTTGCATAAATTCATATTAAAAATATTTCTTTGCTTTTATTGAAAAAAAAAGGAGAAAAAACTGACATGCAGTATTATATTCTAACATCAATATCCTTTATATTTTGGCAAAAAAGTTTTTTGTTAGCTTTTTGTCTGTTCTCTATTATTTTATCAAATAAAAATATACTGTGCAACATTTTTTAAACTACATTCATTTTAGCTTAAACTTTGTAAAAAGAATATGTTGAGAGTACCTGATAAATAATAGTGATGCCAACTAATATTTTCCCGATAAAAATGTAGCACAGTTGAGGCGGTGCCCGACAGTGTAATACCCTTTACCTTTTGTTTCGAAAAAAATTTTGCTACTATTACTTTAAAGTTCTTTTTAATTGGAAAACGTTTTTGTTGTTTAAGTCCAAAATGTTGTTTTTGCCTTTAAGTTCAGTAAATTCTTACCGATTTTGATAAAAGTCGAAAGTTTCGTCAAAAAAGCTACTTAAAGTATGTGGAACTAGTTTCAAAGTAATATGTTTGGGGTTTGGGAGAAAACACGGATAATCGAATCGCATCGATAAAATTTGGATGTGGATTTGTTCATTAGAGCCACAAATTGTGATTCTAGCTCACTTGTTACCATAATTACGAAGAGTCAAATATTGACGCAGTTTATAAGCAACGGGTGGTAAAATTTGCACATATTTAGCTGTAACTTTGGTTATTTTGGTCCGATGAATAATTTTGCACATAGATGTGTGCATTGGGTCGTTCACTAAGTAATTTCGTTTTTTTAGTGTAATTTAATCACGATTTTTTTATTGTTTAAAACATATTGTGAAATTATATATTCTCCATTTTAATCTGTTGCCACCTTTCGGGCAAGTGGTTTTTGACGTTCTGATTTGAGGGAATGTTTCTCCCATCCAAAAATTTTTTGAAAGACCGAAACAAGTAATAGTCCGATGGTGCTAAGTCTGGAGAATATGGTGGGTGTGGTAGCACTTCCCATTCAAGCTGCAAAAGTTTTTGGCGACTCATCAAACTTGTATGAGGTCTCGCATTATCGTGGTGGAACACCACACCTTTTCCATTGACCAATTCTGGCCTCTTTTTTTCCCAATTTGTCCAGCTGATCACAATACACTTCAGAACTAATCGTGGTATTGTCGGGCAAAAGCTCAAAATAAACGATCGCTTGGAAATCCCACCAAACAGACAACATAACATTTTTTTGGCCTTCGAAGTAGTTTGAGCTGGTTCATCCTTTTAGACCATGATCTCTTCCGCTTTGCATTCTTGTAAAAAACCCACTTTTCGTCACCAGTAACAATGCGCTTCAAAAATGGATCACTTCTTTGTCGTTTGATAAGCAAATCACAGTCGTTAGTGCGTCGAAGGAAATTTCGTTCTGCAAGAATATAAGGAACCCATATGTCAAGTTTCGAAATTAATCCTACACGCTTCAGCAATCTCTCGAGTTGTTATTCGACGATTTGCAGGCCCCAACAATTTTTTTTATCCCACATCGGCTTCAAGAGGCCTTCCAGGAAGTGGTGCATCCTCAGGATCGAAATTTCTGGAACGAAATTTTGCAATCCAATTTTGGCATTAGCGTTCGATCAACACATCTTCTGGTTTTGATAGTTAAACAGTAAAATATGCCGAAAATGTTGTTTTCGATATTCCATCTTCCATAGGGCACCAAACAAAAACTATTCCAAAAAATTTAACAAAATTTTTTACAAAAAAAACCTTACTATATCAGCTGTTCGAATATATAAAGGTAATGCGGTTAAATGTGAAGTTGGTAGCGAAAAATTTGAATAAAATCAGCTGTTGTCATCAAACGAAATTACTTAGTGAACGACCCAATAACTGCAATAGAATTTCCAATTAAAATATTTGACGGTGTGGCTAAAAACCGCAAAAATCTACAGCGGGGGAACGGGGGAAAATATTGACATGATTCTTCATCTTATGGGTAAATGTGCGCTGGTAAAGTTTCATAACTCTCGCTCTAATAGTCTCCGAAATCTAGGCGTTCATACAGACGGACATAGCTCAATCGCTACCTGAGGTTATGATAAGCATTTTAGTATTTCTTCTGTCCGTTACATACATTGATCAAAACTTTATTCCTAAAGGTGCAGGGTATAAAAATGTAAATACACTTTGTAATACCCTAAAGTAAGATGAGCCGTGAGCTTCCGAGATACCCATTTGTTAATTTCATCTGAAATTATATAGTAACATATATAAAAATAAATAATTAAACATAACGCAAAAATTGAATTTTTGAAAAAAATTATATAAATTATATAATATAGTATAAAAACTAAACAACATTATTTTCTTAACTCTGATAAAAAGAAAACCTGAATAAGAAAACATCGCTTTAAGCACTATTATTATATATTTTAATATATTCCAAAGATAGGCTTTCATTATTAAAAGTGAATGCAGAAATTATTGTATTTATAATAAAGCAAACAAAATTATTAGAAAATTTATGGAGTTCTTAAGCACTGTACCAAATATGATCAAACTCGTTTGACTGCATCATAGCCGCTAAAAGAGCAATTGTCAAAAAGTAGAATTCTCAAGAACTGTACAAAATTTCATAAAGAAAAATTGATTATATCATATTGACCCATAAAACCGATCGATTAAAAAACTGCTTTGGTGCAAAATTCGGTCCAAAATACACTCACTATATCTGTGTGATTTTATCGGTATAGAGTGGTATAGGTAGGCTTTGGTTATGAACCAGTGATAGTATCTCATGTTATTAACAGGAAAATATTTGCTTTATATTTAAATAGATGTGACTCTTAAGTTTGAGCAAATATTTTTACAAATAAAATGTATAGGTTTTTAATAATATATTTTAAAAAAAAATGTAATATGGCAGATTCCTGGTCTAAATCGACACAAATATATCTAAACAAGGTATAATATTCGCCTGCAACATATGCTTTTACAAATGCAATATACCCTTCCATCAGCAAGTACAGTGTGCATAAAAACGCAATGAACAGAAATCCATGCACTAGTTCACACACTGGTGTAAATACACACACATACACAACACATGCACTCAAAGAGAGTGAATCCCACACACATACGCTCACACAAAGAGAGACATCGCATGCCTTTCTCTGCACTCAATTGAGAAGAGAAGGCAGCGGCAAAATGGTAAAGGAAAGTATTCCTGGCAAATAGGTGACAGTTGAAAGAATGCGCCGTGCACTTCGACTCACTGAACTATTTATACCCTATATTTAAAGGGTATATATGTGCTGTAGGCGTAACATAGAATGGAGAAATGTTTGACCGTCTGATAATCTAGATCTATCGAATAGCATGTTAATTTCATTACACAAAAAAAGGAAGTAAAGTTATCGGAATAGTGTCTCCTTTTCAAATGTTGTTTGGTAACCTAACTCCGATTGTTGCCTTTGGAAAGAAAAAAATCGTTTTACAAGACAGTCCCTGCAGTTATGCTTAAACCTAAGCGATTTTAGCTGTTGCACATTTTTTTTTTCTGCCCCAAGTGCTTTAATACCCTGAAATTAAGGTGCGACTTTTATCGTTTGAGCTCCTACATCTTTGAGATGCTTATAGATAGAGAAACCAAACTTTGATTTCGAATAGCCGCGATTAACCATATAATCCCATTTAGCCCCATAGCACACTGCATCAGATCTATATAATGGGTGATTCATTAAGAGTTTTTTTAATGATTTGGCAAATGCAAATTTCAAAGGAATGATGGGATCTTTATTTATGATTTCGAAAGAATATTTTATGGCATTTATTTTTTAAATATAATCTCGTTCAAATGTTGGCCGCAACTGCGTTTTAAATGGTCCATCCTGAAGGTCCAATTTTTTCTGACTCATTCAAGCATTTCCACTGGTATTTGGCCAATAACACGAGTAATGTTGGCTTCCAAGGCCTCAATCGTTACTGGTTTGTCTACGGAAACTTTTGACTTTACTTAACCCCAAAGAAAAAGTCGAGCGGTGTGATATCGCACGATCTTGGTGGCCAAGGTACGGGTCCCGTACGTGAAATTAATCGCTCACTAAATTTACCTCGCAATAGAGCCCCATTGTTTCATTGGCAATGAAGACCGGAGCACCATCCTGTTGGCACCATATGTCGTCGAGATCACGTTCAACAATATCAGGCAGCAAAAAGTCCGTTAACATGGTCCGATAGCGTGCGCCATTGATGGTAACGTTCGCACCTTGCTGCTGATTCCACCAGCCCACAGACCGCACCAAACCGTTGTTTTTCTTGGATGTAATGGCAGCTGGTGGACCTCTTCGGGTTGATCTACTCCCCAAATACGGCAATTTTGCTTATTCACGGAGCCGTGGAGCCAAAAGTGGGCCTCATCACTGAAGAAAAGTTTGTTCGAAAACAACGAATCTTCATCGATCTTACCAAGAGCCCATTCACTAAAACGGCCACGTGCAGGAAAGTCATTCGGCTTCAAGTCTTGCCTGAGTTGAATTTTGTATGCTTCCAAGCCGAGATCCAAATGTAAAATGCGCCAGGTGGTTGAATACGACAGGCCAAGTTGTTGCGATCGGCGCCGAATCGATTCCTCGCGGTCATCGTGAACACTGTCAGCTACCGCCGCTATATTCTCTTCACTACGTGCTGGATGTGGTCGATTTGGTCGTGTCTTATCAAACAATTAATACTGGGTTTCAAATTTGGTGATGGTGTTACGAATTGTGGGTTCGGTGGGGCGGTTATGTTGACCATAAGTCAATCTCAGCGCACGAAAAACATTCTTTGCAGAACGCTGATTTTCGTAGCATAATTGTACAATTTGTAAACGTTGTTCGGGTTTAAGTCTTTGCATGATGATTTGTCAATGAATACTGAACAACTTTGCCTTTGACAGCTGTCATGGATCACGCGTGATCCACACGAAAATCCTATTGAAAAAAAGGTCTTAATGAATCATCCTTTATTTCAATTGGAAGAAATGCAACGAATCAAATTAATTATCAATCTAATCGTAGTGCCCAGGAACGTGAAGATGGCAATGAACGTGAATGAATTCGGTTAAGACAGACCGGTGAAGGGCGACATTCGACTAATAATGGTGCAAGTTTGAACCGAGCTGCAAACTAATCTAAAAATCTTATATTTCTCTAGATAAGCTAACTAGAGAATCTTACGATGTTTATTCACTTTTAGAGAATTCAAAAAGTTTGGGCAGGACAACGTCTACCGGGCTCACTAGTTTTTTTAAAAAGTAAATAATTTTTTTTAAGACCATCTTAATATAAGCTACATATTTTGAAAGTAGGCATTTAAAGTACTTAAATTCTATTCATAAAGAAAGTAGTATGACAACCCTGCAAATTTTGAAATTCAAGTTTTTACAGAGTATTTATCTGTCGCTCATCGCCTTGTTAACTTAACTTCTATTTTTTTGTAATTGCGTTTTGTGTCTAAAAGCCGTGAAGTGCCAATGGAGTCCACAATCACACACACGCTCTCTCCCACACACACGCACACAGGACACGCTGTATACATCTATACCAAGACATTTATACGTCTCGCTGGCTGCGTGTTGGCCTTTAGTTGAGAGCCTTCAACGGCGGAAGTGCTTGTTAAATTGCAGGCGTCGGAGCTTTAAAAGAAACAAAAAAAACAAAAACAAAGTTGAAGCGCAGAGAAATAGAAAAAAAGGTCGCAAGTTCGTTAGCGAGACATGCATGAAGTGGCTCACACACACAAACACACAATTATACACCCACACACACACACACACACACACACACTATGTCAAAGTGAGTATGTGAGCTGCATTGTTTATTTGTCCAGCTGGCGTATACGTGATATTTGCTTCTATTTCTTTGAAAAAATGCAAACTTTAAGCCTTGACAGCAAAAAAAATGGCGCTTAAATTATTTTTAATGCGCTACAAGTTGCACATATGTTCTAAAAGACGTTTTGTTGTTGCAAATTTATTACTCAAATATTTTTCCCAATTTTCTTGGGGCATGCTTTAAGACAGCATTGAACAAACAGATATCATGTCACAAAACTCGTGCCCAACTCGAGCTGGCCAATCCCATGTTTGTACACACACAATGCCAATTCCAATGCTTCAATCCTCCAAGCTCTTGTCCGAAACCTCAACTTGACGTCAAGCTGCGATTACGATATTTCTTTTTGTACATGTTTGCCAGTGTCTGAAATCCGAGCTAAAGAAAAATAAAACCAAAAAAGGACACATGTCCTTTGGCAAAATGTTACTTTTTAAAAGCATTTGTCTGCGTTCCAGCACAACACACAAAAAGATTTACAAGCAAAAATACAACAACAACAACGAATTATAAAGAAGCTCCAAAGAAACTCGCAAGTTAATTTCCAAAAGTGCACAGCACAAATATTTGCTCTTTAAATGCTTTTTGTAGTACCATAATAAAGACTACAAATATAGCCAAGACCCCAACCCAAACCCAAACTGGAGCCTACCAGCAAGATGTATATAAAAATACTTTGAACTGTTTTGTAATGGAAATGTCAACTTATATAAACATATTTGCAGATCATTTGGAAAATTGTTTATGTTTTTGAGTGAGTGACACAATAACTTTTTAGAAAAGTTTTTCCAGTTTGTTGTATTTACTCTGTATAAGTTACCAAATTAATGTAACTCGTGTCCTTTCAATTTACTTTAAATAAACAATTTTATTGTAGGATTTTTATTTGTTAATATTTTTGTGTACAGTAAACGAGGTTAATGGAAAATTTATGAAATTGTTGAACATGTAACACAAAACTAAGAATCTGCGGCTTATATAGCTTTACATAGACAATAGTTTAGGTACTTTAGGCTTTTTGATAGGTCCGTTCGGTATCCCAGCCTAAGAATATTTATAAAATGTGGAAATGTGTACCCTAATGAGATGGAGGCAAAATATACTCGGCACTTATTATTGGGCTTAAATTGACATCATCTTAAAAAATTGACTTCCATAAATAATCGTAGAAGATTCCATATTTTTATACCCTGTACCGTATGGTACCAAGGGTATATTAAGTTTGTGCAAGCCGAAAATGTATGTAACATATAGAAGGAGACGTCGGAGACACCCCAAAGTTGCCTAAAATATGATCAGGGTGAATAGAGAAGTCGATATACCCATGTCCGTCTGTCTGTCCGTCCGTCCGTCCGTCTGTCCGTCTGTCCGTTTGAACGCCTAGATCTCAGAGATGATAAGAGCTAGAGTAACCGAACTTTCACATTAGATCCCATATTATTCCATAGGAGACAAGTTTATTTTTATTTTTTTGATATCAGGGATAAATAATATAGCTCCCATGTGGTTGTTTGAGACGACCTCGACAAAAAAAAGTTTTAGATGGATAATTCGTTTTGATTATGAAGATATCGTAACCAAATTTGGTATTTAAAAGTTTTTTATAGTTCCCAATCACTGTATCAAATTTGATCAAAATCAGTTGACTATATCATATAGCTCCCTTAGGACCGATCGGCCAAAATAAATTTTTTAAATCAAAATTCCCTATATTTTGTTTTTTAATAAAGATATCGTAGCTAGATTTGGCGTTTGGAAATGTTTTAGAGCACATAAGCAATGTGCCAAATTTGAACAAAATCGGTTGACTATATCATATAGCTCCCATAGGGCCGATCTTCCAAAAAATCGATTTTTTAACTAAATTTGTTGTGTTTCGTTTGTTTGTTAAGATATTGGGACTAAATTTGATATTCGTGAGTTTTTTATAGTTCCTAAGCACTGTACTAAATTTAATCCAAATCGGTTGACTATATCATATAGCTACCATAGGACCAATCGGCCCAAAATAACGTTTTTTATACAAAATTCGATGTGTTTGTTTTGGTTGTAAAGATATTTGAACTAAATTCGGCGTTTAGATCTTTTAAGGTATTTTAAGCACTGTGTCAAATTTCGGTTGACTATATCATAAAGCTCCCATTGAAACGATATGTAAAAAAAAATTTTTTGCTTAAGAATTCTTCTGTTTTTGTTTTTTTTGTGAAGGAACCGGATTTTATTGCAAGCTAGTGGTACAAGGTATCCCAAAGTTGTCCGCGCCCGACTTTACGTCCGCCATTTTTATTTTCATTTTATTTAATTTTTTTTCCTAAATTGATTCTTTAAATAAATCAAAAAATAAATGTAGGTATCCAACAATCTTTTTTTTTCCATTTATTACTCCTCCAGGGAGCTTAGGGCTTCCACAAGACCTTTCCACCGAACTCTTTTTGGCGCAGTTTGCTTTGCTGTGTCCCAGCTGATGTTGTGTTGGGACAATTCGTTGAGTGTTGTACAACGCCAACTTGCCTTTGGCCTACCCACTCGTCTGCTTCCTTGGGGGTTTCATTCCAAGGCCATCGTGACGATTCTGCTTCGGTCTTTTCTCTGAGCATGGTTAATCCAACGCCACTCGCGTGTTCTTATCTGGTTACAGATAGGAACTTCACTAGTGTAGTGCCATAGCTCCGAGATTGATATCCTGTTGGGCCAGAAATCTAAGGCACTTGTTGACGAATGATTGTACTCTTGATATCATTCTCTGCGGGGCCGTCCACGTTTCGCTGCCGTACAGCAAGATGGATTTGACGCTTGCATTGAAGATCCTCAGCTTTGATCTTCTGCTAATTTGCTGGTTTCTCCATATGCGGAATAAGCGTCCAAACGCTGATCGCTCTTTGTTTAAACGATTCTCTTTATCCTCATCCACCCCACCACTGCTGAAAAGTGTGGTGCCAAGGTATGAGAATGTATGTTCCCGCAGATGGTTATGCTACCTTGGCTGGAGTGGTTGAGGCGCATCGCTTTGGTTTTGGATGCGTTTATCGAGAGTCCAACTTTCCTGGTCAGGATCTCGAGATCATTCACTTTGGCTTGGATATCGCTCAGTTTATGATAGATGAGACAAATTTTGTCCGCGTAATCCAGGTCTTCCAAATGACGGGTGAGACTTCCACACCTAGATACATCTCTCATAATTTTGTCAACTACTATATTGAATAGTATCGGTGATATAGGGCATCCTTGCCTTTTTTGGAAAGGTGTATTGTAGGCTTTCTTGAAGTCGATGAACAGGAGGTACAGTGGTGTGCGCCACTCCACAGCTTGTTCGGTTATTATGTGTAGTGTGTTAGCCTGGTCTACGCAACTCCTGTGTGGTCTGAAGCGTGCCTATTCATCGCGAATTGTTGGCTCTATTTTTTCTTGAAGGCGATCGTTCAGTAAAATTGCTAGTATTTTGTAACTAGTGTTTAGCAGAGTAATTCGTCGCCAGTTGTTGAAGTCAGTTAAGTCCCCTTTCTTTGATAAAAAAATGATTACCTGTTAGGCCCCTTAGATAGGCATAGGCCTTCTCTATTAGTAACTGTTCGAACAGAACAGGGTCCTACAGTTTATAGCCGAATCCGAACGGCGGTGTCTTTAATTAATAGAGATTTTCAATGGCAAATAGCGTCTTTGAGCTAGCGATGCCAGTGCTAGGTAAATGCACCAGTGCTACTGCGGGGAATCGAACGATTGACGATTATTCCTGCTTTCCAAGATGAGGGTACATACTCAGTCTCCCATATGCGAGTGAAATGTGGGTGCAATGTTTCGGCAGGTATGCCGTCAATGGCAGCTGCCTTGTTGCGTCTTAGTTTCCTAACCAATTCTCTCACTGTCGGGGGTGTGGGTGGCATCCTTAGGTTGTTGGTGGGTCCAACAATCTATGACTTACCAATCCCCATAATTTTATGTTAAAATTGTGCTGCTCGATTTGTTCGACAACTTGTCACAGACTTCACAGACTTTATTCGTGATTTTTTTTTAGTTATTAAATATTTTACGCACTCTATTATTATCTATAAAATGCATGCCATCTCTTATTTAATGAGTACAAAGCCAACAATTACTGAATACGATAAATTTTAAATGATATTTAATTGAATCACAAATTGAATAAAAACGGAGCGAAAATAAAAAGCCTAAATAAAAAATATACCGACAAATAATTATTGTTGAATGAATAAATCAATGTATTAATTTGTAATTACGCATTGGAATTGGTGAGTTGACCACATAAAAAGAGAATGATTGAATTAAAGGTATGCAAGTCGAATTTTGTATACACTGCAAATGCTCACGTGCGACTGTTAAGCTAGAAATAGCTTGGTGTTGGCTTTTAGTTCGATTTCTTATGCAGAATCAATGAGATAGATCTAAATGTCTAGTAACATTTTGTGGTTAAAATAAAAGAATACTTCGAATTTCTAATTCGATCAAATTTTTATTACATTATAATGTTTGAATCTTGCCATTATGTGCAAAATATCGCATTATTCCAATGTACTTGAGAGGTCTTTGCGGATGTTGGTTTTTAAAGCCTCCAGATTTTGAGGATTTTACAAAAAACGTCCAAAGGTAAAGGAGAAATATTTCTCTTGCAATAATGCCAAAATAGGTTGACTGCATCAATGTATGGCTTCTGCAACCTTTTTTTAGGAGCCACATCTCCTCTAGTATGTAACTGATTGAATCTTGAATTGAGGGTTTGAGTCACATCTTCATTTTGATAAAAAATAAGGCCAATACTGAGACTTTTTGCGTATATTTTGGTCTCTAGCAGTGGTTCGCGGGTTTTCACTGCACCAGTGTCAAAAGTTCTACCCACCGAGTTAAAAGTGGACTTAGCATAAGATAATCAGCCGGTTACACTTCTTGATTTAATTGGACTTTATAAGGATGGAAATATATTTCTTTTTCTTCCGTAAAAGGGTTCTTTACAGAGAGGTGGGGCACTGCGATTAAAAGGTCTTTTATACCATACCCTAAAGTTAAAGCAAAAGACTTTCCGCTTTCCTCATGAATAGCAGTAGGTCTTGTGTTGGTACCTGAGATGGAAGGGACTAATACGTTCCTTTCCCATGTAACAGGCTCTCTCCCATACCAACGCTGGGCAGTCACAGAGAATATGTCTGGTGGTTTCATCGTCTTCTTGACAGAGCCTGCACTCTGAAGAGACCGATAGGCCAATTCTCTGTAGATGGTATGTAACAGTGAGGTGGCCAGATAAATAAGCTACCAGGAGTTTTAGGTCCGCTCTGCCAAGACCTTTTTCCTTGATCACATCCAGAGGTTTGACAAGCACTTTTGCTTGACGAAGCCCCGGAAGGGAGAATTAGTATCTCCTATGTTTTCGTGAGGCCCTTTTGTTCCGGGCGGTAGTTATGGCATTCTTTAACCATTGTAATTCCAAATGCAAAATAATCTACAGAGGTCTCTAAGAAAGGTTCAAAAGCTGTCCGTGCAGTGAGGATGCAAATTGCCAGGGCCTCCAAATTTTGTAATTAACTTTAGGTGGTAAACATAGCAAAAGCGAAATTTTTTCGATACAGACCATAATATCATGAAAAAATAATTTAATAACCTAAGCTATTTTTTTCTACAATTTAAAAGACATTATTAAAATTAAAAAAAAAAATTCACCGAAGACCTCTTTAACAGATTTTACCGACTGCATTTTGAAATAAAAACTCTTGAATGAAGGTTTCATAGATCGTAAGATGCATTTTATCCAAGTAGATAGGCACTTCGATAATATCTGCTGGTCATGCTTAGCTAAGTCTTCTCAAAGCTTATCCCAGTCTCAAACTTCTTATCATAACCTAAATACACAACCCAGCATTTAAAAACAAACTAAAAATGAAATGGCATTAATTGTATGGAATAAATTACTGATTATTGATTATGTGCCAAAATTTTGTGCCAGTAAATTTCAGAGCAGCAACCTAACCTCATTTCCAATACAATTACTTAAGAAATTATAGAGTTCGGTTGAGCAAATTAAAAAACAAAAAACAACACCCCCATAATGTAATAAATTATATATTGTGTTTGTTCTTACTTTGGTTTAGTGTGTATATAATTGGAATCTAAGAAATTGCAGCGACGTGACTTTGCAAAAAACACAACCATTTTAGTTGGGGTAGGTTAATAGTCGTAGTACAATAGTTCGAGGGGTCTCGGAGCTCATGCAGCATGTGTGGAGATGCACAAGCTCTTTTGGGTTGCAACTTGATGCCTGAACTGAAGCTTCAACGAAGCGACCCGCATGACTGGCAACAAAACTTTAAGTAGGAGCTTAAAGCGAAACCGGCTGTTGCAACAACAACAACAATGGCAACAAAGGCAACAAAAATGCTAAATAGAACAAACAAAGCAAACTCAAAACACAAAACTGGCAACAAACTTGGAAAACCAGCGGAAGGCGCTCCTTGAATTTCAAATGAAGCCAACTGCAATCTCTCTCCTCTCTCTCTGAAACTCCCTCTCTGAGTGTGAGTGTATGCGTGTGTGATTGTATTAGTGCAACGTGTGTTTAAATATGAGTGAGTGTGTGGGCGTGTAAGCTGCGCCAACACCATTAATTTAAAGGTACATGGAATGCCAAAGCGCCTACCGCTTGCACTCAATCACTCTTCTACAAGCATCTTGTCTGACCCTTTTATGTGATCGGGAATGTTCCCGAATTCGAATGAAATACAAAATCTTAAATAAGCGGATGTTACAATATCCGATGACAGTCCAGTGAAGACCAAAACAAAAAAAGAAATTGGTCAAGTGAGCCAAAGATTGTTTCAAGTCGGGATTGCAAATATGAGTTATGAAATTGAAAATTCAAAGCAAAAAAAGAGCATATAATAATTTTCAAAAGGACTATCCATAATGATACTTTTAAAAATGTTGATGAAAAAAAATTATAATTTTAGTTATACAGGGGTGCCACAAAAATCGTTATTGATTTTGGCAACGGTTTGAAATCAAGTCAATAAAAAAATCCGTAGGTGCCACAGAAATCTTGTAGATTTCATTTTTCAAAGAATTAATTTCGAATGTTTACGCTTTTTCTAGTATGGCAGCAAAGGGTTTCAACCTTTTAAAAATTGTTTTAGAACATTTAGACACTTATTCAAATACATGTTTATTAACAGTGATCCAATAAGCGATAATTATCGGAATATTTTGCATCATTTTGCTTTCCATTTGTACGGAATACATTTAAATTAAGTTTGAATATTTGTTCCGCCCAATACAAGAGTGTATATGACAACCCTATTCAACCCGGCTCAACCGCTGTGCTCGTCGTTGAGAATGGCAAAATTGGTTTATTTGGTTTGAAAATTCGCACAAAAATAGAAATTAAATTTTAAAATGCCAATTGCGGGATTATTAGCCATTAAAGCTTTACAAAAAAATACCCCTACAAGGAAAAAGTCAAGGGACGACGTCGAAGAACCTCTAGATCGAGTTTAAATACACACTTTAAAATCAGTTATTGACATTCACAAGCATGCGTCCCTCCCCGTACATTGCCACTTTATGAGATGAAGGTGCACACCACACATTTATATAACTTTCCATTAAATTCGTAGCTTTTCATAATCGCAACTTAGCTAAAATAAAAAAAAAACAATTTTTTAACTATCATTTAACATCAAAAACATTTATTAATACGCCAATATAATTACTTATTTAATACCGCACTATGTGGCAGCTCCTTT
This sequence comes from Chymomyza amoena, assembly GCA_037043745.1. Taxonomy (NCBI): domain Eukaryota; kingdom Metazoa; phylum Arthropoda; class Insecta; order Diptera; family Drosophilidae; genus Chymomyza; species Chymomyza amoena. The sequence goes on from JBAMAX010004531.1 coordinate 76,446, forward strand.
GTAGAATAGATTTTGAACGTTGTCACGGAATGGCAAATAAGCCATAGATTTTAATAACGGTTTTGTAAAAATGAAAATCATGAATTAAAACATTAGATTTAGCAAAACATAAAAAGATATTTAAGAAATTGAATAAATTTTCAAGTAAGTATTGGGCTATTTGTATAAATTGATTTTTAATAATGAATTTAATCAAACCTTAAAAAAATTTTGACAACGGTTTCGAAACCGTTGAAAGTCATGTCTGTGGCATCAAGAATTGGAATTGTATTGAAATTGAATCGAATTGGTTATTTGTGGCACCCCTGATAGTTATGATTTTTTTATTGTTTTCATTAAAAAAATTAAAAGATTAATAAAGTTAAAGGGTATAGCTGGATAAGGTACTAGAAACTGCCCCTAGCGATTTTTAAAAACTATTGATGCAGCTCATTGCATAATGCAAAAAAAAACTTTTGAAAAATTTCAGTTATTAAATTTAACTTGTTTCGGCTAAAAAAAAAACGATTTTTTGGTTTTTATTTATTTGTGGCTAAACTGAATTTTTTGAACCAATTTTTTTCAAATCTATGTTGCCAACAGGGCATTTAAAAAAAATAGTTAATTGTTTTTAACCGACAAATTTTCTTACAAAAAAAATGAAATTTTCTTTTTTTGTTTTTAAGTTTCTTCCTTAAATATAATATTTTATTTCGAACATGACAAAACCTTTAAAAGCCAAGTTTTCTTTCGTTTAGAAAAATTGTCACGTAACGAAATAATATTTTTATGAGTTTATACAAAGAAAGCCGAATTATTTCCAAGGTAGGTTCTAGTGCGTTTTCTTTACTCAATATTAAATTTACAAATGCCGTGCTCTTGAAAACAGTGATTCGTTATGAAACCGAATGTTTGGTGCTGCCAATTCCACCAAATCGAACTTTTTATTCGTTTTGAAGCCGATTATTTTATTGCAAGAGGATCTAAAAGAAATCGACCATTTTAGTTTAAAAAAGTTATATAATTTGTTATATATTTTTTGATTTTCTTAGATATATAATCTATATGCTATCTTCAAGTTAGATATTAGCTGAAACAAATTTTTATTTAGTAACTAAAACTAGTGAAAAGAATCGATAAATTAGGTTTAAAATAGAAAAATAATTTTTAAGTATTTTTTTGATATTCTTAGATTATATTTTTAATGAAAATTGTTTTTTTTGACTCAAACAAAAATATTATTTGCACGGTCAAAATTCATTTTTTTTGTGTTGATGCATGTGCACTAGGATGGGTCAATTTTTTTCGGTATAAAGGCTCACGGCGATTTTGATTCTTTGTGTCATTCTAAGTAACTTTGCTCAAGGAACTATGCGTCTAAAATGAATTTCGAGTCTGCCACTTTTTCAAAATAGGTTTTTTTAAAAATATTCCAAAGTCGACTTAGACTTTGCATTGAAATGGCCAAGAAACGCAATTTTTTCTCTAGCCAAATGAGTATTTAGCACTTTTTGGGATCGAGGAACCCATTTTTGACATTTATTTTTAATTTTGAGCATTTAGAGCACCCAAGCACTGCACCAAATTTGATAAGAACCGATTGACTATATCATAAACAATAGATCCCATAGGACCAATCGGTCAAAAAATGATTTGTTTTGTTTCTCTATTAAGAGACGGACGGACGGACGGACATGGCTCAATCGCTACCCGAGGTTTAATAAGCATTTTGGTATAAAGGACTTGGGGTCTGCCCCGCATCCTTTTGTCTGTTACATACATTGCACAAATCTATTATACCGTTTGTACTTATTAGTACAGGGTATAAAAACGTTTTCAGGGGCACGCTCAAATGAATCCGAATAAAATTGTACGTTAAGGTTTCTTCGTTTTCTGGATCAAACAGTACACCTCAGCTTATTTTCCTCAGTATTGTGGTGTAAAGCTAGTAGCTGTAAATGTTCTCTCTATTTTTAAAATGTGTTCGGAGATTCTCACTGAACCGATTGAAAAAATAATAAATTTACTCCAACATATCTGATTCAGCGGTCAAATGAAATGACAGCAATACAGTTTAAAAGTGCATATCTGAATCGCTATTGAAACAAAAAACATCGCCTAACTTTATTATAGAAACATTAAATCGCATCTTAAAATTGACAAAAATATTCGAACTTTGGAACACTCACAAAATTGCATTACGAGTAACGGAACCGCACAAAAGGTCAGCTGTGAAATTCGCTATAAATATGAGAGCGCGCGCTCAGCTCTCCTTGTATCAAACTTTTCCCACACACATACTCACAGACACCCACACACACACCCAGACACACAGCTGCATCCGTGTCACCCACACACACGTGGCATTGGTTATGACCATGGTTTGGTGCTTGCTTTTTGTTGCAAAAGTTTTTGGCTTTTAAATGGCTTTTACTTTTTTTTTTCCTTGAGTATTCTTCTTTTTTTTATTTTTTTTTGTTCAGCGTATGGCTCCCAATGGCATCATAAAAAAAAGGTAAATCGAAGTCAAAGGCTGGCAGATAAAAAACATGAAAATTCATGATTTTTTTTTCATCTTTCAAGGTAGTTAGAACTTTATGTCATAAGCAGCCAGCAGCAGCTGCAGGAACACTATCATCTAAAGCAGCAGTGTAATAAAAACCAGGAACCACAAAAACAACAAAACCAACATGGACACCAACAACAAGAGCAACAACAACAACAACGAAGCTATAAAGTTTGCTTGTTACATGGACAAACTTTTTAGTCAAATTGTTATTAATTGAGCTTTATAGTTTTTCAAAGTGTTTCCAAAGTAGATCATTAAACATTTTTAATACCCTATAGCTATAGGGTCCTTCTGTGGTCTGTCCGTGTGAAATACTAAATCACGGAAGCCACAAATACTGCAGATAAGGAATTTAAACGAAAGATGAGCATTATCCGCAAGCAGATTAGGTTTGTCGTTGATGGTGTTGATATAAGATATTATTTGGCTGTAGAGTATTTTCTTCTTGGATTATGTAGAGTACTTCTCTCGAACAAACTTTAGAAGATATTATTCGTTAAAAACTTTAACACTTTGATGTTATAATAACTACAGAAATAACAAATTTTCAAATATTAATTTTATCCTACGATTTTTATTACGCCCATAACGAAAGTAAACTAAAATATATTCGGCGAAATTCAGTGAATCGGGACATTTTTTTTTAAAGAAGTCTTCGGTTTTGATAATTTTTACATATGAGAAAACAAAATACATAATATATCACTCCTGGTCAGAGCATCGTGCGGAATTTATCGAGTTATCCATAGCTTAAAATTTTTTAGCCTTTAATTTTTAGACTTTTCATTGAGATATCATTCATCCATATATATATCATCCATATCTCCTAAACGAGTAAAGATATTAACGATCTGATACTTTAAGAAATTAAGTAAGTGCTAATGGCATAAAAACCATCAAATTCGAAGAAGTTGGGAGAAATAGAAATTTGATATTTTATTATATTGGCAAGGTTGGTTAACCTTTTCGACTAACAGGCTATATTCTTAAAAAATTTACACAAATTTTTGGTAATAGAACTTTTTTTTTTTTTGCTTTATGGCAGGTTGCAGCATTTCCAAAGTCGTCGAAACAAAAACAACAACTTACGAGATGTGTTCAAAAAGTAAGTATCGTATTTTGCTCTTCAAAAAAACATTTTTTTTATCTTGTTCTGCTCCTCCTTCAATGCCTTCTTTATCTCGTCAATCGTAGCGTAGCGTCGTCCTTTAACTCCTAAAAGTCACAGAGATCTGGGGAATACGGTGGCTGCGGCATCATTAGTGTGTTGTTTTTGGCTAAAAAGTCGCGCACAAGCAACGATGTGTGGGCAGGGGCGTTATCGTGGTGCAAAAGCCAATTTTTGTTCTTCCACAAATCCAGGCGTTTCTGGCGGATTGCTTCACGCAAATTGCGCATAACTTGCAGGTAATATTCCTTATTGACCGTTCTACCCTGTGTCAAGAACTCATGATGCACCACGCCCCTGCAATCGAAGAAAACTGTAAGCAAAACTTTCACATTCGACAGAACTTGGCTCGCTTTTTTCGGTCTTGGTTCGTGCGGCAGTTTCCATTGAGATGATTGAGCTTTGGTTTCCAGGTCAAAACCATAAACCCACGATTCGTCACCAGTTATGACCCTCTGGAGCAAATTTGGTTCGTCGCGGATAGAGTCCAACATCTCATTAGCTATGTGCATGCGATGTCTGTTGCTGAAGTGCTCGGGCGTCCGGCACGCACTTCGTCGTTCACATCTTCTAGGCCTTCAGAGAACATTTTGTACCACCGATTAACATTGCTTCGGTCTAAGTTAGCTTCTCCGTATGCCACAGTCCACATTCGGAATGCATCCGCGCACTTAATTTCGTTTTTCACACAAAATTTGATAAAGGTTCTTTGATCCATTTTTTTTGAATAGGTAAAAATCGAACCTGTCAACAATTAAGTGAACATTTAAAATGGCCGAGCTAGTCAGCATAAGTGTGAGACATGAGTACCAACATAACGCCACAAAAAATCGAAATTCGAATATACGTAACTCGCGAAAATTCAAAATTCGCGATACTTTTGAACACATCTCGTATTTTGTGAGCAAGCAGCGTTCCCATTTCGAGCAATTGACATCTAGATGGCGTTAGCAGTTCATCCTAGATGGCGCCAGCATCTATTTTGTTGCGGGTAAGACACAGGAAAGTGAGTAAAATGTGACTAAGTCCATGCTGCAAAG